>OY856411.1:912971656-913571656 GCA_963693085.1 Alisma plantago-aquatica | reverse complement strand
ATTTTATAATGTGAATTACTTTACATTGTGAACTTTACAATGTGAATTACTTTACAATGTGAATGTGAACTTTACAATGTGAGCTTTACAATGTGAATTACTTTACAATGTGAACTTTACAATGTGAATGTGAACTTTCAGATGGCTGAGCATTCTCCTGATGACCGTGCTGATGATTACTGTGAGGGTGAGGACATCAATGCGCCGCCTCACAATGTAAGTTTTAAAAATATATCATATATTTATATCTACATGTCCATTTATAGTTATATCCGGTAAGTGTGTTCATTTTGTCAAATTTTAGGTTGATGATGCACATGTACCCTCTGAAGCACTTGAGGCACTTGATGAGTAGCACCAAAAAGTTGACAAGAGAAGGGGCATCACTATGATGAAGAAGTTAATAGCGCAAAGGGGAAATGGACCCAAACTTGTTGTGGATTTTGGTAATGCAGGAAATGCAATTGGAGTGAATCACAATTCGTTTGTTTCATATCTTGGGTATGTTACTCGTAGCCATTGCGGTTGTAAGATAGATTCTTTGCATAAAGTTCCTAAGGGGAAGAAAGACGTAATATGGAAGGATTTATGTGTGAGTTATTATTAATTTGCAATTCTATTTTGTAGATTACTAATTTTTTGGATACTAGTTAATAGCAATTCTATTTTGCAGAGTATATTTGAATTAGATGAAAAGTTGCATCATAAATGCGTGCATAGTATATTTGAATTTATAGTGTGCTACACAAGACAACAGATGGGCATGTGCATACTATGTGATGTGATTTATGCACATGATTATCAAATATGCCACAGTGGACATCGATACCATTCCTGAGGTATTATACAATCTCATTAGATAATATGAAATATATCAATCTTATTTATATATTATTAATTATATATATACATCATTCTCTTTGTAGATGTTTAAAACTGACAACACTATAGGAAAGGCCTTACCAGATGTACATGCTCCCTATACGATGGAAGAATTAAATGATGTAAGAGAAGAATGGGCAATAGCCATACAAGTAGTGGGGTTTTAAAAATATAATTGGGATGTTGATAGAGAATAATGACTAAAGAATGATATTTTGTAAATGAATTTCTGAATTATAATATGTGTGAATGTTTCTACATGTCTGAATGTTTCTACATGTGTCTAAATGTTTATACATGTTTGAATGTGAAAATGAATGAAACCGTTGGTTACTATATGAATGTTTCTACATGTGTGAATGTGAAAAGGAATGGAACTACTAATTGTTACATGAATGTTTCTACATGTGTGAAAATCGAATGGAACTATAGGTTGCTAAATGTGTGAAAATTAATGTTGTTAATTTTGTAGGTTTGTGGCCAGTTGTTGGATGATATCAATGGATGTCGTAAAACCTGTAGTTCATAACTGAACTGCAAGTTTCTCATCCTGCGACCAGCCACAGCAGGCCTGCAAACTGATAAGAAAAAAAAATGAAATATGAGTCGGTTAAATGTTTAAAACTGACGACAACTGATTACAACGTCGGATGAATAATTATAATTGATGCCTAATGCACGTGATGTGGCATCGGTTATCAATAATAAACTGACGTTGAGGGTTCTGGCATGGGTTGCCCTACTAGTAACCGACATTGATTTCCCTAATGAGGACAAACACCACGGTCGTGCTGGCCAGCACGATCGTGGCAGCGGGCCAGACACCACGGCCGTTCTGGCCAGCACGGCCGTGGCAGCGGGCCAGACAACACGGTCATGCTAGCCAGCATGATTGTGGCAGCGGGTGAGATGTCATCAGTTATCACTAATAAATCGATGCTGATAGTGCTCCAGATGGTGCCCTTTCTATGGCGCGAAGGTTTATGACGTCAGTTTCAAAACTAATAACGGACGCCTATACCCCCATGCTGGCACATTTTTGGTGGCGCACGAAGGGTTGTGGCATCAGTTTGAAAATTGACGCCTAACGGTTGGCCTTTTAGCAATGCCCACATAGGTGTTGCATTAAAACCGACGCGAAAGGCCTTAAATAACTGACATTAAAGGCCGGTTATGTACTAGTGTCATCATACATGTATGGTGAAGGGTCGATACACCCATACTCAAGTATGTGTATATGGTGAATGCATAGCGTAATGATCTATATAAGATAATGTGACTTTGAATGTTTAATCATTAGCCATAGTGCCTGACCCTAGTGCTATCCAATAAAGTGGGAGGTAATGAAATTAGGGTTTATTGGTTGAGTAACGTATTGAAAAATTGATTGACTAAATATGAACCTTAACCATAATCAAAAGATCATGTGACTTATGTGCTCACCACACTTGAAGAATTGGAATTGATAATAGTATTTTCTCTCTCTCTCTTGTTAATGTAACCCTAACCTTGCAAGTGAAGTGAATATCATAGCCATGTGAGTGTTATGGTGAACCTTGTATGATATAGGGTGGTGATTTTGAGCAGTGATAGATATAGTGTGTTATCAATTGTGTAGGAAATTATATGATTGAATGTAATGACCTACTAAGTATTTTATGTATATATTGAGGTGAAATTTTCCTAGAGATGTGATTGAGAGACTTACATACCATTGTGATGTGACATAGTTAATGACTTTGTGAGAGACACTAATATAAGTGTCATGTAATCATGAATCACCTTATTGATAGTGGGTTTCAATACCATGTTGGTGCATGGTTGATATATTTCGATGATGCATGGTCGTGACACATGCATGTCATACTAAGGTGGTATACTTACATATGTAAACAATGATGATACTTAGTGTCGTAGAGATGACTAAATCATGTTCAACTAATGATGTTAAACCCTATTCATGTTCCTCAACCCTAATATGCTCCAAGAATGAGGGAAGTGACTTAATTAGGGTTTTGTGTAATAATCATAATGTAGACTCTAAATGTCTATGTGAGTGAACTCTGACCTTAATCCTAGGGTATGTTATATTTTTTGAACATACATGGATAAATAACATGTGACTATACTTTCTCTCCCTTCTAATTGTATGGTGCTTACCTTACAGGTTAATTGAGTGTCGTAGTTTGTGAATACTACAAAGATGATTAACTGACACTAGATGGTGGCCATGAGCCTTGATGGAGTACACTAGAATTGTAAATATATGAATGTGCACACTTAGTTATAATTTAAAGTGTTTAATCCTAATACACTCCAAACTTGTGGGAGGTAATGAAATTATAAATTGGTAATTAAATAGTACCTTGGAACCTTATATGGCTAATCATGAATCCCTAACCTTAAATTGAAGGGACATTTGATGGATTTCCTACATTGCCTAAAATGTTTAATAGATGATTTAATAATGAGTATTCTCTCTCTATTTTTATAATTTTATTTTAGAGGTGAGATCATTATCAAATTTAATTATTTCTATGGAGTATATGTGATGTGACACATGTAATGCTTATATGCATAAGGAGGCAAGATGAGTTAATAATGAGTTACATAAATAACATGATTGGTCGTATAACCTTGTGGAGGATTTATGCCTAGTGTGAGGTTATATCATCCATTGATGTGATAAGGGATTATTATTCCCATTGATGTGATAATAGTGATCAACCTAATATGGCAGTGTTCACTCGTGGTGATGTTAATGGCCATATTAAAGGCAATGAGAAAATGTTGCCCTAAGATGATGTGACAAATTCACACCCTATATGTTTCATATCTTTTGATCTTGTTTCACATTTATGCTTACTAGATTGAATTAGGGTTTTGTATGACCACTTGTATGATGGAGCCTAAATTCACCCAATTGGCATAACTAATAATGTGAAACCTTAATCATCTAGTTGCCCTATACCATAGATACATTTTTATCATTAGTTTAGCTGAATGGTTAAACGAGTATCTCATATGGGAAACTCAGAGCACATATTGTTGAATATGTGGGATATCAATGGAGGTATCTCCCTATACCCTTAAATTGTTGAAATAGTGATATGACGTTTTATAATGGAATGTCAATGCATGTGCCTATTCTCTAGCATTGTGCCATGTACCAAGGTAGGCTAGTTGTCTTACTTGACCATAGCTTTGACTTTGAGTTGCTTTCTTTACAAGACTATAGTTTCAAATATAAGTTGTGTTTTCAGTATGATTGCATGCAACTGTATTGCAGAATTGCACTGAAGAGTAGTGTTGGTGATGTTCATGGAGTTTGACTCTTCCATTATTCTTGTATGGTACTGATTTCAATTAGTAGTGGTCAGTTGGATTTGAGTGGCATGCCTCAAATCCTCAGGGCATGATAAATAAATATGTAACACATGTGTGTAGTGTTATTGATTAGGGTCACATACGAATAACATTGGAGGACTCCCTTGACATATTTCTTATACTATTTAGTTTATAACATTTATACTTTTTTTTAATATAACTTCTTAAAGTATAAGATGATCTACTACTCAGTCGTAGGTACTTGAATTGCTGAAACAATGTTAATTGCCTTACTTATATCATTTAGTTGAATCTACTATTCTATTAATTGTATAAATTGCTCTTTATCATATCTATGCTTATAATAGATTTTGGCAAAGAGTTATATCTCCTAATGGGATATTTGGCCTCACTCTATGGGTTCCACAATTTTTTAGGTGGACAGGCAGACTGAGATAGAGATCGTGTGGATGATATTGGCAATAAAAGGAGTTGTAGTTGTTGGATCATGGATATCTTATTAGAGTCTAGTAATATAGTCATATGTGTCATCCCTGTACAATCAGGTCCTTGGGGGTGTTTTGTGAATGTTGGGCATGGATTTGAGATTTTGCCTTTATGTCATAGTGGTACAGACATTGCTTGTATATGTGAGCAGATGGTTATATGTAACAGGTTGTGGCTAAATAGCCCCTAAACAATGACGTGTAATACTTTTGAAATAAATGAAATGTAAGTGGCAATAGTTTATGCCTTCAATTGTAGTTATTGAGCTTGAGATCTTGTCATGAGATCAGTTTTAATTTACTCTATTTTGTGGTAATATTGTTATTAGTGATAATTTCAAGCTTTGTTTTGAGTAATATCTCTTTGTATGGAAAAGGGTGTGATAACACCAGTTTTTGTGATGTTTTAGACTATTTTTCTGTTATCAAAACTGCCCTTTTAGCTATTTTCCTCTCTTTTGTATGCACTTTCGCAATAATTGGCCAAGCAATGCTCTTAATCCTATATTTCCATCTTTTGCAGAGTTTTTCCTCATTTTGGTACAATAAGGCCGACCCGGCCCACAAATAAGTCCAAGTCTGTTTCGGACTTCCTGACGCCCGATACGACCTCTGCCTGACAGGGTGGAGTGACTCAATGATGCACGACGAAGGGATGTCACGCAAGAAGAAACTGACGAACGACACGTCTTCTACCCGACAGGGATCCCATCTCACCCAACAGCCAAGGCTTGTCGGGTGACACAACCACCCACCGGTAGGCGTGTCGCCCGCCACGTGACCGATAGCCAACACTCCTGAGCTGAGCGATACCAGTATCAGCCGTCCACCGATCGACAAATAAGGATGACACATGGCGCTTCGAGCACCATAACTTCCTCCAACTGCTGCCTATAAATAGCAGCTACAGGAAGCTGAAAAGACAGTTCGGATACTTCGGAATTCAGACAGTTGGGAGCTTTGAGCGATCTTCAGGGGAAACTGTGAGAGCAGGAGTATCGCGCCCCAATGCTCATCTCGGGTGACACTAGGTGAGACCTTCCTCGTCCCGAGAGGGGGGGGTGGTTCACTTAGAACCGTCCCGGGTGACACTGCGGGCCGATATCGGCCAACGATGATGAGCGACACAAGTGCCCGACAGTAGAACGCGTCGCTCCATGCCCGACACGATATCTGTAATATCCTCAAATTTTGGTAAAAATTGAACTATAAATTATGATGCATGAATTTATTTGATAATTCCTCAATGGTTTTATTGGTGGAATACGAAACTTGATGGGGGAAACTCCCCTTTTCTCCCTACGTGGGTGGGTGCCGCCGTAGGGTTTTCCTAGGCAACCCCAACCTCGACGATGTGGACGTCGCGGCTTGCCCTCAAGCATCCCATACCTCCGTCCACCCTTTCCGTCTTGGGTGCTGTCGTCGATGAGCACAGGTAGGCCCAGATGAGAAGCTCGACCTCCACCCTACCACAACCTCCATGAATCCTCTTCACACGCCCTCTATCTCTCCCACTCTCGGTTTCATGTGAAACCCTAGGATCGAAGACGTTGGCCCCTCATAAACCAAAATCCGAGGCTTTTATAGCCTTTTCCCTTCGAATCTTAGGCAGGTATCCCCTGGTTGGGGGACTCTATTCCGGTCCGAAAATAGGGGCGCGGCTCTCAGTCCGCGAGGACTGAGTCGCCCCCCTTTTTTATTTTATTTTTATCTATTTCTTTTGCATAAAAGTCCATTTTATAGAAATATTTGTATATCCCAATTTGTAGCTCCGTTTGATCCCAAAATTTGGGAGATACATAGTATTCTAATAATCTTTACATTAGAAATACATCAAGTCAAAACTAATTAGATAGACCCTCCAAATTTACCTTTTAGATAAATATCAGATAATTACTAATTTAATTACCTAGACCACTATATACATCAAAATCATCTAAACTTTCTCCCACCATCTTATATTCTAATTATTATTCTAATAAAAATATTTTGAGCATTCATTATGACCACAAAATACTTAATTCTCAATTTGCACTCCAAGGACCTATTTGTAGAACTTAATTGGTCCAATAGGGCTGGAATTGGGCTTTAGGGCACATGGCCCATCCCTTAGTATTTCAAAGGGTCCATGAGCTTGATTGTATTCCAAAACATGAAAATAAGTCTTCAACCCATATAATTTCTTAATTGAAGTCCATGTATGACACATGTGATCAATATTTCTTTAGTTACATAACATGAAGACCTAAGCTAGGTTTAAGGCTCAAGTCAGGAACTGGACTCATCATATTATATATTCGTCACCTTATTGTTCATATGAATAATTCATTTATATTCATATACAACCGACTACAAGCATACACATTTAAGTCATTATGTGTGTATTGGTTGATCAGGCGGCTTGTATTACACATTTTGTGAACTTAATTGCATACCTAGCTATGGTTACAATCATTACATCCCTTGGCATGCCTTTACTAAAAACCCCACATTAAAGACTTACTTTAGCTATGAAATTGAGGATGTTACAATTCTACCCACCTTAAAAATAAATTTTGTCCCCGAAATTTCTGTAGGCTACTACCCACCTTAGGGTTCCGCTTACCTCTTAATTTATTGATGATTAACATATGAAAGTACACTTATGTTCAAAATTTTGCATGAAGAGAGATATTTAATGTATTTCATAAAATATTTATGTGAGCATTATCTATTACCTTGGTCTACTTCTCAACTCATACTTAGGGTTTGTAAAACTAAACTTGGATTTATACTTTGGGCATCCATCTCAACCTTGTCATGACTTTCTAACATTAGTTGTACATGTCTGTCTAATCTAAGGTCCTTCAGGTAACTCCTACATTCCTAGATATGTAGTGATCAGGCACATACCTAGAGATGTGGGATCCTGAGATGCTATCTCTCACTCACCCACTGATACATGTGTCTCATACCACATGGACCAGTAAGAAATGAGAGATGCATAAAAGGTCTACTGCTTAAGACATCCCTCTTCAATCCTCAATTAGCTGGCCATAACCATTGAGAATGAAGAGGTTATCTCATTAGATAGGTTTAGGTTGCTACTTTAGATCTAAACTAGGTTGACTTCTGCCTCTAATATATCTATCTATTCTGAGCTTAAGTCTCTTAATCACTCTAGGTTATGGTATTCTTCTTTTGGAATCTATCCCTAAACCTTGATCTTACCTCTCCACTCTAGGGTGACTATGAGAATCATGTTTGCCTAGTGTCCATTTACCAAATTGCTCTGATACCATATTGTAACACCCAGATTTTCATAACACATGAGCGGAAGCAATAATTTTTTTTTATTTTCATCTGGGTGTGTCACAAACATGATAATCATTGCAACAAAAGGTAAATGAAACACTTTGCAAAACTAGTAAAACTGATTCGTACATAGCTTTTTGTCAACATAAAACCACATCATGTTTATGCATAATTTCATAATAAAAAGATGTCAATACTCAAGATCATATAGGTAGATGGAACCCCACTAGGCAAGCTTGAAAGTCTCTTAAGCCTTTGTTGGTCCCTTTGTTCTTCAATTTCTCCAAAACCTGCGGACATCGCGTCCCCAGCCATGCATTGGGAAAAATAGTCGTTAGAGTAAGTGGCATGAGTATTCTAAAATGTACATTACTGAAGAGCTAAAAAGGTTACAAAATATTCTTGGACATTATAAAACTGATAGCAAAAGTTGATTAAAATCTAAAAACATAATATCTCTTGACTTCTTTAACTCTTATCTTTCTACTCTATCTTTTCTGGAGACCTATACCGTGGGTCTCATGACCTACACCAAAGTGTCTAGGTCATATTTATCTCATCTAAATTCCTCTCATCACACTCATGGATGAGATTATAGACATGCCCTAATCTAAAGTATCTTTTACTTACGATTTTTATCTATTTGTGGCCACCATTATACAATAATTCCTCCTGAATTGGCGTATCTACGCCCTGAATTGGTACCAAGGTACCCTGAAATGGCACTACATGCACTGAATGACACCAAGGTGTCTCTGAATTGGCGTGACTACGCCCTGAATTGGTGCCGCAACACCTCTGAATTGGAGTAACACTCCTCTGAATTGGTAATAGATGCCTCTGAATTGTCCAGGGACTACTAAATGAGGACTTATCATATAATGTCTTATGTGAAGGTTTCGACTTATTTATCTTAAGTCTAAACTTACTTAATTCTTAATTTGAACTGAAGTTGCATACTGATAGCTTTGTTGAATACTGAATCTGAACTTATCTTATATTAAAACTGAACACTGATAATTGACTTATCTGAAACTGATTACAAAGCACTGAGCAGGTACTAAATTATAAATCTGAATCTGAATCTAAATCTTTTATTCTTAAGTGATAAACTTAATCTAGAACTAAATGTGAATATGGATCTCAATTACTTCATAATTGAGATTGGGTCTAAAACCCTTATCATGTATCTTTATTCAAAATTTGGCTACCCACATAGTGAGTAGTCTAAGTCTGAATCTAAATCTCTTATTCTTAATTTCTAAACTGAATTCATTGCTGGATTTGAACATGTATCTCATTATCTGGGTAAACTTTATTCTAAAACTCTTATTTGGTAAGATTACTTCATTATATCCATTATATCATAATTGAGTCTAATGTCTTATGAGAAAGGATCTGACATGAATATAGAAACAATGAGTATAAAAAGTATCTTAAGTCAAGCTTATGAAAGTATCATAAGTACCACATATTTAAAAATATCAATTCTGACAAGATGGTTCAATCCTTCTTATAAAACATGATGTTACCCTGAAACTTTGCATATGAACTTACATATTAAACCTTAAATACCAAAATAGAAATCTTATAAAATATTGTATTACAACCTAATCATAAATTAATGTGTCATTACCTTATAATGCCATCATGAACTCATTTTTACAATACATTGTGATCCCAATAGTACCTTTATTTCTAAAAGTAGACCATGTCTTAATATTCTAAAATTCATATTCTTATATTGTAATTAAATTCTAGATATTATTCATTCTAAGGAATCTAGTTGTTATATCTATACATATGCATGAAATCTTAATGGCATATTTCTGCTTGAAATCATAATCCATAATTATGCCTATAAATATGAGAAATACTGACAATATATGTGCATTTAAATCCTCAATACAAAACTATCCCAAATAACCAACTAAATATGGCTACATTACTTGCATATCTTATCTTACAATCTTATTCATTAATTTCGAACATTTCTAAGAAATCTTGTAGGAACACGATTCTTTAAATTTCTCATGGACTTGGTCCATGGGTCACAACTATTTTGAGCAACGTGTCTCTATTTGAAATTTTGGATATCTCAACTTACATAATGATAGAGATATGAAAATATTCTTGTTTGCATTCAAATTTTAGAACATTGAACTATATAAATTATAAAAGTATTATGAGGAGACATGTAAACATATTGAACTTAAAACATGAGTACTCATGGGCATGGACCACTTACCTTTTGTGTTGATGATGTCCTTAACTTAGTCTTGATTTCTTGTTCCAAATCTTAATCACCTGGATATAATCAAAGTTCTATAAGTCCAAGTACATGTTCCCGCTCCCTATTTCTAAATATCAAAACCCCATCTTCCTCCCTATATATACCAACTTAGGGTTCTTATTTAGACTAAACATAACTTTAATCTAAAATCACCATAAAATCTTAGCGTTGAACTAAAATAAAACTCATACTATATAATTAGTATTATCTTTATACTCAAATAAGACATAAATCGTCTTATGCATTAATATGAACATATACTTCATATAATTAGAATAATTCTCAAACATAGTCACATATTCTAAACTTACTGACTCAATTAGGAAATCAAAGTAGAATACCATCACATTACTAATATCAGGCCTAATTGGCCATACATATATCACTTATAGTGTCAAGATAATCATTTATTATCTGTTCATAATGGCTACTCATCTAAAACTAAATACTAATGTAATAGCACAAGAAACTTCATCAAATCTCCAGAAAGTACTCATATAATGTAGGAATGTTCATATATTAAAATATCAGCTCATTTAAAAATCATATCATGGGTGAAATACCCAAAATACCCTTATTAGGGTTTATATCAAAAACCTCAATAAAACTTTAAATAATAAAGATCAGGCTTTGAAATCATATTAAGAATATCATAATACACATGTAGTAAAATTTGCATAAATTTCTAAAGTCGTTTACTATTTTTAATTGGCAAAATATCAAAATCATATAGTTTTGTCTATCCAGAATATAATAAATAGAAGATATCAAAATCAAACTCTGGAACTATTTTTATAACATGGAACACGCAAAGAGATTTCCATAGGTACCTTTTTTGTCCCAAACCGAGATCTGTATCTCAAGATATAAATTTTTAAAAGTACCTCAGTTTGGATCAACCCCAGCCATTGATTTGGGATCCAAAGGGTCGAGACAGTGGCGCCCCTTCTCTGATGCTTCCCTTGGTCACGGATCCAAGACATGACACGTCTTCTTCCTAGCTCGTGAAACTAGATGGGGGAAACTCCCCTATTCTTCCTGTTGGTATGTATGCCCTGAGAGCCAATCATGGGATGATTGGTGGGATACACTAAGATTGATTTGATAAACAACAAAGGCAAGCTTCCAATTCTTTCTGGTTCAGTCATATGAGATAGTGATAGAACAGATTGAATGTCTAGAGAATGACAGTACTCAATGACGTATGCTTTCAGGTTGAGGACCTGAATGATGAGATCATACGACTGCTAAGAGTTTGTACATTCTTGTTATGTCCCTAGTCGGATGTCATTGTGGAAGGTAGATAGACAGCAATGACACACAAGACTAGATTGTGGTGTTGGTTGATGACAGAATCTCATTAGTCATGATATAGAGATATCAAACCAAACACATAGGTACTTGTTAGAGAACAAGAGTACCGGACAGACCCACCGTGAGTTTGACACATGGAACCATGACATGGTAGTCACAGTCAGTACTCACAGTGATGGTGGTGAGTGTGATTCTAAGACCTGAAATCACTGCACTCAACACATGTCATTAGGCACACTTTGACATCATCAAACGCAGTCCTGAAACATGGGTTGTTATAAAGGTGATGATTGGGTGGCTTTGACACATGGGGCTTTTGAGGGGTGAGTGATAGATATGGGATTTGTCCCTCCTGAGGGAGTTTGATATCCAAGGCCACTTGATGAGTAGGATTGAGATAGGCGTGCGCATGCATATGTGAATCAGTATGTGATATTGATGTCATACATATCTCGTTCAATCTACTCTGAGATCAAGAAAGTGAATGAACGTTGACAGGATTACTGCTCCATGCCTCGAGTTCATTCGGGATATCAGTGACAAAGGAATTATACATTCGCTGTAACACCATTCACAGATTGTAGGATGAAAGTTGTTCTCCAACTTTCTACTTTCACTTGGGTAGCACTGATGTGTGACTAGGCACCGCTCTTTGCTTGTGAAGTCATAAGTGTTATGGACTTTCACTGCCAATGTGAAATGGACCTGCAGGGTCACACACATAGGATTTAACTTGGAAGAGGAGTTTTGTCCACAAGCAATGTTTAGATTGATTACTAAAGGAGTTTAGTAGTTCAATTAAACACTCAATCAATTGATAGCTCAATATCATATTGTTCAAGGTGTTGGACATATTGATTGGAGTATCAGATTGATTGAAATCACATTTGACTGATTCTGCACAACCTGTACTCCCAACCGATCAGTTCAAGTGTTGAATCGGTCGGCTGAGGTTGTTGAACCGGTCGGCTCAAGTGTTGAGTCGATCGGCTCATGATCAGAGTGAAATGAGCGGTTCAAGTGTTGAACCGATCGGTTCTACTGGTGCAACCGAGCAAGTTGGGAAAGTCAGGTCGGTGAGAATTTTCCTTGCGTTTCACTTGCCCAATTTGATTGGAAAAAGGATTGGTATTCGATACCAATTAGAAACGAAAGAAGGAAAGTCAATCGGGAACCGACCAGGACCACGAACCGACCGGTTCAGAAGTGAACCGATCGACTCATGGGTCCCAACCGATCGGTTGGTGCTCCAACTGACCGGTTCATGTCCCCAACCGACTGGTTCACTTGTGAACCGACCGGTTCAGGTTGCGAGTTAGTTGTTTTTGTGGAAAATTTTGAACCCTTCTACTCCTGCTTTTAGTCCCATATTGTCGGGGATAGAGAACCCTGTCCCATGACCCGCCTATATATAGGGGTATTGGGGGCTTCTCAAAGTACAACTCAGTGCAACCAGTTGCTCTACAAAGTTGTCGTTCTCTCTGGTTTTGGTAACCGAGAGAGAGCCTGAGCAAGTGCTTCCCGCAAAAGGGAGGTGCAGCAAGGGAAGGACAACTGCAGTTGCAACTGGAGGCAGGAGAGTGTGTTGGTGACTAGTACATCAACAGGAGGGTGCGACTCCTTCCACTTCCTTATGGGACAAGGAGTGTGGAGTTCCAGGTGGTCTGTGTGGACTACTACAGAGGCGGGAGGACACTGCCGCTTAGGAGGACAACTGTCATCCGACAGTCCGGTAGGAGGAGTCATCAGTCCTGGTGCGACCAGGAGCTGCACAGACGTCGTCTAAGACTGGAGTTGAAGACCGCGCATAGCGCGAGGTATTTTTGCCGAGAAAGCCTCGGGACAAGGTATGATTCCATAAGCCATCCTTTCCTATTATATAGACGTTGATGTGTTTCCTCGTGCTGGGTTTGGGGGAGAAAATTTTTTGTTTCCGCTGCCTTCTCTGCCTCCCCTATAACCCAACAGTGGTATCAGAGCCACGTCAACTGCTCTATATTTTAGGAATATTGATATGATCGATTTTGGTTTGTCGCCTTTAATTATTGCATACAATGTGAATAATATCGCCTTTATGCATGTCCAATCCTAAATCCACAAATCCCAATTACATATATGATATGTATTATTAATGCACTCGATACGTGTCGCCCTTAAACGAGTTTTGTGGTGGATGTATAGTGTGGTTATGGCCAATAAACCCTATCTGTGATTGGTTGTGTGTGGTTGCTTGCATCTCGGTCTGTGCACCGATCTTCCCCTTCTCCTTTTCCTGATGTAACTCGAAATAATTCGAGATTCTTTCCTACCTTTGCTCCCCCCGAATGTAACTCGGGGTTTCCCTTTTAAAGCAATGTAATAATAGGATAGATTTTATTTCCTGTTATGTCAAAGACCGGAGGACATCAAGATGACAGCTGAGATGATCGGTTCAAGTCGTGAACCGATCGGTTGACGTTCCAGACGATCGGTTCAAGGAGTGAACCGATCGGTTGATGACCGGTTTGAGGAGTGAGACGACCGGGTGGCGGACATGAAGAGATGCACGACGACCAGGCGAACTGATCGGTTGGAGGAGCCAACCGATCGGCTGGTGGCACCCAGACGACCGGGCCAGAATGAGAAAGTTAATCATGTGAAGAGTTGATCTACTCCGAAGGAAAAGCACAGAGTTCATCTTGTAAAGGTTGCATGTGATGTAGACCTAGATGACCGTGATTCCTCTTGGCTCGAGAAATCACATTAGGATGGCCATAATCATCGCTTTTATCGTTTGTGCATGTTTTCTATGGGATATAGCATGTATATGATACGTACTATGTATTGTGGTGATTGGATATGTATATGTATATAAAAACCAAATCCCTCATTAAAATATTAAGTTTTAGATGCATTCCAAATGCGACACACGTGAAAAGCTTGATCGACCAAGTGTGGGCACGCCCTAGCGTGGTGCACCATCTATCTCGTGGAAGCGTGAAGGATGAATGTGTGGGTATGCCCTAGTAGGGTGCATATTCATCGTGTTTGCTTTGGGTCGGACTTAACAAGGTGACCTAGATAGGATCTAGCACCTTGAGGCATGGAGATGCTCATGGCAAGGAGTTGCATATGACATCTTATCAAGAGTTGCATATGATTCAATTGGCAAAAGTTGCCTACCTGAGAGATCTATGTTGTGTGTGACAGCCCTAGCTGGTCCATGGCTTAGAGGATTTCAGGATCTTACCCACTAGAAGGTTGTACGCTGCAATCTTCCGAATTGATGGTGAGGGCTATCAATTTGAAGTAAAATAGTGGGAGCGATAATTAATTAAAGGCCTAATTATATCGTCAACTTTTCAAATCAATCAAACAAGTCAAAAGAGTTTTGAACTAAAATTGCATATATTTCCTTTTGTTAAAATAAATGGTTAATCAACAAATCACTTTATTTGCGATCGGTCTTTGAGACCAACAAATTAAATGGGAATAATTCCACGACTGGTTAGGATGATGAGAAGTGTTCTCAAAGAGCAAAAGCTCTAAGTCCTAGTTATACCAAGAACCATATGAACTCGATCCCACCACATCAATGGCTGAAAGTATGCTTATGGAAGCATACCAAGGATGACATTGATGAGGAGTGCTTGATGTTGTTTTCTCTGAACTATGAGTTGCAGAGACAACATGAGACATATGATGTCTCAAGGACACTATCCTAGTATGTCATGACAGAAGGAGATCTAGTAAGGTATTCACACACTCAATGTGATTGGGTATGTGGAAAACCTAACAAACAAGGATTCCTTCTGAGCCAAGAGTTGGCTATTGATATGATACTGCAAATGTTGCGAGGATCATACAATTCATGATAAGCTACAACATGAAAAACTTTGACAAGCGTTGACAGAGTTTTTGGACATGTTGAGGATAGTAAAGGCAAAGATGAAGAAAGACAAACCATAATCTTTGATGTGATCAAAGAGAAAGGTAATTCTTAAGGGCAAGGATAAGGGCAAAGCAAAGAAGTGTTCTGATGCTAGCCAGCAGTCCAAGCCGTCTTCAGCCTCAAGGCACATGGGGAAAGGGTGTATGAGGGATTTCCCTCTACATCTGGAAGAACAAAAGAAGATGAAGGAGGGGATGGAGATCTCCACCTAAGGTATCATGAAATGAACCACTTCTTTATCCTAGGTATATGATACCAAGATATGGATATGTCATATATGATATGCAATATCCGCAAAGAAGTGATGGCCTTTGTGAAAGGACCAAGAAAGAAGTACCCAATCATTGGAGCAAGTGTTTCTCTCATAGATAGGAGTACCTTTTAGTTCATTTCAGCCTAAAGGGCACGAAATAGAGTTGAGAACTGCTATTTCATATATTGCCAATAGATAGAAACACTTTATTTTTGCATATTGTATGACAATGATGGCAATTAATAAAGTCGATGTTTCAATCTTAAAGATATGATCTTTGTGGAAATGCCTTGTTTATCTTGTAATACATGGTATGTATAAGATAAAATGATACCTAAAGTTATCGATAACTCAAACAATTAAATTAGCATAAATCATAAGAAATTCATTTCTAGTTTCCATATGATAGATAAATCTAGACTCTTTTGGTTAGAGAACCAGTAAGAGACATGAATATCTTGGACATGATTAATCAATCTTCACTAACGGTAGTGGGAGAATGATTATCCTATTAGGTATAATACATGTGATGTATTTACATACCTATTGGGACAAATGCTAATACTTCAAATGGTGTTTAGAGAAATACCAATATGAATATCTTGAAGTGTTTAAGATTATCATAGATGAAGTGAAAATTTGGTAAAGTATTAATTCTTGAGGAGATCAATGAATGAAATACTTAGACCAAATGTTTGAGATCCTTGTGAGTGATTATGATAGTGTATCATAGTGAACTCATGATTAAGGCATGGTGATGTCTAAATCAAGAAGGAATCATACTCTAAGGAGTTAGAGAATGATTATCAAATAACTGAATTCTTCTTATTAAAAGAATACCCCACACTAATAAAAGAAATTAAGAATCACAAGGGTTGTGAGTTCTTATATCCTTAACAGATACACCTCAATTATCTATGTGATAAGTTGTTCATGTGATGAGTCAACTATCTAGATGAATATGAGGAACCGAATTTTGAGTTATGGTTTATGATCATTACATCCTAAATGATTTCCATGTGAACCATAAGGTATGACCTTGATGGTAGCACTCATTGGATGAAATCCATAAGTGCAAATGAGTCTTAAGTGTTAAGACACATGGATAACATTTTGAGAAGGATGATGCTTGTTGATTGCAACTTAATTACTAATACATTTGGCATATGGATACTAAAACTGCATTCCTATGAGGAATAAAACAAGGATGTGTACGTGACACAACCTATAAGGTTTATAAATCCACTAATGCAAATAAAGTCTATAAGTTACAATGGATTAATCAATGTGATTGATTACAAGCAACTCAGAATTGGATCTTTACTTTGATGATATAGTCAAAGGGTTTGACTAATATGTCAAAGATAAAGAAGGGATCTGTGATTTAGTGGGAATGTATTCACATTCCACATGTTGATGTGAAATGGAAATGTTTTAGAATGGAAATCCAAAAGTGGAAATTATCTTTAAGGAAGATAGAGATGTTTCCTATGTGATAGGAATAGAGATCTATAGAGATAGTTCTCAAAAAACCTCTTGACCTGAAAAGAGAAAGCATACATTGGCAATCTGTACTGAAGTGTTCAGTATGCACAGATTCAGTGGGAGAAAACTTGTCCATACTACATGGAGTTAGTATCCCAAGGCCAAGTGTCCAATTCTTATGAAGAATGGGAACACTAAGAATAGATATGGATCTATCATGTATGTAATCGTCCCATTATCTTGCATGTATGGACATGGCAAGAATAAAATGCATTCATCATCTTGTATGTGTGACATGACAATTTGATGTGCTCATCCTGTTAACTCGTATGTGGGGCATGACGAGTGGATGTATGTCTGCTTCCAGTAAGAGTTACTGGAATACCATGAGAACTTGATAATTACTTGTGAAGTACTAGTTCTATGGAGATAAGGAAGAGTTCGATGTAAAGGGTTACATTGATGCGAACTTCCGAAAGGACAGAAAATTAATCGCAAAACATATATATAGGATATGTATAAAAGTGAAAGTTTGTTGATAATTGGAAATGTTCCAATAAAACCATTTAAAAGGAAATGTTGAGTATCTATGTGTTAGAGAACAGCAGTAGATACTATATGGATCTGGAAGTTCATGTGATGAACTTATAGATATTCCGCTCATTGATGACAAGTCTGGAATCCTTGATCATGCAATGTGGCTAAAGGTTAGCAAAGGAATACTAGATCGCATATTACGGCAACTCCATCTCATATGTGTGACGTACAGCGAAGAGATGTGAGACATGCAATTTATACTGACTTTGGCAAGGTGTTGCCATAACTCACTATGTTCGCACTAGAGCACAGTAACATGTGTGACATGTTTGAGGATCACTATGAATATGATTCAAGGGTGATTGGCTCGCAGTGCAAGTGGGAGTCTGTTGGTATGTATGCCCTGAGAGCCAATCATGGGATGATTGGTGGGATACATTAAGATTGATTTGATAAACAACAAAGGCAAGCTTCCAATTCTTTCTGGTTCAGTCATATGAGATAGTGATAGAACAGATTGAATGTCTAGAGAATGACAGTACTCAATGACGTATGCGTTCAGGTTGAGGACCTGAACGATGAGATCATACGGATGCTAAGAGTTTGTACATTCTTGTTATGTCCCTAGTCGGATGTCATTGTGGAAGGTAGATAGATAGCAATGACACACAATACTAGATTGTGGTGTTGGTTGATGACAGAATCTCATTAGTCATGATATAGAGATATCAAACCAAACACATAGGTACTTGTTAGAGAACAAGTGTACCGGACAGACCCACCGTGAGTTTGATACATGGAACCATGACATGGTAGTCACAGTCAGTACTCACAGTGATGGTGGTGAGTGTGATTCTTAGACCTGAAATCACTGCACTCAACACATGTCGTTGGGCACACTTTGACATCATCAAACGCAGTCCTGAAACATGGGTTGTTATAAAGGTGATGATTGGGTGGCTTTGACACATGGGGCTTTTGAGGGGTGAGTGATAGATATGGGATTTGTCCCTCCTGAGGGAGTTTGATATCCAAGGCCACTTGATGAGTAGGATTGAGATAGGCGTGTGCACGCATGTGTGAATCAGTATGTGATATTGATGTCATACATATCTCGTTCAATCTACTCTAAGATCAAGAAAGTGAATGAACGTTGACAGGATGACTGCTCCATGCCTCGAGTTCATTCAGGATATCAGTGATAAAGGAATTATACATTCGTTGTAACACCATTCACAGATTGTAGGATGAAAGTTGTTCTCCAACTTTCTACTTTCACTTGGGTAGCACTGATGTGTGACTAGGCACCGCTCTTTGCTTGTGAAGTCATAAGTGTTATGGACTTTCACTGCCAACGTGAAATGGACCTGCAGGGTCACACACATAGGATTTAACCTGGAAGAGGAGTTTTGTCCACAAACAATGTTTAGATTGATTACTAAAGGAGTTTAGTAGTTCAATTAAACACTCAATCAATTGATAGCTCAATATCATATTGTTCAAGGTGTTGGACATATTGATTGGGGTATCAGATTGATTGAAATCGCATTTGACTGATTCTACACAACCTATACTCCCAACCGATCGGTTCAAGTGTTGAACCGGTCGGCTGAGGTTGTTGAACCGGTCGGCTCAAGTGTTGAGTCGATCGGCTCATGATCAGAGTGAAATGAGCGGTTCAACTGTTGAACCGATCGGTTCAACTGGTGCAACCGAGCAAGTTGGGAATGTTAGGTCGGTGAGAATTTTCCTTGCATTTCACTTGCCCAATTTGATTGGAACAAGGATTGGTATTCGATACCAATTAGAAACGAAAGAAGGAAAGTCAATCGGGAACCGACCAGGACCACGAACCGACCGGTTCAGAAGTGAACCGATCGGCTCATGGGTCCCAACCGATCGGTTGGTGCTCCACCTGACCGGTTTAGGTTGCGAGTTAGTTGCTTTTGTGGAAAATCTCGAACCCTTCTACTCCTGCTTTTAGTCCCATATTGTCGGGGACAGAGAACCCTGTCCCATGACCCTCCTATATATAGGGGTATTGGGGGCTTCTCAAAGTACAACTCAGTGCAACCAGTTGCTCTGCAAAGTTGTCGTTCTCTCTGGTTTTGGTAACCGAGAGAGAGCCCGAGCAAGTGCTTCCCGCAAAAGGGAGGTGCAGCAAGGGAAGGACAACTGCAGTTGCAACTGGAGGCAGGAGAGTGTGTTGGCGACTAGTACGTCAACAGGAGGGTGTGACTCCTTCCACTTCCTTATGGGACAAGGAGTGTGGAGTTCCAGGTGGTCCGTGTGGACTACTATAGAGGCGGGAGGACACTGCCGCTTAGGAG
The DNA here is from genome assembly GCA_963693085.1 of Alisma plantago-aquatica. Classification (NCBI taxonomy): domain Eukaryota; kingdom Viridiplantae; phylum Streptophyta; class Magnoliopsida; order Alismatales; family Alismataceae; genus Alisma; species Alisma plantago-aquatica. The sequence continues at coordinate 913,551,504 of OY856411.1, read as the reverse complement.
GACAACTGTCATCCGACAGTCCGGTAGGAGGAGTCATCAGTCTCAGTGTGACCAGGAGATGCACAGACGCCGTCCAAGACTGGACTTGAAGACCGCGCATAGCGCGAGGTATTGTCGCCGAGCAAGCCTCGGGACAAGGTATGATTCTACAAGCCATCCTTTCCTATTATATAGACGTTGACACGTTTCCTTGTGCTGGGTTTGGGGGAGAAAATTTTTTGTTTCCGCTGCCTTCTCTGCCTCCCCTATAACCCAACACTTCCTGCGTGGGTGGGTGCCGCCGTAGGGTTTTCCTAGGAAACCCCGACCTCGACGATGTGGACGTCGCGGCTTGCCCTCAAGCATCCCATACCTCCATCCTCCCTTTCCATCTTGGGCGCCGTCGTCGATGAGCACAGGTAGGCCCAGATGAGAAGCTCAACTTCCTCCCTACCGCATACGCCATGAATCCTCTTCATGCGCCCTCTCTCTCTCCTACTCTCAGTTTCATGTGAAACCCTAGGATCGAAGACGTTGGCCCCTCATAAACCAAAATCCGAGGCTTTTATAGCCTTTTCCCTTCGAATCTTAGGCAGGTATCCCCCGGTTGGGGGACTCTGTTCCGGTCCGAAAACAGGGGCGTGGCTCTCAGTCCGTGAGGACTGAGTCTCCCCCCTTTTTTATTTTATTTTTATCTATTTCTTTTGCATAAAAGTCCATTTTATAGAAATATTTGTATATCCCAATTTGTAGCTCCGTTTGATCCCAAAATTTGGGATATACATAGTATTCCAATAATCTTTACATTAGAAATACATCAAGTCAAAACTAATTAGATAGACCCTCCAAATTTGCCTTTTAGATAAATATCAGATAGTTACTAATTTAATTACCTAGACCACTATATACATCAAAATCATCTAAAATTTCTCCCACCATCTTATATTCTAATTATTATTCTAATAAAAATATTTTGAGCATTCATTATGACCACAAAATACTTAATTCTCAATTTGCACTCCAAGGACCTATTTGTAGAACTTAATTGGTCCAATAGGGCTGGAATTGAGCTCTAGGGCACAAGGCCCATCCCTTAGTATTTCAAAGGGTCCATGAGCTTGTTTGTATTCCAAAACATGAAAATAAGTCTTCAACCCATATAATTTCTTAATTGAAGTCCATGTATGACACATGTGATCAATATTTCTTTAGTTACATAACATGAAGACCTAAGCTAGGTTTAAGGCTCAAGTCAGGAACTGGACTCATCATATTATATATTTGTCACCTTATTGTTCATATGAATAATTCATTTATATTCATATACAACTGACTACAATCATACACATTAAAGTCATTATGTGTGTATTGGTTGATCAGACGGCTTGTATTACACATTTTGTGAACTTAATTACATACCTAGCTATGGTTACAATCATTACATCCCTTGGCATGCCTTTACTAAAAACCCCACATTAAAGACTTACTTTAGCTATGAAATTGAGGATGTTACAAATACATTACATGATAAATGTGATGAGCTAGTGCATAAAGTATTAGGATGGAACATACCCAAATACAAGATAAGTTGATGAACTTAAGTATGTTAAAAGTGATGAGGGAAGTGATATATCAAGACATGATAGATATCACATCCAGCACTTCAAGGTTGATGCACCTTAAATCCAATATACTTGGATGAGTAACACATGAAGTGTGTCATGTCAATTGTTACATTGATGTAATGAGATTAATGCACTTTGATAAGTGTAGGCTAACATACCTTGAGAAAGGGTTTAGCCTAGTTAATAAAGTATGATGTAATCATTCTCTGGTAAGGATGAGAGAGAAACTCATATCGTGTGTTGATGATCATTTAATGATAAATGATGAGAATAAATAAATATGATTGAATACTTATGATATCAATGTTTGCTCCTAGATGTGTGGAGCAATGAATTAGGGTTTGAATTAATAATATGAACTTGCAACCCTATTTGGCAATAAAGGGAAACCCTAACCCTAATAGTTTCTGCCTAGTGAAAGGTGACAAGATGTGCAATGGCCTTGTGAGCCATGTTAATAAGTTGTTGCCTAGTGAGAGGTGACAAGATGTGCAATGGCCTTGTGAGCCATGTGAATAAGTTGTTGCCTAGTGAGAGGTGACAAGATGTATGATGGCCTTGTGAGCCATGTGAATACTTGCACAACAAGTGAAATGAATACCTTGGTCTGAGGACCTAGCGGTAATGGTTACCTGTTATAGAGGTAACAATGTTATGTGACAATCTAAGGGTTTGAATACCCAGATCCAGCAATCATGATAATGATTATGTGAAGGGATGAGAGTTCCCAGTAATGTGATAAGGGACTGAGATCCCAAGTATAATGTATTTCAAAGATTTGAAAAGTACGTGATAGATGTATTATACCTTTCTTTGTAGCATTTGTCATAATAACTCATGTGTGAAAACTTGACTGATGCTAAAAGAATATGGTAATGCACTTAATTAATCAAGTGGAATTTTATCATGTAGTGCCCTGGCCATAGATCCATCATCGTCAGCAGCAGGTGATGGTGAAACGGGTTCTCCTACGGGTTAATCCAGAGCGAATATTGTTGAATATGTGGGGTTGCTCCTAGCCACAAATAGGAAGGTTAGAGTACAACTTTGGTTGTAGACTCCAGAGCACGGTTTCAGGCCCGTGGCTCAGTGTGATAAGAGCATGGTGAATAGGCCCATAGCTCAATGTGATAGAGCATGAATGTGTTCATGGCTCAGGGAGCACGGTGAACTGGCCCGTGGCTCAATTCTCTAGCACCGACACCTGTACCAAGGTGGGCTAAGCAGAGGGTAGCCTGACCTTGTGTGACTAAGGTCAGTTAAGCAAGAGATTGTGGTCCTGCTTGTGGTCTCACACTGACTGAGATGTGAGAGGTCATGGAGTCTGGCTCTTCCATGGACCTTGTATGGTATCGATTTCAACTTCGCAATGGTCGGTTGGATTTGAGCGGTACGGCTCACTTCCTCAGGGAATAAGTGTGATTGTAAAATGTTATCAGCCGTATAGCATGTTTGCTTAAGGATTGAATACGAAAATCATTGGCTGATGTTACATTTCTTTTATGCATCCTTAGTGGATATATGTTATTTATGTTTCTTTACATTCCCTGCAAGGCAGATAGATGATTGATAACTCTACCATGGGTAGATGCAATGTTCTCCTTGAGAAAGGAGATTACTATATTTTGTTCATATAATGAATTATCATGCTTATTAATATAAAAAGAACCTTTGCTCAGTTTATAAATGTTTAATATGTGATAATAATATGGTCGGTGGAGAGTTATATCTCTCACTGGGACAATTACAATTGTCTCCCCTCCGTGGACCCAAATTTTTAGGTGGATGTGGACGAGGAGGTGAAGACCATTTTGCAGAGGAAGAACAATAGCCGAGGCAGCAGTGACAGCTCAGGTTGAGTGTATTGTATGTCATGTCTTGTAGATATGAGTCCTATGTGTCGTCTCTGTACTCTCAGGTCCTTAGAGTTGGTTCATACTGGTTTTATGATCAATAAAAGATTTTGACTTACGTGCCTCAAGGTTTTATGTTGCTCATGTGTAGTTTGGTAAAGCAACTGTTATATGTTATTCTCAAGATGAGATGCACCAGATATGTACAATGTGAATAATGATGTATATAAGGTTTTGGACCTTTCATTAAGAGTTTTCTTTGGAATGGATCTCTTTGAAAAATGGTTTTAAATGTTTAATGATTTTTGTTAATCTGTTGTTTATGTTTAATTCCACTTAATTAATGACAATTTGTTTGTCGGTTTGGCGACTATCGTCACAATGATTGTAATGGGACATCATATACTTGATTTCATAATGATAAAGGTAATTCTAATTATTATGTTTGTCTCAATCATGATATGATGACAAAGATATAATATATGTCTAAAGAATGATGTTACTCGATGACATATGTCTTTAGGTTGAGGATATGAAGAATGAGATCATATGTATGATAAGAATACATGCACTCTAGTTATGTCTTTAGTCAGATATTATTGTGGAAGCAAAATAGACTACAATAATGCATATGACTAGAGTGTGTATTGACTGATGATAGAGTATCATTAGTCATTATATGTGATATCATGTCAAACACATAGGTTAATGTTAGAGAGCAGTGTATCGCATAGACCTACCTTGAGAGTGATACATGGATATCATGAAATGATAGTCATATTCATCTTTAATACTGATAGTGGTGATTGTGGTTCTTAGACCTGAAGTCACTACACTCATCACATGTTGTTCGATATATTTTGACATCATTCAATGTGACCTTGAATAAAGATTGTCATAAAGGTGATGCTCAAGTGCATTATGGCACATGGGATTGAGTGAGAGTGATGTAAATAGGATTTGTCTCTTCTATAAGAGATTTATATCCAGGACACATGATTAGCGAGACTGGGAAATGTATGGCCATACTCATGTGATTGAATATGTGACATGTGAACTCACATGCATCTTAGATAGTCTTCTCTAGTTCAAGGAATATGGATTGAACATTGAGAGGATGACGATTCCATGCCTCGAGTTCAATCTGGATATGAGAGACAAAGGAACTATATGATCACTTGACATGATTTTACCGTTCGCTAAAACGCAAGTGAACGCGTCGAGTAGTACAGACCTTTGTGAGGCCCGAGTCGAATACAGGGATACTCGGAATTGTTGGAGACTCCTACTAACTATTTGCGATCAGCTAAGCCGAATAACAAATTTAGGGTTGTTGTTAAAAATAAAAGAAAACAAAAACAAAATAAAACAAACAACCGATTAAATGTTAATTTAATCAATTCAAAAGGGTATCTTTAGGATTGCAGTTTCACCGCGGGTTTTCATTGTATTAGATTTTATATAATGCCTCAATCTTATCTCTCTATCTGGGTAGTGGCCTGAAAATAGAATTACCCACTGTCGTGGTGCAATTCACTACCTAGGTTTAGGTCGGTTCCACCGTCGTAGTAACCTATACCCTAAACTAGGTGCATTATGAATGATCTCTCAGTATCCACCATTAATTTTACACCACCTTGGTCAAGGGATTTATCGATTAATGTAGATTTCGTCTCTTTTCAGCCGTTAATCCTTCTTTCAAAGTGATTAAGGGCATTAGGTTATTATTATGGTGATCAAGCATAACAATATATTGAGAAAACGAAACTATACCACGGATTTAAGAGATAAAATATGATTTACTATTATAAAACTGTCATACAATGAATTCTCGGGCTACTCCCGGTCCTAAAGACGAAGGGGATTAGCCTCACATGTTCATCTCAAACAAGTACAAGGTAGAAATAGGGGAAAACATGTGAAAAATGTGGAATGAAAAGGAAAACCCCTGAACGGAGAAGAACCGGTTGATCCTTTGCCTAGAACACGTGCTCTCCCACCTTTCGGTGGTGAAATCCATCATCTGCGGCATCTGAATCAACTGGTATGAGCTTCTAGCCTCCGTTCTCCACTCTACTGCTCCTCGGTACTCGTGCAATGGCTAATGAGATCCTCCTCACGTCTGAGCGGCCGTCATTAGGTATAACTCCCTCATTAGGTCGCTAATTAACCACGGTCGTCCGATTGGGAACAATCTGAATCCAATGCATATCTGACGGTATCGATACCATCGACGCGGGTCGATGGTATCGACCCAGTGTGGTAGCGGCAGCCCTTCTTTTCGTCCGAGTGCCTGATGTGGTGTCGATACCATCGACGTGGGTCGATGGTATCGACTACCCTGTAGCGACGGTTTTATCATTTTGTGTCGTTGTAGCCTCCATACGTCGATGGTATCGACTTAGTGTCGATACTATCGATCGATTTCTCACCAGCACGCTGAAGGTGACTCGATACCATCGACTTCCCAGTCAATAGTATCGACTGTTTCCTGCTTCTTTCGGCTAGCAAACTGTGACCATGTCGATGGTATCGACTTCTGTCGATGGTATCGACGGAAGCAAATACTCATTTTTCCTGAAATTCAAACATGAAACCAAATAAATTCACACAAATAATAATATTTTGACAATTAATGCTCAAAAAGATGAAATAAAGGGGATTTGACATAAAATAGTAGCAAAGACCAAAATAGATGAATTATGCGATATTAACCATGAAAATGACTAATTAAAGCATAAAACACATATGAAATAGGTCTACAAATGCGACTCAAAATCATCGCATCAAACTCCCCTAAGCTTGAACGTTGCTCGCCCTCGAGCAACTAATCCTTAGAATAGAATTGCCAATGTCAACTGAAGAACAACACTCCACAACCAACATCCCATATGACTCCCACCGGACATTCACATACCGGCCCTCTCTAACCACGGAACGGTAATTACCCTGAAGGTGACAGTAATCATCCATAAGAGAAATCGACCTCAAAACTGATGAACACTATCACATAAGGCAGTTAACATAATAAAACTTGCCGGTTCAGACTTGGTGCATCTTGTGATCTCCTATACTATGTTGCTCGCCCTAACTACCATCTACATGGAAGCAGTTCTCCTGATATACTTTAGTGAGGAGAAATTCACGGTGGCCTACCAATCCGAGGAACGGGTGGATGAAGATGGGTGGTTCGTGGAAGAAAGTGGAAGTATTACACAGTTTCAACATGCATAAAACAAAAATGTCCTAAATGATGCCAATGCACATGAAAAATGCCCTAATGCTAAAATTGGGTGGAATGATGCATGTACTAACCATCCATCTCAAAACGAAATGGACATCTATTTAAGCTACATCATGTACTCAATTATCCTGAAATGCAGGTGATATTACGTTCCTTTCTCCTACTTATTCTACTTTCTTCTAAATAACTCTTTTTTTTCATTGTGCAGATTTTTCAGATTTTTCTCTCTTTTTTTTTCATTTTCCAGCCCTTATATCCATAATTGATAAAGAATATTTTATTGGGCTTATTTTCTTCATATTCCAAAATTTGCACTATTTAGAAGGTATGGAACAATTTAATTCACCATTTTGAGAAGAATTGAGATACATGATATACTATATGCATGAAAATTATGAGTGCAACTACATGGCATGCACCTAAGGGTAATGTGCATGTATCACTATTCTAATTTTTTTTCTCTTTTTATGCAAAACATATGGAAAAAGAATTAATGCAAGCCCTATCTACGTGCAATGCAATCAACAAGGTTAAAACTGTAGAATACTTCCAATTCTTGCGGTGGATTGTGAAAAGTGAAGAGGTGGAAAGATCACAAGACTAGGTGACTGAACCTTAGAAAGATATTATGTGTCCCTCCTTACTGACTTGTGTAGTAGTCAAGAGGTTTCTCTCTCCTACTTCCAATTAGAGTCTCATTACCATTTGGTCAGTTTAGGCTCAAACAACCATTTCCGTCCACTTTCATGAATCATTAGGAGTACAGTTGTGAAATTTTGTTTTAAAGTTGACAAAACCAATCATTTTCGTAGGATATGTGCCCAAGGTTAAACAAGATAAGCTTTCCAAACACACCAATTTTTTTTAAATGTCCCTTGATTTCCCATGCACAATTAATGAGATGACACAACTTTATGACATCCACGATTACACTAGATAGCATGTGGATCCTAAAAAAACTAAAAATGCAAGAAACAAATAACAAGAACAAATAATAAAGCTGAAAACTAAAAACACTAAAAGATAAAGTTGTTGTTGTTCCAACTACCCCCCTAAGCTTGAATTTGACTATGGCCTCATAGTCAAAAACAAACTTAAAGATTGGAACAGTGATACCGGATCAATCTTGTGGTGGTGGAGGCGGGTAGTACGGAGCCGTAGGGTCCCAAGAAGGATACTCCCCCTGGAAGCTTGGATCAAACTGGGCCCTAGGTGGAGGTTGCGGATAGCCTCCAAAGTAACTCTGGCTCCAATAGTGGTCGTAGAAGGGCTCCTGCTGCATCTCCATCCGTTGCAACCGATTATGTATCTGTTGTTGGTTGTCGAGGAGAAGACGTTCATTCTCGAACATCGCCCTTTGGTTGTCCAGTATCCGGTTCGTAGTGTCTTGAATACCGGTATACATCGCCATGTGCTGCTGTTGTGTCTGGTGGATATCTTGCAGCATAGTGTACATGCCTTGCATGGAATAGACATCCTCGCTTGGTTGCGAGGGCTGTGGAGGTGGCGGAGTAGGATGTGATGATGATGATGCACCTGGATGCATCCTAGGACGCTTCCGTGGTGCCACTCGTGCTCAAAGAGGTGTAAAGGCCTCCTCTTCCTCCTCAGCCGCCTCGTCATCATTGTCATTGTTATTGCCGTCGTATTCTTCATCGGAGTCGATGGCAATGATCGGCCATCGGAAATGCTGCGCGCCGTCGATGTTGAAGATGGGGTCAGGAAGGGAACACTCCTGATATGCTTGATTGACGTGGCAGTGCGCAAACGCCATGCCATCTCGGAAAAGAATGAGATTGGACCGGTGTAAATGTTGCAAGTTCACCTTGCTCTTAGTAGATAGAGGAGTGAGAGTCTGAAAATTCAAGCCGAGGTAGAAAGCCAGCTTGGTGATGAGCCCGCCGAAGTGAATCGGCACTTTCCTCGTACTCCGCTTCACCGCCAATACTCTCTGCAGAAAGAAGGCACCCCAATTGCACTCTTGTTGCGTCAGGAGCTTGTAGAGAAAGAAAAGGTCAGGCTCCTGAAACTTGCTAAGGGCTAGATCGCCCTAAGCAAACAAGGTGGATCTCAACATCTGGTGCAAGATCCGGATGAACGGGTGCTCGAAATCGGCTACCGCGGCGTTGTGGTAGCTCACCGACTTGCCCTGCGGCACCGTCACCAAATCGGAGAAAATGGCGTCGTAGTTAGTGTGGTTGTCCGGCCTCCTGTAGTCGTACCGCGAGTGATTCCAGTTGAAGATGTCGTTGAACTGCTCGAGGGTGATGATGTAGTCACGGTTGTAAAGCTGAAAAGACACCCTACCCTTTTCCCACTCGCGGTTGCTTGCTGATATCTCATTGGGCACAACACAGACGTCCAGTGACGCCATGAATTCCACCACCAACTCTTTGTACGTTGGCCACTCGCCGAAAAATGGCTGGTCGTCTTCATGGTACTCAAACTCATCGTGTCCACGGCCCATTTGGTGGGTCTGCCCCTTCAGTACGTAATCCAGATTGGCCTTGAAGCCAAGATCACGGAGCATCTCCGGGTCCACGTACCGGGTGGGCTCGATCTTGCGCTTAAGGATTTCCTCGTACACCTTCTTCACCTCCGCGGATGGATGGACAAGTCGAGGACGTGCGACTGATGATGGTGGCGGTGGCACGAACTCGGGGATGTCAATCATGTGAGCGCGCGAGGAAGAAGCTCCGGCTGTATGCACCATTGTTGCGACGAGAAAAGGGATTAGAAGAAGTGCTCGGTGAAGACGGAGAATTGAATCTCCACTCGGTGAAGATCGTCGCTCAGTGCTGCTGTTCTTCGGGCTTAGATGGCTTAGGAGAGTTCTCAGCACAAAGGAGGAAGATTGCTCTGAAGGTGTGACGTCAAATGATGTAATCAATCTCCTTAAATAAACTTGGTCGGCACCACTGTTGGCCCATCGATACCATCGACGCGAGTCGATGGTATTGACACTAGTCGATGCTATCCGCCCCCATCGCGAGTATCGACGATCGTCGATGGCTGGATCTTGAAACCCAGATCGCTGACGTGTCGATACCATCGACATGGGTCGATGATATCGACGCTGCACCCGGATCGATGATGTGGAAGCCACGATTGTTGTTGATTTGTTTGCACGGATCGGTGATGTGGATGGTCAATACCATCGACGAGGGTCGATGGTATCGACTTGCCTTTGTTGCAACATCTCCGCTTTGCATCTCAACCTGTAACCGTGTCGATACCATCGACGAGGCCGTCGATGGTATCGACTTTCCTGAGTCGATTTTGTCTATAAATCTTCAGAGATCTCGATGGTATCGACTGGCGCCTCGATACCATCGACTTCACTTTCACGACCACCTGTAGGTAGGTCGATACCATCGACGAGGCCGTCGATGGTATCGACTCAGATTGAAATATGTAGTTGTCAACCTATAACCCGGTCGATACCATCGACCTTGGTGTCGATGGTATTGACTCTGCCTCAGCCTGCACACAAAACAAATTGATCACGGCATCTTTTTTTACTATAAAAACTAAGTAAAAATAAATTAGACTACGAATGTAAATGAACTAAACTAAGGTACCAATGGTTGGGTTGCCTCCCAACAAGCGCCCTTATTTAACGTCTTAGGCTAGACGGCATGAAGCTCATCATCTTTTCACTTTGGGGAATGTGCTCAGAGGATCTTGCGGTAGTTTGAATTCAACTCGATCTCCTCCAATTCCCAAGGACAGTGTACCTCTCCCTAAGGCAGTAACGACATCCGCCGTCGTTTGAAACGGTCTTCCTAGTAACATTTCACAGCTTTGGAGCTGTGGCATATCCATGACAACAAAATCCACTAGGAATATGAATCTATCCACTTTGATGAGAACATCCTCGCACACTCCATATGGTCTCACTATCGACCCATCCGCTAATTCAATTGTCGCCTCCGACTTCTTGATCTCCTTTAACCCAAGTTTCTGAAATGTCGCCAGAGGCATAAGATTTATGCTGGCGCCTGAATCACATTGCGCTTTAGGAAAATGACGACCACCTATCGAGCATGGAATGTAGAAACCTCCTGGGTCTTTTCTCTTCTGTGGTGAACTCCCGTGAAAAATGGAGCTCACCGTCTCATTCATCTCACAAATATCATCATCTTTTATCCGCCTCTTCTTATTGATGATTTCTTTAATAAATCTCCCGTAAACGGGAATCTTCTCTATCATCTCTACTAATGGAATATTGATATGCAACTTTCGGAATATTTCCAAGAATTTCCTATAGTGCTGGTGCTCCTTTTTCGGCTTCGGGTTGTCCCGACTCGACACATCTGCTGCATTAACACGCATGTGAGGTGGCACATATGAACTTTTCGGGGCTAGCTCCTCTAAACGTACTTCAATAACTCCCTCTGGCGTGGGTTTTGGCGAGACATCATCAACATTCATAACTTGTTGTGGTTCCTCTCTCGCATTAGACGTATCCGCACTTTCACAGACAGCCTTCAATTGTTCTTCTTGCCTAGCTGGAGATGCAACTATTATGGGCTCGTGGTGTGATTTTCTGAAGAAAGTATTTCCGCCCGGCAGCCCATAATAAGTGCGAGGATATGGTATCGCCGGTGTTGCTTCCGTATCAAACCTCATTTTGCTTTGATCTTTTGCTTCTGACCCTTGGGATTCCTCCTCATTACTTACCACAGACATGTATTTGACATGATGGTGTGCTTGGGCCACATTTGCATTCTCGCCCGGTTTATGCTGATTGGTGTGCTTGATGGCCGCCACTTCACTTGAAATCTGTGTCACGGTGGTTTCCAATGCCCGCATCTGTGCTCCATGGCTTTGTAGCGTCTGCCCAAATTTGGTTAGAATATCACCTTGATATTGTAATTGTTTACCAAACATAGCCATCATCTCCTGATTTTGCTGCACCATTTGACTCAGTAGTTCGGTGTTCTTATCCTCGACTCTAGGCTGTGGCTTCGCCTCTGGATCCTGTAGAAAATTGTTAGGATCCTTCCAGGAGAACTTTTTGTCCTTTCTCCATGCATAGTCATTATTTCTGTAGCCCTGTTGTTGCATGAATTTGACTTGGGCTTCCTCATCCTCAGATGCATCTTCCTTAGCTAGCAACTTCTTGGCTAGAAGATCTAACTTGTCGTTAAGCTCTTTAATTACTTTAGATTCACCTACAACTCTGACCTGCTCCACAACGCCTCTGTCACCCCATGACTGTTTCCTAGCCATGTTCTTTAATATCTCCCAACATCTGGTGTCTGTATTGTTCAGAAAGAAACCTGACCTAGCTGAATCAAGATTACTCCTATCGTGCTCGGAGAGAGCAAAATAGAAGATCTTCACCTGCGTCTCTTTATCCAGCCCGTGATGCGGGCACCTCCTCAGCATGACCTGAAATCTCTCCCAAGTCTCAGAATATGTCTCACCGGCCTGTTGGGTAAAATTATGAATCTCCTGGATCATGTCGTTAGTCTTCTCAGGAGGGAAGAACCTCTCAAAGAAGACCTCCACCATATGGTCCCAGGACTCCACGAAATCATCATCCAAATTATGTAACCATTCTCGCGCAATTCCCGCTAATGAACTCGGGAAGAGCTTCAAGTAGAGTGCATTCTGCGGAAATCTGTCAATTTTCACCATATCGCAGTTCTCCACGAATTGACTCAGGTGCGCGACGGGATCCTCATTTTTCAAACCATGGAAAGAGTTAGACTTCACCAAATTAATTAGAGCCGGATCAATCTTATACGTCGGTATAGTGATTGCTTGCTTCTTTATCGGCCCTTTAGAGGCAGATGCGGAAGAAGCTTTGATCTTCGCCCAAATCGTCGGTTTGTCGGCCATCTCTTCGTGTTCGGATTCAGAAAGTACTTCCTCTTGATGCTCTTGCTCGTAATACTCCTCGTCCTCAGGTCCCGTAAGCGGAACCTCGGGTGCGCGATTCGCGTAGTCCGTACTACGCGTCTGCACCATGCAACGTACCTAAAATAGGAAAGTTTAAGTTCAGTACAGTGCTTTGACGAGTATCAAAATTAACGAACAATAAAAAGAAAATATTTGAAGTTGTTTCAAAATAAAAAAAATTGTGGCCTAGAGTGGCCGCTCGTAGCACTCAAAGTGCCAACAATTCGCTGTATCCCCGGCAACGGCGCCAAAAACTTGACACGATTTTACCGTGCGCTAAAATGCAAGTGAACGCGTCGAGTAGTACAGACCTTTGTGAGGCCCGATTCGAACACAGGGATACTCGGAATTGTTGGAGACTCCTACTAACTATTTGCGATCAGCTAAGCCGAATAACAAATTTAGGGTTGTTGTTAAAAATAAAAGAAAACAAAAACAAAATAAAATAAACAATTGATTAAATGTTAATTTAATCAATTCAAAAGGGTATCTTTAGGATTGCGGTTTCACCGTGGGTTTTCATTGTATTAGATTTTATATAATGCCTCAATCTTATCTCTCTATCCGGGTAGTGGCTTGAAAATAGAATTACCCACTGTCGTGGTGCAATTCACTACCTAGGTTTAGGTCGGTTCCACCATCGTAGTAACCTATACCCTAAACTAGGTGCATTATGAACGATCTCTCAGTATCCACCATTAATTTTACACCACCTTGGTCAAGGGATTTATCGATTAATGTAGATTTCGTCTCTTTTCAGCCGTTAATCCTTCTTTCAAAGTGAATAAGGGCATTAGGTTATTATTATGGTGATCAAGCATAACAATATATTGAGAAAACGAAACTATACCACAAATTTAAGAGATAAAATATGATTTACTATTATAAAACTGTCATACAATGAATTCCGGGCCACTCCCGGTCCTAAAGACGAAGGGGATTAGCCCCGCATGTTCATCTCAAACAAGTACAAGGTAGAAATAGGGGAAAATATGTGAAAAACGTGGAATGAAAAGGAAAACCCCTGAACGGAGAAGAACCGGTTGATCCTTTGCCTAGAACATGTGCTCTCCCGCCTTTCGGTGGTGAAATCCATCATCTGCGGCGTCCGAATCAGCTGGTATGAGCTTCTAGCCTCCGTTCTCCACTCTACTGCTCCTCGGTACTCGTGCAATGGCTAATGAGATCCTCCTCACGTCTGGGCGGCCGTCATTAGGTATAACTCCCTCATTAGGTCGCTAATTAACCACGGTCGTCCGATTGGGAACAATCTGAATCCAACGCATATCTGACGGTGTTGATACCATCGACGCGGGTCGATGGTATCGACCCAGTGTGGTAGCGACAGCCCTCTTTCTTTTCGTCCGAGTGCCTGATGTGGTGTCGATACCATCGGCGTGGGTCGATGGTATCGACTACCCTGTAGCGACGGTTTTATCATTTTGTGTCGCTGTAGCCTCCATGCGTCGATGGTATTGACTTGGTGTCGATACTATCGACCGATTTCTCGCCAGCACATTGAAGGTGACTCGATACCATCAACTTCCCAGTCGATAGTATCGACTATTTCCTGCTTCTTTCGGCTAGCAAACTGTGACCATGTCGATGGTATCGACTTCCGTCGATGGTATCGACGGAAGCAAATACTCATTTTTCCTGAAATTCAAACATGAAACCAAATAAATTCACACAAATAATAATATTTTGACAATTAATGCTCAAAAAGATGAAATAAAGGGGATTTGACATAAAATAGTAGCAAAGACCAAAATAGATGAATTATGCAATATTAACCATGAAAATGACTAATTAAAACATAAAACACATATGAAATAGGTCTACAAATGCGACTCAAAATCATCGCATCATCACTATAACACTGATCATGGATTGTAGGTTAGAGTTGTTCTCCCACTTTCTAAATTACTTGGGTAGCAATAATGTATTGTTAGATACCGCTCATTGCGTGTGATGTCATAAGTTGGTTATAGACATCCACTGCCAATGTAATTTGATATATATAGGATCACACACATAGAATGCACTTGGAATAGGAATATATTCATAAATGATGTTTAAGTTGATTACTAAAGTGTTTAGATATTCAATTTAAACAATAATGGTTGAAAATTGACTGACTGGACTGTGAACCGACCGTTTCAAGTGTCGAACTGATTGATTCAAGTTTTAGGTCAATTGGATACAACATTGGTTCAACTGTGTCTGAGTCGGGGCATGAACCGACTAGTCCACTTAGTAAACCAACCTGTTCAAGGTCTGAGACAATTGGTTCAAGTATTGAACCACCCAGTTCAATGATCAATTCAATTGGATCAAGGATTGATGTTGAAATCATGTTTTGCATTAATTGAATATTGAATGCTAATGTGATTCAAAAGCAGAAAGCACATGAACCGACTGGTTCAGGACATAAAACAACCGGTTCATCATTGAACTCACATGTTCACCATTCATAGCTTCTAGAAAATTCATGAAATTCTATCTCTTCACTCCCAGATCGATAGGAAACCTTGACCCCGACCCTCCTATAACAACAGTAAACTCTGACAATTGTTATCCTCTCTTGTTGTAGTAACCAAGAGTGCTCGAGAAAGTCCTACCTGTAAAAGGGAGGGATAGCAGGGTAGAGACAATTGGGAGAATAAGTCGACGCCAGCATGCTAACGTTCGAAGGGATAACTCCTTCTCATTGGCTCTAATAGTGCAACATGGAGTTCCAACTGGTCTGAGTGGACTACTCTAGAAGCGAGAAGATGTTTGCCCAACTGAGAGGACGCAATCAACCATCGTACATGGTGACTAACTAGGACAACTCTATCGATAGCTTCCCAAGTGCAACTTCAGAAAGAATCGCGCTGCAACAAGAGTTGTCGACGGACTTGGTCCAGGACCAGGTATATCTCTTGCTATCCTCTTTCCTAAAGACATTGTTGTTGATGCGATCTACTAGTTAGGGAATCAAGCATTAAATTTTTTTATTTCTGCTTTCTTACATGTCTCACTTTTCTAACATTGGTATTAGAGTCATGTCGATTTACGGTGTATCTAGATTTAAATTGATGTGATCAGATTTATTAGATGTATATGATTGACACCTTAAGATTTATGTTCATTACATGTTGAAAACGTTGAAAAAAAATACTATTATCAATAAGAACTCTAATGGTATCAAAGCCAAACAGACGACTATGATGATGATTTCTCTCAGAAGTTGCTCTATGTTTTGATCCTTTTGTGTTGATGTGACAAAAGTTGTCTGGCGTGTTTTAAAGTTATTTGAATAGATGTCTGCCAGTGGGGGAAACACCAGTGAGGTGCACATGTGTGTTTATCATCTGTCTAGTCAAATATCATGATATGAGCATGTCGTTGGGAGTGAAGAATGTCAAACCGCGTGATCAGAAAGGTCATAAGGGCTTCATTCAATTACTTTAGACCAACATGGGAGATAAAAGCAAAAAGATGAATGACATCATGACAAACTTAGATTTTGTTTGGTTGGACCGAGTTGAAACCAACACTCTTGTAACTGGACACTTTTTTCGATTCACAGTTGGAATTTGAAACATACACGACTATTGAAAACTAACCGCATGAAATTCAAGCGCATTTGGCTTTCCTTGATTGAGTCATGGGGGGAGCAGATTCGGGCCATATATATTTATACAAAAGATAGAAGATATGGACTTGTGTAGTAGGTTATTGTTATCCAACACGTACTCAAACTATATTATCTTTCCATCGCCGTCATATACACCCTATCAAACGAAAACAATCAACACATTCAAATTACTTTCATTTCGACCAAATAAAATAGTTTCAGTTTTAACTTGCAATATTTATTTTTCTATTTTATATTTCTTTATTTTAGTTGACTTTACATACTACCAGACGGGCCCTTACTTAATATTTTAAGATTTGTTGGTCCCGTGTGAACACAGAGTAGTCTACACCTTTACCAGATTAAGACCACGTGTCGCATCCATTTAATCCTAACTAACAATTTTAAATGCATTACACACACAAGTCAAAAGATAAACAAAAGTATAGCCTAATCCGTGTTCACACAAGACTAGTAAATCTGAACTATATTTAAATCTAACAATATGATACTTAGACCAGATTTGAGACCATTTTTATCCCTTTATTTACATAGAATAAAATAGAAGAGGGAAGGAATAAAATAGAAGAGGGAAGTAACTGACCTCTCTCCTCTATTTTGTTCAATAGCAAATAAAGGAATAAAAATGGTTCCATTAGATCTTTTAAATCTATAATGGAGAAAGAGTTTTTTTTTTCGGGTGTTATTTGAAACCGCACGCGACACGGCGGTTTGTTGCGCGGTACCCGTCCACGAACCGACAATCGTGTGACGATAGGTCCGTTTCATCCTCTTCCACCACCCCCCGGACTGCGATCGTTTCATAGGTCTGGTTGGGGGTAGATGAGTAGCCGCTCTTGAGAGCAGACGTTACTTGGGCATAACGGCTTCTTCATTCGCCCCCACCAACACAGCGATCGAACCAGTTCCCCACTACCGTCCGCCAGCATAGCCACGACTCCCTTGGTTTAGCTTAAATGCCCGCGCGCCTCTTCAGAAGTTGGTGGGACACGACGCCGGACACCTGCTTTAATCTGAGGTACAACAGCGGACGGGAGAAGAAAATACCAGAACGGCGGTGCCGCAGGTGAGGTGATGATTAGGGCCATGCCGTTTGCTAGTACTCCTACGTTGTCGCGGCCATCCCGCTGGGCTTCCACTCTGTTCGGTCGTTTCTGGTGCAGCTGAATTCGCTCAACCTTGAGATGCGTCTGTATTTCAGGTAATGGAGCAGCCCCAAGCTTCGGAGGCGGCAGCCAGAAGGGTCGAGCTAGAAAAGGAGGTATCTTTTGATTGCATGACCCCGTTCCGTATCAAACCAACGAATTCCCTTGCTTCTGTCATTCCCGGTTTTGTCCACGATGCCGTCCGACTGGAATATTCATGTTCGAAGCACTGATCGAATTGAACCAAATTTGTGTAGGTTGAGAGACTAAGCGCGAGGCTACGGCGTGAGGAGGAAGTGCGCAGAGTTTTGGAAATGGCGGCCAGCTCTAAGAACGGATCCATCCTCAGCATACCCAGCACGCTTCCACCAAAGGCATGATCTTGTTTGCTGACATCGTATCTCTGTCTGTGCCCATGAATTGATCAACTGGGCTCTGAGAATTCGTTCGAATGTGTGATTCCATCTTTCTGAAACAATTTGCTTTCATGCATGCCCGCACGCACAGGTGAAAGAGCTGCTATCGGAGCTAGCTATGGTGGAGGGAGAGATCTCAAGGTTGGAGAGCCAGATCGGCAGAATTCAGCAGGAGACGGCCGAGACCGAAGAGGCCAGGCGCCGTGGCATTGAATCCCAATCACAAGCATCCTTCCAGCAATCGCCGTCTTCATCTAGTGACGTCGACCCGCCAGCTGATGATCAAGTTGTCCAAGTGAACCCGCCGGAGAAGCTAGCGTTCGCAACCAGGCCCCTGTTCTTCTTAAACCAGGCTATCCGAGGAGACAGCTACTTCGGCGTCCTCCCCACTTTCGCTCCCATGAAAACAGAGTCACCTGGCGGCGCAAACGGGATTGAGGTCACTGGTGCCACGACTCCGAACAAGAAGAAACTCGGTCCGCAGTTGTCCAGGAAGACCGCAGCCTCCCGTCCTCCTGCCCCTGTAGTGGCAGAGAAGCAGCAGTTTTTGTCCCCGAAACTGCCACCAGTGCACCCGGTATAACTAGACATCACATAACATCGTTTCATTTAATTAACAAACTAGTACATGTCAGTAGCTGCAATCTTCTCTTACTCTGCAGACTCATGAATCGTATAACCGCAGCAGCTCCCCAAGGTCTCTGGCCTCCCTCCCTCTTCTCCCCGTCTCCCCTAAAAAGACCAACCCCAAAGAGTTCCACCCAAACAAACTCTCCGAGAACATCCTCAAGTGCCTGATTTGTATCTACCAGAGGCTGATGCGAGTGTCAAGGGCCAAAGAACACGAGAAGCTCGGCGCCCTGGTCCGGTCGGCCAGCGGGCCTCTGGCGCTGAGGAACTTCAGGGCGGACGGCGGCTTGAATCTCAATGCCAGCCTGCTGGCAAATAGGGAGGCCAAGCAGCAGGACCCTTATGGTATATTTGAAGTGGAGGGCTCCGTCGCCAGAGACATCGGGCATTACAAGAACCTTGTCATATGCACGGCGGCGTCACTGGATTTCAAAGACACCGGCGCCTGCGTTCCCCTCCTCAGGAAGTTGAGGTACCATAATCTTACTTTATCTAAATTTGCTTCTTGTGCAGAAATGTCTGTTTTATCCCATTAGAATCCAAATACGTGGAATATTATGATTACAACTTTAGTTGGTGGCTCCAAAAAAATCGTTTCTTTTCTGATTCCTTGAATGCAAAGCATTCTGTCTGACAAATAAACTGTCAGTTACATCCTACCGAACATGTACTTGATCACCCAACCAACGGTTACCTACTGGTCACGCTTTTTTTTCCCTTGCACGTGCATCCAATTTTTTCAGAGCGTTGCTGGAGAATCTACGCCAAGTCAACCTCAGCTTCTCCACGCACCATCAGAAACTTGGGTTCTGGATCAACGTGTACAACTCCTCCGTCATGCATGTACTGTACAATTTTACATCAAAGCCAATGTCTTTTAGGCAGTTGTACTTATGTTGTTCATCCTTATGATATGACACACACTTGACCGTGGTGTTATTTCATTTGTAGGGGTTTCTTGAGCATGGTCTGCCCTCGCACCCTGAAAAGATCCTCTCATTCAGAACCAAGGTGCGATCCATATTGAAGCATTAATATATGGGATGTTAATTAAATGGCATACATTGATAGGTTACTATGAACTACTATTCTAGAGCTGTTTTGGAAAAAAGTGTCGGTCTACATATGAGAGTGGATTTTGACTATCCTTCATTTGATTCATTTGATTTAGGCCACGCTCAACATTGGAGGCCATGATATGAGTGCTTCGACCATAGAGAACTCCATCTTGAGGCAACAAAACGATGAGGTAGATGCTATACTGTGCCTTCCTCTGTTGACCTAATGCAACCATTAACTTGTTCGATATTCAGCGATCTGTAGTTGATTGAAAATAAGAGTTATACCTACCATTCATCTGGTCAGCAGGTTTCTTCAAAATATGGAATGGACGACAGGGAGGATATCAACAAACTCTACCGGCTAGAACATACGGAGCCCAATGTCAGCTTTGCCTTGTGCTGCGGGACTAAATCTTCTCCAGCAGTAAGCCGAATGATATATTATAAAAAAAAAGAATGCATATCATACAGACATGGTAATCTTAGCAACGTATAACACGGTGATACATATATGTATGTTTTCAGCTTAAGATCTACACAGCGGAGAATGTCGCAGCTGAGCTGGACAGGGCCAAGTTAGAGTACCTGCAGGCTTCCATGGTGATGACCACGACAGGGAAGCTGATGGTACCAAACCTTCTGGTAAGGAATATGAATGGTTTCGCCAAGGATGTGGACTCGCTGCTGCAATGGGTCTGCGCACAGCTGCCCACTTCGGGCTCACTTAGGAAATCTATGGTCTCGTGCATGCGAGGACGGAAGCAAGTAGAAGTCAATCCTTACGAACTCGATTTCCAGTACTTGTTGCCCATGTAGTCGGATGATCTCCAACTGTGTATATAGATATTGTGTATATAGATATCCAGTACAGAAATCCCACATGGTATATATATCCATCCCCCACCTCCACCCCACGAAAGAAAGTGAACATTTTGAAATTCTTTTGATGAGCTAGAGAAAAGAATTGTTCTTATTTCTGGAAGGTATATATAATAATTTTTTATATATTTAAACCAACTGTAGATATAATTTCGTCCGTCAGAGAAACATAATAACTTGCTCCTAAGCATTATGAAAATTTTGTTTGTTTGCTTAGAAGAATCGTAGAAGAGAATTATTAAATTTATAGGGGGAAATTCAAACAGCACACTTTTGAATAGACATTTGTCCAACTAAAACCATCTTAAATCTATTTATTCAAATAGCATACTTTTAGTCAAACCCACCACATAAGTTAGCATTTTATTTTTAAAAACAAAACATCACATAATCTGGCGGTTTATCACTTTCGAGGGAAAAGCGCCACAAAATGTGACATCTACCTGAGAAATAGCCAGCCTGGCGTAAAACGCCACATTAAAATGGTGTTAATAATTACTTCACGTGTTGGTCAATGCCTACATGTAAAACCGGCATTTTATGTAGTGTTTTCTGCTTGTGATTTGAAATGACGTGCATCGATGGCCTTTACTCTTCCATTGTTCATCTTCTTCACCTCGGCTTCTCTTTTCTCTTATATTCTTCTTCTCCTCCCATGGTCCTCTCTTCTTCTCCACCCACATTCCTCTCTTCTTCTCCACCTCATTTTCTCTGATGTTATCGTGTTCTCCACCCAATTTCTCATCTACTTTCCTCTCCGACAATCGACCCCTTCCTCTCGTGCTATCTACCCCTTCCTCCCAGTATTGCACCAGTAGCTTGGACGCTCCCACTGCCGCCTAAGGGTCGGCGATCTATCGGGCTCCATTGTTTTCCGTCATCTGCAATTTGTCACTGCCCTCACTTCCTCGTGTTTCCTCCACCAATCTCGTTCACCTCCACCACTGTCCCCCCCCCCATCTTCTTTGCCTCCACATACTCCGCCACCACATCGCCCTCTTGTCCACCACCATCGGTGACAGTCAGCAACCACAGTTTCTAGTTGCCACCAGCCCACTTCTCCGCCACACATGATACTGCCCACCAACACCTTCTTCGCTACACCCACCACACACATTGTCTATTGCCTCCACCTTCTTCCTGCTACCACACAACATAATCATTTCTTCTTCTCCTCTTCTTCTTCTATGGTCACGGAAGCACCTGTTCTTCTTCCACTATCACAGCAGCACCTCTTCTTTCCCTCTTCTTCATCCACAACACCACCTCTTCATCTTCCCCTCTTTGACTTTTAGTATCACGACACTGTTGGGAAATACGACATCAAAACATATAGCAGAAATAAAAAATTTAACGGTCATATTCTCCTTTAACACACGATCGCATCAACAACTATGTAATAGAAAGGATGGTTTACGAGGTCACACATGATCCTGGAGTAAGTCCAACAACTATTTTCTCATTATAGTATGCGGCCTTCTTTACATCACACTCGAACAACGACTGCATCGACCTCCTGATCGATCACCATGGACAGTAGGTTGACGTTATCCTCCTAATAGAAAAAGCTTCATGCTTCTGGAATAGTCCACACAGACCACCAGGAACTCTTGTCATTCCAGAAGAATAGACAAGGAGTTGTCCCCTCATGTTGGTGTACTAGTCACCAACTTGGTCTCCCACAATTGTTCTCCCTTTCTATCCCTCCCTTTAGCAGGTAGGACTTGCTCGAGTTCTCTCAGTTACAACAATTAGAGAAGACAAACAATTATCAAAGACAATTGAGTTGTTTCTGAGAAGCCCCCAGTACCTCTCTATTTATAGGAGGGTCAAGGTTTTCAGTATGAGTGGGAGAAGAAGGGATCGGAATTTCATGAATTTTCAATGTCTGCAAGTGGTGAAATGGTCGATTCACATGTGAACTAATTGGTTGGCATGTGAGCAGATCAGCTCAACCCTTGATCTGGTTGTTTCATCATGTTTCTCAATTGCAATTGTATTGACAATTAATATCTAAAAATGTACAACATGATGTCAGCACAAATCCTTTAATCAATCAAATTGATCCACCAATTGCTTGGTTCACAACCTCAGTCGGTCGGTTTATGGACCTCAGCTGATTGGTTCACTTCCTGAATTGATCAGTTCATTGTTCAGAATTGCCAAAGTTGGTTCAATTGACCTGACACACTAAAATGGTCAGTTCAACACTTGAGTCGGTCGGTTCACTTATCTAGACAATCAATTTTCAACTGATGTTGTTTAAGTTTACTACCTAACTCTTTAGTAATCAAGTTTAAACCATATTCATGAATGAACTCATATTTCAAGTGTATCATATATGTGTGACCTTATAGGTTCCAAATTACATTAGCAGTGGATGTCCATAACTCATTTATGACATCAAGAATAGAGTTACGCCTAGTAATACATCATTGTTACCCAAGTAATTGGAAAGTTAGATAACAACTTCAACCTACAATCTATGATAGGTGTTATAGTAATTGTATAATTCCTTTGTCTCTGATATCGAGATTGAACTCGAGTCATGGAATCATCATCCTTTAAATGTTCAATCCATGTTCCTTAAACTAGAGCAGACTGTCTGAGATATATGTGACCTCAATATTGTATATTGATTCATATGTACATGCACATGCTTTTCTGACTCTCACTTATCAAGTGGTCAGGAAATCAAACTCTAGTAGGAGGGACAAAATCCCATCTACATCACTTACAGTCATCCCCGTGTGTCACAATACATCCTGTGAGAACTTGTTACACTAAATGAGATTATTCAAAACACAAAACACAATCGGTCGTCAATTAATCACATCTCCAGAAAAGAAGGTAAATTAAAACTGATTCAACATAACCAACATGCTATGAAATATTATACAAGTGCCCAAAAACTTTCTTGTATTCATATTGTGCCCAGAATCTCTTACATTTGTTCCATGGCCTCATCCACCATATATACATTTTTCACGGGGAAATCTTCCACATTTGTCACTCAAACAAGCATATAACATGCTACCAAAAACTTGGTTTGATTGAAGCACCATTTACCAACTTTCTCGCCCAGATCTAAGAGTACAGGGATGACTCTAGGAAACACTAGACAACTAACAACCTTCTTAAGGTTAAACACCAAATCTCCTCATTGATGCCACAGACCTGCTGCCGCTACTGCCAATCACCTAAAATATGCAGAGATCCACATAGTGAGACCCATGTCCCAACGAGAGATGTAACCTCCAAAAACACTTATTGATTATAACAATTTAATTAATTAAACAATTTAAGCCCAATGAGTATGTCAAACAAATAGATATAGCAATGATATACTAAACAAGATGCATAAAGGAGTAGATAACAACTATCATCACTAGTTAGAATATTATCATATTTTTGTTAACAGTATAAGGAGTCTAATAGAATGAGTATCTCTAATATCATGAATAAGTTCATAAGCATAAGTGTATCTCATAGAATTAGCATGTCTATCAGATTAAGCAGATCTACATCAAAGTTTTTTTTTGAAGTTAAACAGATAAATTTCATTATGGAGGAGCCATACGGCATCTACATGAGGAGAAAAACAAACTAAAAGACCACACAAAGATCAAGAACAGATACAAACCACCACAAAAAATCATATCGGAAACTAATAAGGACAATGATGTATAGATCCCTCTTCTCCTTCCCTGGCTAAGGTAGCTTTCTATGAGGAATACCTTCAACCTGAGTATGTATATGTGGTAGAGTACCTGCACCAAATTGGTGTTCTAAAAGGATATTTTCCCCGCACTTGCTGCCACATAAACTCCACAATAAAATTGACTGAAAAAGAAAAATCTACCACGAGAAGAGAAAGCAACGCTGATTAACAGTGAGATAGACAAAACAAGAGAACAATCCAAACAGAAAGCCAGTAAAAGAGAAAGGGGATAGGAAACTCGTCGCAGTCGGGCTCAATGATAGGGAGGAAGAAGACTGCTGCCTCTAAAGACACCACACCCACACACCTCCCGAAGAAAAGACCATGTTGATGACGGACGAGAAGAGGCTGAGGGGAGCGGGGCACCACTTTGCAGCGGCCAAACCCCCTCCCCCCAGCCAGCCGCCTATGGAGGAAGAAACCCTAGCGGCGCTAGGGTGAGAGAGCGGGGAGATAGAGGAGTGTAGATCTACATCAAAGTAGAACAACAATATAAGCACTTTTAGCTACATAAATATGATTGACAGTTTAAGCATCTCTAGTTATAGAGGCATAGATAGAAATTATAGCATCTCTAAATATAGAGGCATAGCTATCATATTAACATATCTAACTAATAGAGGCATGGATAATTGTATAAGCATAGTTAACAACATGTGGTAACTATCATCATAAGCATAGCCAGCAGTAGCAATATATCTTTTAACATAAGCATGGCTATTGTATGTACTTCAATTACCAAATTAGCATATTTATAGCATATCTATTATCTCTTAATGCACTAAACGTCGTCTCTGTGTAAAGAGAATAAAACAAGGATTATCATCATATGTGAAAGCATTGTGTATAATCCTAAAAAGATATGTTGTATGGCTGTATTACATCTTTTATTAAGCTCTGAGGAATTTGAGGATACCACTCAAAATCCAACTAACCACTACTAAGTCAAAATCAGTTCCATACAAGATCTAGAAAGAGCTGAACTCCTAAGATCTTCTCCGCCCCCAGTCAGTACGGGTCCACCACAATGACACATAAGGTCAAGCTGCTAACAGCCTAATACGTCCTTGGTACATGTCACGAGACTAGTGAAAGGAGGTGGGTACGCATACCCTACCATCTGAGGTACAACTACAATTGTCCTCCAATCTCATCACATATATAATCATTGAGACACAACCACAGTCGTTCTCAAACTGAGGTCTAGGTATGACCGTAGTCATCCTACATAAACATTTGGATTTAGGATGACAAGCACACCGCATACTCAATAGTATGTGCTCCAAGTTTCCCTTAGTAATAATCATTTCACTATATGGAAAATTCTAACACTCAGATGGATCTATGGCACATGGCACTACATGATTAGAGTTTCACTTGAGTCATTATTACCAATTGGGTGAATTAAGGCTGCATCAAACAAGTGGACATACAAACCCTAATTCATTTCTAACAAGCATTGTTATATAACAACTTCAGAAGATATAAAATGTGTGAGACATAATTTCTCATATCAACGTCACAAGGTACTATTCACCTCCCAATTTGGAGACTATACTTGTCATCACATCATCATCACATGGTACTCTTCATTGCCATTCATGAGACCATACTTGTCATCACACTATCATGGGATATAAATCCTTATCACAACATCACATGATATCAACCCTTGTCAGCATAAGAGGATTACACCTCATTCAGGGATCAACCATGCCCAAAGGTCATTAAGACTATCACATCATTCCCTGAAAGTTCATTATTATCTTTCCAGGTGTTATAACAAGGCTAGAAAACCATCACCACACATGTGATGTACATGCTCAGCATGATATTTCATTAAATAACTAAAACATGTTTACAATATAACATTGCAGGGTTATTTTAGCATTAAGAGTATTGATTTATAATATCAACATATAAGGAAGGTATATGATTGGCCATCATCACACTGATAGTGTACAAGTTTAGCATAAGAAAGCATAAGTCATAAAGTTATAATGACCACTAGTTAACACATTATAGTTGTAATCAATCATTAGGAAGGATATTCCATCATTATATTAGGAAGGATATTCCACTAGCATAACTAAATACCATCATCTATTATCATTAGTGTTAGGTTCAACAAGATAGGTTAGTTTGATATTATAAATCAGCACTCATACCCAAATTGTAACTCCCGGCATCCCCATTGGATCATGGATGCATGAGGTGAAGCATCAACATCACATTCTATACCATCCTCAAGTATGGATCTACACATAACTCAAGGTGTAACCATCAGGTTATAGCATACTAGGGTTCAACCACAAAAGAGATTACTCTGTGATTCTACTCATCATTCAAGGGGTTGTTCATAATCACTTACCATCATTTGGTTATATTAAGGCTAGGTATAACAAGCTATACCTCCATAGGGTTAACTATTAACTCATTATGGTGATTATCAATTTTATTCATATGAGGGAAAAGGTAAGACTTACATAAATAAGGGCAAGCCTCTATCAGTTTCAGCATCATTCAAACCATACCATCATACCATAACATCAACCTAGAACCATTGGATTGTTGAGAAGGCAAAACCATTGGTTGTTTAAATAAGTAAACACCTTGAACAAACCACCTATAGATCCATTGAATTGTATACTAGAAAGAATCACCATCTATCCCCAAACATCCCTTGTTTAATGACATAAAGGGTACCATCAGTTGTAGGAATAAAACCCATCACCAATTGTATATTTAAAGCATGTCATCAATTATCACTAATCAGGTTTCTTAGGTTGATCACCTGGAGGAAGTTATAAAATTCAATGTATTAGAACTCATATTTTATATTTTAGGATTCATTTCCAACCATTGGATGTTGAAGAATCCAATCTCAACCATCAGATCAAGTTCATCATTCAAGACCATCAATTGGGATGTAGGTTTCTTGAATCAATTGAACCAAAAACCCAAAGGTTTAGTGCTCTAAATAAAGCAACATAGGAAACTTAGATCCACCATCGATTGTGGTCTATTGGACCACCATAGGCTTATGGGTTCAACACTACCATCATTTTTCTGCATCGGATGTTAGACTAATATCACCATTGGTTGATACCATCATTAGGGCACCAAACTATTGATCATTGAGCTTCCAACCAAGTCTAAACTTGATCTAAGGTGTGACCATAGGTTGACACCACCGATTGTCACCCTAGGTCACTACCATCAGTTTTTATTAAGTCAACATCATTGGTTGTTGCAATAGCAACACCATCGGGTCATGTGTTAGAGTAGAAATCAGCATAGAAACCTTGATATGGACCATCGTTTGATAGGTTCTTAGCACCATCATTTGTCATACCAACCTGACTCAAGTCGTCTTCTACCATAGGAAGGACGTACACGTGATTACATGTTCATCTAGAACTGAAAATAGAGCAGAGAACACCATAAAAATTAAATCCCTAGGCAAACATGGTTTCTTAGTGCTTAGATCACTATTTCAAAGCAAGAGCATGATCTAGCAAGCTATAGTAAGAAAAAAAAAGTGGAGTAAGTTATAAAACTTGCCTCGAGGAAGAAGATCAGATCCCAAATAGAAGGAAAACTCAAGAACAAAGGTAGAAAACCCAAGAAGAAGCTCTGAACTTGGCCATCTATCACCCTTCTCCACAAAATAAGCAAACCTTAAGCATAAGAAGCATGAAAAGTAGGGTTTTTGAGCTTTAGAGTAAGTTTTACCATGAAAGGCCATGGTTATGACCTAGAGGAAGGTAGGAGGAAGATGAAAAGTAGGAAAAATGAGAAAGGAGGAGGAGAAACTTACTCATTTTGGTCAAAAACACATCAAGGTAGCTTCGCAAACCCTAGAAATGGGTAAATCTAAGCTTTACTTGCTCCAGGAAGAAGGTCGGTCACCTTCTTCAACATTGGTCACCCCTTTCCACAGACAATCAGGGAAGATGAAGCTCCATCTAGGGTAGTAGAGATAAGCAACTAAAATTCTCATTTGGGATCTAAGGAAGGAGTATATAAAGCTTTATGGATAAGGAAGAAGCAAAGCGTGAGGTGTCCAAGCAGCTCTCCATGTGTCCATAGCCTAGAGCTTCCATGGATGAGCAAGCAGTAGGTCTACCAACTTTTGGGAACTTCTAGGTCATAGGTTGATGAACTCCTAGGTCCAGCACTGGCTGTTGGCCCTCCCAAACCACTGTTTGATCATGTCTAGGTCAATAGGTGGTTGAACCATCGATTGATCATCCTTTTAAGTGAACCATCAGTTCAAGAGAACCAAACCAGAAAAACCATAGACATAGGACCTTCTAGGATGACCACCTACTTTTCCACTGGTTGGTGACCACCAGATGTTGACCAAACTAGTGGAACCATCGGTTGTTAGCCTTCAAGTGTTGGTACATATGCCCATAGATCCATACCAAGCGATTGCATGGAGTCGGATATTAATTAATCAATTGATGTGATTATTTGGTTAATTAATGAATTCCAGAATATTCGAATTAATCCACGAGTGTTTTAATTAACGCATTGTTTCTGTTTATCGATGGGTTTAGAAAACCCTACATCCCTTCATATCCTATTTAAAGGAGGATTGACGGGCGATATCTATAGACAGAAGCTTTTCAATTTACGCTCACGTACGTAAACCCTAGCCGTCACCGTCCTTAGGAGAGGAAGGAGAGCAATGCACCGCTAGCATGCCACCGCACAGACACGACTCCTTCCCGCCGGCTTAGGAAGCGTGACGTGGAGTTCCAGTCCATCAGTGTGGACGAGGTAGAGACGCATACGTTGAGACACCTGCGTTTGTAGGACATCAATGACCATCCATGCATGTTACGAGCGGCGTACATCATCGCACAGGAGCGCCGCCAGATCTTCCTGTGACAGTGAACAGGAGAGAAGTTCCATCCGTGTAGGTTAGCAGTGTTGCACCGTCATACAGCGGGACATCGCCGGACTTGCTCAGTGATAAGGTATATCCCACAAACACTCCTTCTAAATACATTGTTGTCGATGAGATCCTGTTTCGGGTTGCGTGGATTTTATTACTTCCGCCGTGCATGTTTTCTCCATAAAACCCAACAGTGGTATCAGAGCAGCATCAATCTACGGTGTATTTGGATCCGTTTTGATATGATCAAATCAATGTATACTATTTTTATGTTGCATATGATGCAAATTAAAACTGTTAATGTGCAAATCTAAACCTAATTCTACATACGCCGCAGGCTTCTGTTTTTGACGTTTTGGACGGGGTCGGCTATGGAAAATATTGATTTTCCTAAGTGCACGGAAGTAAAATTCTGTAGACCTTTCAGGGGCTCTGCCCCTGAGACCCCGCGAGGGGCGGCCTCCCTTCAACCCCCGCATAGGGGCGTTGCCCCTGTGTACCCTGCATAGTCTATGTGGGAGTCAAAAATGTATTTAATGGGGAATGTCCCACATTACAAGTACTGCAATTTTAATATGTATATACACATATGTATATATACCTATGATAACATACACGTCGCCTTTAAAATCTATTTTATGTGGTGAATGCATGCACGGTTATGGCCTCGTATCCCCTTTTGTGAATGTTGTGGATGAATGTAGATGTCAATCTTGTGGATATGTTTGTTTCTGAATGTTATAGATGTATAATGGTTGCATATGGATCCTTTGTATAAAGTATATGGCTTGCATGCCGAGCCTCATCTCTTATTTCAAAGTGTAATTAATTCTTTTCCTTTATTTTTGTACTCATATGATGTAATAGAGATAGGACTAGTTTTAGTTTTTGTAAACTTGATGTAAGGAGGCCACTTGAAGATCCAACTCCAAGGAGCATCCATGGAGAAGCACCATGAAGATCTAATTCCAAGAAGCAACCTGAAGATCCAACTCCAAGGAGCGTCCATGGAGAAGCAATAAGAAGATCCAATTCTAAGAAGCAACTTGAAGTTCCAACCTCACAAAGCATCCATGAATTTGTTCATTGTAATGTTGATCATTACAGGCTTACAGGTTGATTCACAAGTGTTGCATGAGATGCATAAGACCATAGGTGGACCGTAATCCTTTGTTGCTCCAAAGGATTACATTAGTATGGCCATAACCGATGTATTTGTGTTTGTGATTGCATTTCTATCATTTGTGGTTGTGGATATAGTAGTATATGATACGTACTATAAGTATGTGGTGTTTGGATATGTATATGTATTAATAAAACCCCTCAATTAATAATATTAAGTTTTAGTTGCCTTTCATAAAGCAACACACATGAAAATCTTGATCGACTATATGTGGGCACGCCTCCGCGTGGTACACTATCTATCTCGTGGAAGTGTGATGGTGGGTGTGTGGGTCTGCCTCCGCAGGGTGCACACTCATTGTGTTGGCTTATGGGTTGGACTTAACTAGGGAACCTTGATAGGATCAAGTACCTAGAGGCACATAGATGCATAATGGCAAGGAGTTGTGCATGATCATCTATCCAAGAGTTTCATATGATGCAATTGGCAAAAGTTGCCTACCTTAGTATTTGGTCTTTGACGCCGGCGTTGGCTGGGCATTGATCCAATTATTTTGGGTCTTGGCTCACTAGAAGGTTGTGTGTTACAATCTTCTGAGTTGATAGTGAGGGCTATCAATTTGAATAAAATAGTAGGAGCGTAATTAATTAAAGGCCTAATTAATCTCATTTATCAAATCTTTACAAGTCAAAATGTTTTGGACTAAATGCAAATTTTTTCTTTTATAGCAATCAAATGGAAAACAACACTCACACTTTCTCATTATGATCGGTCCTTGAGAAGGACAAACTCACCAGAACCAACTTTCAAAACTAGTTTAGGATGCTGAGAATTGTTCTCACACATGAGTGTAAGCTCTATGTCCTTGAAACACCAGAGCCAGCAGAACCCGCCGTAAATGCACCCAAGGCTGAAAAGGATGCTTACAAGAAGCACCTTGATGATGTTGTGGATGTCAAGTGCCTGATGTTGTGCTCAATGAACTATGAGTTGCAAGAGCATCATGAGAACATGAATGTCATTATGGTAACACATCTCAAGAACATGTATCAACATCAAGCAAGATAGGAGAGATATGATGTCTCAAAGGCTTTGTTCAGGAGCAAGATGAAAGAGAGAGACTCAGTTGGCACCCATATACTCACTTTAATTGGGTACGTGGAAAGCCTATCCAAGCTGGGATTTCCCCTAGGTCAAGAGTTGGCCACTGATGTGATTCTACAATCGTTGCCTGGATCATATAATCATTTTGTCATGAACTACAACATGAACAATTTTGACAAGCTGTTGTCAGAATTGTTGGGCATGTTGAGGGCAGCTGAAGCACAGATGAAGTAAGACAAGCCCAAGTATGTGATGGTGATCAACAAGGCAAAGGGAAAGTCAAAAGGCAAAGGCAAGACTAAGAAAGGTTATAAAGCTTGGCAGAAGCCAAAGTCATCTGCGCTCAAACCTAAAGGTGGGATCTCCAAAGAAGGCAGTTGTCACCATTGTCACCAGGCAGGACATTGGAAAAGCAACTATCCTCTCTACCTGGAGGAACTGAGGAAGAAGAAGCAAGGGATAGAGATCTCCACTTCAGGTATATACATTATTGAGATAAACTTAAATGCTTCTTCATCAAGGGTATTGGATACTGGATGTGGATCTCACATATATTCTAATATGTAGGATTTGATAAGAAGTAAGCCTTTACGAAAGGGCCAAGTCGAGCTGTGGGTTGCTAATGGAGCAAGAGTTGCTGCCACCACAGTTGGAGTTATTAGTTTATCTTTGCCTATGGGCCTTGTAATAGAATTAGAGAATTGCTATTATGTACCTGCCATTAATAGAAATATTATTTCTGTATCTTGTATGGACAAGAGTGGATTTGAATTTCACATTAAGAATGGAATTATTTCTATATCAAAAGATGAGATCTTTTATGGCAATGCCCCTATGTCTTATGGTATCTACTTGTTAGAACTTGAGACTAGCATATATAACGTAAATACTAAAAGGTTAAAACTTGACAACTCAAACAAAACATTCTTATGGCATTGTCGTCTTGGGCACATAAATGAGAAGTGCATATCTAGACTCCATAAGGATGGTTATCTAGACTCTTTTGATTTTGAATCATTAGAGACAAGTGAGGCATGTTTATTAGGGAAGATGACCAAAACTCCTTTCACTGGACACAATGAGAGAGCCAGTGATCTGCTAGGGCTCATACATACTGATGTATGTGGACCTTTTAGATCAAATGCTAGAGGAGGCTATTAATACTTCATTACCTTCAATGATGACCTCAGTAGGTATGGCTATGTATATATTATGAAACACAAGTCATAAACTCTTGAAATGTTCGAGACTTTCATGAATGAAGTAGAGAAGCAACTTGGTAAGAGTATTAAAGCACTCCGTTCAGATCAAGGTGGCGAATACTTAAGCCAAGACTTTGAGGACCTTCTGAGAGACCGTGGTATTGTATCACAATGGACTCCACCTGGTACACCACAACATAATGGTGTGTCAGAAAGAAGGAATCGTACATTACTAGACATGGTACGATCAATGATGAGTTCAACTGAACTTCCAATATCGTTCTGGGGATATGCTCTTGAAACTACAGCGTTTACACTTAACCGTGTACCTTCCAAATCAGTTCAAAAGAAACAATATGAGATATGGAATGGGAATCATCCCAATTTGTCTATGTTAAAGATTTGGAGATGTGAAGCTTATGTTAGGAAACAATTTCTTGAAAAGCTTGGACCCAAATCGGAAAAATGCTATTTTGTTGGATACCCCAAGGAAACTCGGTGATACTACTTCTACACACCAACTGACAACAAAGTGTTTGTTACTAGGACTGTTGTATTTCTTAAAAAGGAATTTATTTCCAAAGGAATTAGTGGGAGGAATGTAGAGCTCGAAGAAGTTCAAGACCAACAAGAAAGTAGAGAACCTGAGGAGGTACATAAGGAACATGAAGACTCACAAGTTGTTGTGGAATTTTAAGTTCCAAATGTAACACATGAACCTCGTAGGTCTAGTAGGACACGACTTGAGCCTGAGCGATTTGGATTTCTCGTGACTCAAGACAGTGATAAATTGGGCATAGCAGATGAGATAACTTCCTATCTAGAAGCTACTAAGGGACCAGAATTTGAGAAATGGCTCAAAGCCATGAGATCTGAGATGGAATCCATGTACACCAACAAGGTATGGACCTTGGTGGATCCACCCGAAGGGGTAAAACCCATAGGGTGCAAGTGGGTCTTCAAGAAGAAGACTGACATGGACGGAAATGTTCAAACCTATAAAGGTAGATTGGTTGCGAAAGGATTCCGTCAAATTCAAGGTGTTGATTATGACGAGACCTTCTCACTAGTTGCCATGGTTAAATCCATCAGGATCATGCTTGCCATTGTAGCTTATCATGACTATGAGATTTGGCAGATGGATGTTAAAACATCATTCCTTAATGGGAATTTACTCGAGGATGTGTAAATGACACAACCTGAGGGTTTTATTAATCCAAAGGAAGCCAACAAAGTATGTAAGCTACAAAGGTCAATCTATGGATTGAAACAAGCATCTCGGAGCTGGAATCTATATTTTGATGAAGTAGTCAAAAAGTTTGGCTTTATTCAAAATGAAGATGAACCTTGTGTTTACAAAAGGGTGAGTGGGAGCACAATCGTATTTCTCATATTGTATGCGGATGACATACTATTGATGGGAAATGACATCCCTACTCTTGAGGCAGTAAAAGGTTGGCTAGGGAAGACTTTCTCTTTGAAGGATTTAGGCGAAGCATCCTATATACTAGGGATCAAGATCTATAGAGATAGATCTAGAAGGCTTCTAGGCCTACGCCAGAGCACATACATTGACAAGGTGCTAAAGAGGTTTAGCATGGAGGGTTCTAAGAGAGGTAACTTGCCCATGTCCCATGGGGTTATAATCTCTAAAGCCCAGTTTCCTAGTTCATGTGATGAACGAGCACGCATGAGTAAGATTCCATATGCATCAGCAATTGGATCTATCATGTACGCAATGTTATGTACTCGTCCTGATGTGTCATATGCTTTGAGCATAACGAGCCGATATCAGTCAGATCTAGGTGAATGTCACTGGACAATCGTAAAGAACATCCTAAAGTACTTGAGAAGGACTAAGGATCAATTCTTGGTATACGGTGGTGAGGAAGAGCTCGTGGTAAAGGGTTACACCGATGCTAGCTTCCAAACTGAAAAAGATGACTACATATCACAATCTGGATTTGTGTTTTGCCTGAACAACGGAGCTGTGAGCTGGAAGAGTTCCAAGCAAGAGACGGTTCTGGATTCTACAATAGAGGTCAAATATATTGCCGCATCTAATGTTGCAAAGGAAGTTGTGTGGATCAAGAAGTTCATTTCTGAACTTGGAGTGGTTCCAAGCGTTGGTGATGTAATTGAGTTGTTTTGCGACAACAATGGAGCAATTGTACAGGCTAAAGAACCAAGATCGCACCAACGTTCCAAACATATTCTACGACGGTTCCATCTCATATGGGAGATCGTACAATGAGGAGATATGAAGATTTGCAGAGTACCTACAGAAAGCAATGTGGCTGACCCGCTCACAAAAGCACTTTCACAATAGAAACATGACGAACATGTTCGATCACTTGGATTGAGATTCATGAGTGATTGGGTATAAGTGCAAGTGGGAATTTGTTGGTATGTATGCCTATAGAGACTATCATTCGATGATTGTAATGGGATACTATGTAAATGATTTGTAATAATACATTGATCATATCAATAAAGGCAAGTTTCCAATCTATATGTTTGTGTTTTATATTGTGAGATGACCATAAAACTTATAGATGTCTATAGAATAATATACTCAATGACATATGTCTTCGGGTTGATGACCTGAACAGTGAGATCATATGTATGCTTAGAGTATGTATTCTTGTTTTGTCCCTAATCGGTTGTTATTGTGGAAATATCCATAGACATCAATAACACATAAGATTAGAATGTATGTTGGTTGATGGAAGAATCTCATTATCCATGATATGGAGATATCAAACCAAATACATAGATACTTGTTAGAGAACAATGTATCGGATAGACCCACCTTGAGAGTGACACATGGATACCATGATTGGTAGTTAGAGTCACATATCATAATGATGGTGGTGATTGTGGTTCTTAGACCTGAAGTCACTACACATATCACATGTCATTCGGTGTACTTTGATATCATCCACCGTGGTCCTGAATAAGGATTTCCATAAAGATGGTGCTTGGGTGCACTGTGACACATGGGGATGACTGTGAGTGATGTAGATGGAATTTGTCCTTCCTACGGGAGTTTGATATTCTGGCCACTTGATAAGTGAGACTGATAAATGCATGGCCATGCTGATGTGAGTCAATATGTGATATTGAGCTTACATATATCTCAGACAGTCTGCTCTAGTTCAAGGAACATGGATTGAACGTGGAAAAGGATAACAATTCCATGACTCGAGTTCAATCCGGATATCAGCGACAAAAGAACTATACAATCACTATAACACCATTCATGAATGATAGGTCAAGTTGTTCTCCAACTTCTCCAATTACTTGGGTGGCAATGATGTCTTGCTAGATACCAATCATTGCTTGTGAAATCATAATATGATTATGGATATCATTGCCAACGTAATTTGGAGCCTACCGGGTCACACGCATAGGATGTGTTGGAATAGGAGTATAATTGTGGACTTGATTGGAATTTCTCTGAATCACATTGATTACTAAAGTATTTATGTAATGGATTAGAATAATATTGGAGTGACTGGCTCTAAGTGCAAGTGGGAGTCTGTTGGTACATATGCCCATAGATCCATCCCAAGTGATTGCATGGAGTCGGATATTAATTAATCAATTAATGTGATTGTTTGGTTAATTAATGAATTCCGAAATATTCTAATTAATCCACAAGTGTTTTAATTAACGCATCGTTTCTGTTTACCGATGGGTTTAGAAAACCCTACTTCCCTTTGTATCCTATTTAAAGGAGGATTGACGGTCGATATCTATAGACATAGGATTTTCAGTTTACGCTCACGTACGTAAACCCTAGCTATCACCATCCTTAGGAGAGGAAGGAGAGCAACGCACTGCTAGCACACCGCCACACAGACACGACTCCTTCCTGCCGACTTAGGAAGCGCGACGTGGAGTTCCAGTCCATCCGCGTGGACGAAGTACAGACGCAGACGCTGAGATGCCTGCGTTCAAAGGACATCGATGACCATCCGTGCATGTTATGACCGGTGTAAATCATCACACAGGAGCACCGCTAGATCTTCCTATGACAGTGAACGGGAGAGAAGTTATGTCCGTGTAGGTCAGCAGCGTTGCACCGTCGTGCAGCGGGACATCGCCGGACTTGCTCTGTGATAAGGTATATCCCACAAACACTCCTTCCAAATATTTTGTTGTCGATGAGATCCTATTTCAGGTTGTGTGGATTTTATTTCTTCCGCCACGCATGTTTTCTCCACAAAACCCAACATCAAGGTGGCTCATCCATGGAGGGGTAAATCATAATTCACCCTTGAAGGGAATCACCATCAAACCAAGGTACAATTGAGCACCCCATGGTTCAAAAAATCCAAAAATGATAATAAAACATCTAAGGAACATAATTCGTGTGAAAATTTTCAAGAAAAATCCCACCATTTGGATAAATTGCATAAAAGTCCAAAATGTACATGAAATTGCATAACTTGCTCAAACAGTGTCCAAATTGGACCAAATATGAAACTTTGGCTTGTTACATGATATTAAAACATATAAAAAGGTTATATTAAGGTTTTAAGCACTCAATTATAGTAAATAAGAATGGTCAACGCTTTAAGCAAGGTTAGGGGTTTCTCAACCGTAAACCCCTAAAAAGGATGTCTCCCCCCCAAATCCAAGATAAGTAAAGATCGGTACCTCAAATGTACCTGATAGACAAAAATCATCATGGTTACTTCCATATAATGATTATGTCATATCACTCTCATAGAAGTCATGTTCTTCTTTCTTAATTCTTGCAACATATTTCATCTTGAGTTAGCACAAAAACCTCCTCATACAACTCCACCTCTACTATTTATATTGATTGTATTTTATGCGGGTGACTCTCCCTCAACTCCAGATCATAGAAACTATTGTGCCACTTGTAATACTCTGGTAGTACCTTTCAAATTGGAGCTCTAGTTGTCATTCTAGTATATACTATCTATTATATCAACACTTTACTCAAAATCCATACTTGCTAAGTTTTACCAATCATTAAATATCATGTATCTCTTATCATATGTAACTATACAAGGTTTCATATCTATGCTCCTTTAATGGTTATTGTAATCAGCAACTCAATTAATCAGGTGAGCATCCACTAATTTTCAAGAACTATAAGACTTATGTTCTTAGAAGATTCTTCAATCATCTCAATGGTGGACTAGCCATTTGTCTGGTTGAAGAATCATACACTTGTCTACAACTGTTAAAAAATATAAATTCATGGTTGACCTTGTTAGGGGTAGAGCAACTACACTATCTACATCTTACTAAGATTCCCATAACACACTTGGCAGGTGTATCATAACTCCAAGAGGATACTACAATTAATTATCAATCTCACTCTTGCTGATCTTGACACACAATCATTGTTGTTTTGAGCAACCCTAAGGCTTAATAAAGATAATGACCATGATGTTGACCATCTCTAAACTACATTGAGATGTTATAATTCAAAACTTGTCTCAACTTATAAGGACACAACCTAAGCACTTTGTTCCTCAAGTTCATAAACATTGTTGATGCATTGGTTAGTCTAAACGACATAACCCTAAACTCACTATGACCATGCAAATTATCTCATCTACTAGGGTTCTTCTTCACTAATACCCCAACTTTAAGTCTATCTTGAAGGATCACCATAGCAAATGTTGACTGGTCAACCAACTATCTATCCTTGATAGTGGTCTTTCCCATCTATCAACATCTTGGATACAGTATCAAAGGATCACTCTCCTCCTTTCCAGCAACACTGGGAGGATCAACATCAATACTATCTCTCTATTAGGGAGAGGAACACTATATCAAACTCATACAATATACACCATCAATCTCAGGTACCACAGGTACACCCTGGATACTAGGATTCATTACCTTGGTATCCACTACATGTACTATAAGAAACTCACATCTTTGTCTCATCCACTTCTCCACCAACATAACCAACTCAAAACATATAAGATGAGTCTTTCCAACTCTTGGAAGACTCAAAAAGCATACTCATCACAAACATCAAGATCTTAGAACTATATTCCAAGCAACCTCATTCTATAATAGGTGATATATTCCTAGGATTATAGCAAATTCACATGTACCAAACGACATAAGGTCCACTTGAAATATGTGCCTTGAAAAGAAAGAACACAAAGGAAAACACACTTCCCATGACACAACAACATTTTCCAGGGGTTGCTAGCAAGGGGTTGCCAGTTCTACCTTCATTATATAAGTTACAACTTTTTATGTATCATTTTACATTTTTCAACTTGGGTTTCTAACTATCAGCATAGGAATTATTAAGATTAAT
The DNA here is from genome assembly GCA_963693085.1 of Alisma plantago-aquatica. Lineage (NCBI taxonomy): Eukaryota > Viridiplantae > Streptophyta > Magnoliopsida > Alismatales > Alismataceae > Alisma > Alisma plantago-aquatica. Next base: position 913,512,741 of record OY856411.1, on the reverse strand, counting down.
GTATCTCATTACTCTTTCCTTGTTAATTGTTCATCATACTTCTATATGTTCTCTTGGGTTATCATACCTTTCAACCCCTTATCATGAGGTAGATCATTATATTTTACATTTTCTTCATTAAACATGGATCATCTCCCTTAATTTCTTTCACATGTCATACAGATTTTGCATTAACACTTTCTTACACACATAGATTGGTCTAAGATTAACTCAGGTTCCACTTTATTCTTCTGTAATTTTTCTTATTAATCTTCTCATATCACACTTATCTCAAGAATTTTCTCCATCTTATGTGGATTTTGTATCTCAAATCACTTTATCAGCATAGATTTATCTCTCGTTCACCACATAATCTTCTTGAATTACATCTTCAAGAACTCCTCACTAGCTTATTTGTATTCAGATTTAGGTTTCATGGTGTCATATTTTTCTCTTATAGTCATCAAACATTCAAATTTTGATAAGTTACGATGTCATTCTCATTTTCCTTAGGGTAAGATTGAGTTTTCAGCACCATGATTTCTTATTCATTATGCTCTTTAGATTATTTCAAAATGACTATTTGATCAGAGTAATAAAAAAGATAACAATTCAAGATTTCCATACTTACCTTTTCTTCAATAATTGAATACCTAGCCGGGGCATCCATGTACTGGGAATAGGTAGTATGCATCATGTTTTCATGCCATGTTCCTTAGTTAGACATCATCCTAGTCCTAAGTATTAGTGTCCTTGTAGACTCAGTGAACCTAGAGATCTGATACCAACTTATGAGAACATATTACACTAAACGTGATTACTCAAAACACAAAATACGATCGATAGCTAATTAATCACATCTCCAAAAAAGAGGGTAAATTAAAATTGATTCAACCTAACCAACTTATTCTGAAATATTATACAAGAGCCCAACAACTTGCTTGCATTCATATCATGCCAGGAATCTCTTACAATTGTTCCATGGCCTCATCCACCATATACATTTTTCACATGAAACATTTTTACATTTATCACTGAAACAATCATATAACATGCTACCAAAAACCTAATTCGATGGAAACACCATTTACAAACTTTGTTTCCCAGACCTGAGAGTGCATGGACGACTCTAGGACACACTAGAAAACTAACAACCTTCTCAAAGGTTAAACACCAAAGCTCCTCATTGATGTCACATGTCTGTTGTTGTTGTTTCCAATCATCTAAAAATATGTGGTGACCCAAAGAGTAAGACCATGTCCCAGTAAGAGATATAACCTCCAACAATACTTATTGATTACAACAGTTTAAGTAATTAAATAGTTTAAGCCCAATGAGTATGTCAAACAAATAGACATAGAAAGGATATACTAAATAAGATACATAAAGGAGTAGAGAATGACTATCATCATTAGTCAGATTATTCTCATATTCATGTTAACAATATAAGGAGTATAATAGCATGAGCATCTCTAACATCATGAATAAGTTCATAAGCATAAGCATAGCTAATAGAATTAGCATCTATATCAGATTAAGCTGGTATAAATCAATGTAGAACTAATAGTATAAGCACTTCTATCTGCATAAACATGATTGACAGTTTAAACATCTTTAGTTATAGATGCATAGATAGCAATTACAACATCTCTAGATATAGAGGCATAGCTATCAGTTCAACATCTCTAACTTATAGAAGCATGGCTAACTTTATAAGAATAGTTAACAACATGTGGTAACTATCATCATAAGCATAGCCAATAGTAACAATATATCTATTAACATAAGCATGGATATTGTATGTACCTCAATTCCAACATTGGCATATTTATAAGATAAGCATATATATTATCTCTTAATGCACTAAACATCATATCTATGTAAAGAGAATCAAATAAGGATTATCATCCAATGTTAAGCATCGTGTATAACCCTAAACAGATATGCTACACGGATGTATTACATCTTTTATTAAGCCCTGGGGAATTTGAAGATACCACTCAAAATCCAATTGACCACTTGTAGCACCCCTCCACAGTGGAAGCAAACCCTATGTTGTCCATAACATGGGTCACTTGGCTTGGAGGAATATTACAAAAACATGATAAGCATTGCAACAAGATAAATGAAACACCATGCATTAACTCAAAAATAGATGCATACATTGTTCTTTGAAAGAGAAAACATAAATTATCTCATCTTAATACAAATATAATACATGTAGACTAAAAAAATCTAAAACATGAACTAAAAACTAAACTAGATCATCTATTAAATGGTAGATGGCACCCCACCAAGCTAAAGTCTCCTTGATGTTAGCTACACCTGAAGGGCTCGCTTCAAATCCCTCTTGCTCCTTGATATAGGGACATCTCATCCCACGGCCATGTGAAACAAAGCAACAACATAAGTAAGAGGCACTATGCATGCTATAATAAGTGAAAATAAGCATAGACACTTGAACCGAAATAAACATGACATGGCTTGACATTATGAATTACCATTATGCATTAGCTTTCATTACATCAATGAATTAAGAAACATTATTATGTGTATTCTTTCCATCATTGCCCACGTGGGGCACATCATGATCGGAAAGCCCATTATTGCTAGGAAGCTCATAATGACCATAAAGGTCCATCATTGTGAGAAACATATAATAATTTACTTAATTCTATTAACTTAAACATTAACATCATTATTCTTATCTTACCATCAATGTAAATTGTCCTCATCCAATAATTGCACCAAAGTGCTCATCAGGCCAGTTAAGGATCATCTTAGTTGCACCAAAGTGCTCATCAATGCCATAAAGACAAAATAACATAAGAGTAACTATTCACAACTTAAGTGCATTATCTTAATCATCATGGGATTTCTCCCTCTTAATCTTGACATTAACATTACATGATTTTCATGATTCTTTCTTCAATTTCTTAATCCTTACATGAGAGTAGCATTAGACTAATGAGCATCAGTGATAAGCATAAGAATTTATTATTATAGAAAACAACATGCAATAATAAAATCTGAGGCATCATCATTATCTTAATTGCATTCATTAACTTGGAAATTTAAAGCATAATCCTAAATAATACATAACAAGCAATTCATCTAAGATATATATGCATAGTGGCATGACCTACTTACCTAGAGAAAGGTAGATCCTAACTTAGTCACCCAGTCCTTGAGTCAATCCTAGGTTTCTTGAAATTACATGATTTCCATTAATTATCATCAATAATGCATTCTAAACCCTAGTTTGGGTCTTTTGAAGGAACTTATTGAGAGATGATATATTTATGGTTTAAAACTAAAAATCAACTTCCTTATCAAAAAATCTATCCAACGAGTATTTTTAGGTATTTTTCTAATCATCCAGTGATTTACTGTGAAGTTTTGAATATTCGACCAATAAGAAATTAAGGAAAATTCAAGTAGGCATGATTTTTATCCATTGGAAAGAAATTCACATTGGCGGGTCCCACTGACCAGCTGGTGCAACCAGGTCTGGCCACATGGTCTGGGCATGATCCAAAACTATGTCTGCAATGTGAAACAATCCAAGTCAGGAAAGGACAATAATGCTCATGGATGAGCGTGACACAAGCACCTCAGCGTGAGGGAAAAATAGTAAACTGAGACATTAGGGGTCTTCTTTCCGGAACCAGCTCATGCAAAGAACACAGGAAATGAGCAACATGATTTGGAGGAGCAATATTGCAATGAGAATATGTTGATGATGCCCAGAGCCGGTGGCATCATATTCTCCATGACTCAACGGTCTCAACGACCCCTGACCCGTACATGCTCACAGTAGGAACACCCAAAGCGGTACCTCCTAGCCTGGTAAGGAGTCGGTGGAGGTTGGAAACCTCTCCAGGCCAAAACATGACAAAGAACGAGGATATAGATGAAGTCATGAATGCAAACCATAGCTACTTGTGGCCAGAATGATAGAAAAGGCAACCATAATTAGAAATTTGGTTGTGGTATGTGAAACAAGGAAGAAAGGGGGGAAAGATAGTTACTATAAGAAACATCCAATTGGCACTAGGAAAAGCTTCGTGTTGATCTGATAATGGATTCTGGGGCAACACCACTTGTTCTGGTGGTCAGAGTCACCTTAGCACTGAAGGTGGATGTGCAACAATGAGGTCAGTTGAGGTTAGGGAGGAGGAGATATGAACAGAGAAAGATGGTGAAGTCTGTGAGTTGGTGTTGCCTCCAAGATGGTTTTTGGGGGGGTTTCCTTTTATAGGTGTTTCCCTAGGTAAAGTTAGGTCTCCTATGGAAGGTGAAACAGGGGAAAATTCAGGCATGTCTAGTGGACTCAAGACTCTAGGGCACAAAACCCTATCGTACAAAGGGTTTACCAACTCGGCATGATGTGCTCATGGTGAGGGAGAAGTCTGATGGAGGCAAAGGGTGTTGTCGATTGTAGAGTCCAGCGGAAACATGAGACGGGTAAGGGAGAGGGTCTCCCTACTCGTGGATGACTCTGCATGTAGGAGTTCGACTTGGAAACTGAACAAAACCACGTGACAATTAGAAAATAAACCAGACCATAGCCATTTCGAACTTATTTATTGATTAATATCATTATCAAACCATATAAAAACTTTCCTAATTCATTTAAATGGTCAAACAAGGTCCTATTGACTTCAAATTTGAAATGTGGGCTTATTAAGGGGTCTAGAATCTTTGTATCCAATTAGATTTAGATTTTCACAAACTTTTACCAAACAAATTTGTATATGTCATTATTTAATTTTATACATGAAATATTGTGCATTATCCTTTATCTGTATTGAATACCTGTAAACATAATGAAAAGGAAAGTCCACTTGCCATCCAACTCAGTTGGTCAAGCATGTTGCTTGTGAAGTGCAGGTTGTGGGTTTGAATCTTAGTGAATCCCGTTGGGGCACTATAGAAAGGGATTAAAGGCCCTCAGCATATGTTGTTGGGTGTTCTCTCTCTTCTGCCACCTTGGACAGGGGTGAAGTTCCCCACTATCCAAAATAATGAAAAAGGAAAATGGGTTTCATATTCTCTCTCTTATTTCATATTTCAAATAATGTATTCCATATTTGTGGTATCTTGCATCAATGTCTAAGTTTTAAGATTGATAGTTGAAAATTTGCAACTAGGACCCTAAACTTATTTTATTGAAATTTGGGATGTTACACCACTGTTGAAATCAGTGTCATACAAGATCTAGGAAGATCTGGACTCCTAAGGTCTTCTCCAGCCCCCGTCAGTATGGATCCGCCACATCAACACATAAGGTCAATGTAACGACCCCGCCTCCCAGTAACCCCCAATTAAGGGAGACCAAGAAGTCAGAGGTGTTATCCCAAAGTAGGATCAGTGGTTTTGTAAATAATCAACAATAATTATTAAATTCTACTTATATTCCAAGTTTGAAGCCAAAACTCAAAATGAATAACTCCTTTTCTTCATTTTCAAGTCAATGACTTATAAAGCATCTATTATGTATAAAAACACATATTTTCTCTCTCCTTCTTTCCTATTTTCTCTTTTTAGATACTTATAGCCATTATAAGACAAGTGGAGTTGAAACCACTCTATTGTGGCCACCTATATCTCATTCTAGAGAGTTCTATATATATATATATATATATCATAAATACATTGCTTAAAAGTCATTATCTTTAATCTTTCTATAATACTTGGACTTTTCTTCTCTCTTCTCTCTTCTCTCTTATATCCATTATTGGATTAGCATAATAATAGAAATCACGAATTTCATATCAAAGGGGAGATTTGCAAAGAAACCCATTCTTTGAAGCAAAGCATACAACCTTCTCAATTCAAGTCCATATTCATAAAATTATTACATTTCAATTATGAAAACACATGTAAAATTGAGGTTGTAACATCCTTCCCCTCATATAAGAATTTTTCCCACAAAATTCCACCAAACATACAAATAATTCAGGATAAGACTTTTCCATGTCCATCATTGGCCCCCATGTGGCATTATCCTTCCCATGGTGTTTCCAAAGAACATTTGGCATACGGGCTATCTTTCCGATATATAAGGGTCAGATCACCCCAAAAGTATGGCCCGTATACAAATAACATACGGGCTAACTTTCCGTCCCTCAAAGGACTCATGGCAACCTACCCATATTGGTCTGGCCCCATATAGGTTACCTCCATGGCAACATATCTTCCTGACCCATAGAGACCATATGCATGGGCCTACCCTGAAACTGCCAAAACGTTGCCTTCTCATCCTCTCTGTTTACACCCTCTCGAGGCAAATCGTCATCGCCTTCAAGTTTGGCAAGGAGTGGCGGAGGGCGCGAGGTCTTCTCCAGTTGGTGGGGTAGCTAGATACTCAAAGTCAACATCCAGGTTGATTGCTCAGAGACTGGCTCACGAACGGGGACTCATCCCGAGGTTGAAGATGGGAATACGGGAAAACCCATCCATACCCTCGCCCGCGCAATATTAGAGGAAGGGCAAACCCGTCTTTTATACCTATTCACCCACCTCCACCTCACTGGAATGAGCTATAGAGATGGTAGCTGGTCATTGGCCCAATTAGCTCACGTGGATAAAAGGTAAAAAGGCCCCTTTTTCCTACATGGCATGTTCTGATAGGCCCAAAATGATTTATCTTGTGAAAATTGTAAGAAATTGCAGGATTATCCAATGGGCACAAGTAATATATGGTTTTTGCTCAGAAAAATACAAGGAATCCAGTAAAATGTAATTAGAGTCTTTTTTACTTCTTATTCGAAAAGTGCATAAAGTTTATAACTTCAGTGCTTATTATGAATCAAAACCCTAGTTTTGATTAAGGATGAGTTTATGGAACAAAGTTGATGTTATTAATCAATGATTAGCTTTTTGGTCATAAAAAGGAGTAGTTAGATCTAAAAGTGTAACATTTGTGCCTAATTATCTTAAATTAGGGTTTCATGTACATGAATATGCAATAGTGGGCTTAGAAACCCTAATTTAGGTAACGACGACTTTTAATGGATCTAAATATGAGAATCAATCTAGAAGGCACGGAAATAGTGTTATTGGGTTGATTGTGGATACATACCCTTAATTTGGATAAGTAGGGTTTATTAGTATATAAACATGGAATTAATGATAAATTAGGGTTTGCTAACCTAGAAGATGTGAAATATAGTAATTAGGGTTCCTTTGAGAATTGCACTATAGTTCTTTTTTGGGTTGTCAATTCAAAAGAACTTGAACATGATAATTGGCCTTAATGATCGTAACATGACCCAAAAGGACAAACATGGTGGTTTTAGTATAAAGGAGATATATTTGACTTAATTGAAGTTCAATCATGCATATGGTGTCAAAATTAGGGTTAGTGGACCAAAACCGCATTAAAAGTGATAATTTTTTATGGAGGCTAAAACCCTAATAAAACCCTAAAGTTGGCCTAGAAATCCTAAGGTGGAATCCAAGTCAATCTTAAGAATGTTTTAGATAAAATAATGACACATGGGTGTTATGCATTAATTTCAGGATATTGTTGATTGCTTGAGTGATTGTTCTTGATTATTCTTGCTTGGACCTCAAGTTACTCTGGATCAGGTATGTGGTTATGCTTATGAATATATCGAGTTAGTTTCATGACATTTTCCAGAGTTCTATCAGTTGCTTGAAATTAACTGCTTGGTTGAAATTTATTTCATGCAACTATAAAGTGACTATGACTATCACCTTAAAAATATACATGCATAACTAGCTCAGATCTTGGTCCTCCTCTGTAGCTTTTGTAATGATGACCTAGTATATGGCTACCTGCGAGGTAGGACCATTAGGTTATCGGATGACCTAGTACATGGCTGCCCGTGACTACCTCTGGGTAGTGCCATGTGACTCCACAACCCTAGGTATTGATCTACCTGTGAGGTAGGGTCATGGGGGTTAGTTGATATCTACCATGTGAGAGAGGTAGTATCCATGTCCACTGTAGGGACATCACAGAGGAATGGATAGGTATGGATTGAGTAGTGTTTCTTAAAACGTAAATTTGTTTGCTAAATGATAATTGTTTGCATAAGTTGTTATCCATAGTTGTAATATTATTGTTTCCCCCACATACCAGTATAATTCGTTATATTAACTGCCATTTTATTTGTCGCCGTTTTAGGTTAATAAGAAAATGGATATTCATTAAAGTGACATTGATGGAATCAAGTTTAAATAAAGATATGGAGGATTTTAGATTGAGAAGTTCTCATTGGGTAAAGACTTCCTCTTCACATGTTTTTACAAGGTATGATTAGAAACTTGTATTCCATGAAAAGTTTAGTTGCAGTAGAATTTAATAATTATTGTTGATTATTTGCAAAACCATAAATCTTGTTTTGGGATAATGCCTCTGACTTCTTAGTCTCCCTTAATTGGGGGTTACCGGGAGGCGGGTCGTTACAGTCAAGCTGCTAACATCCTAGTATGTCCTTGGTACAGGTCACAACACTAGTGAAAGGAGGTGGGTACGCATACAATACCATCTGAGGTACAACCACAGTTGTCCTCCAATCTCATCCATATATAATCACCGAGACACGACCATATCCATTCTCAAACTGAGGGCTAGGTATGACCACAATCATCCACACCAAACACTTGGATTCAGAATGACTAGCACCCTGAATACTCAATACTAAGTGCTCTGAGTTTCCCTTAGGAATACCCATTTCACCATCTGGCAAGTTCTGACACTCAGATGGATCTATGGCACATTGTACTACATGACTAGAGTTTCACTTGATTAGTTATTGCTAATCGGGAGAATTAAGGATGCATCTAACAAGTGGACAAACAAACCCTAATTCATTTCTAACAAGCATTAATAATAACAACTTTAGAAGATATAAAATGTGTGATACATAATTTCTCATATCAACATCATAAGGTACTATTCACCTGCAAATCAGGATACTATACTTGTTATCACATAATCATCACATGGTACTATTCATTGCTATTCATGAAACTACACTTGTCATCACACTATCACAGGATATAAATCCTTGTTACAACATCACAGGGTATCAACCCTTGTCAACATAAGAGGATTACATCTCATTCAGGGATCAACCATGCCCAAAGGTCATTAAGACTATCACATCATTCCCTTCATGTTCATTATTATCTTTCCATGCCTTATAACAAGGCTCAACAACCATCACCACACATGTGATGCACATGTCATCATGATATTGCATTAAATGACTAAAATATGTTTACAATATAACATTGCAGGGTTATTTTAGCACTAAGAGTATTCCTTTATAATATCAACATATAAGGAAGATATATGATTGTCCATCATCACACTAATAGTGTACAAGTTTAGCATAAGAAAGCATAAGTCAAAAAGTTACTATGACCACTAGTTAACACATTAGAGTTGTAATCAATCATTAGGAAGGATATTCCATCATTATATTAACCATTCAAGGTAGGGTAGCATAACTAACTACCATCATCTATTATCATTAGGATTAGGTTCAACAAGATAGATTACTTTGATATTACAAATCATCACTCATACCCAAACCCTAACTCCTAGAATCCCCATTGGATCATGGATGCATGAGGTGAAGCATCAACATCACATTCCATACCATCCTCAAGGATGGATCTACACATAACTCAAGGTGTAACCATCAGGTTATAGCATAACAGGGTTCAACCACAAAAGAGAGTACTCCATGATTCTGTTCATCATTCAAGGGGTTGTTCATAGTCACTTACCATCATTTGGTTATATTAAGTCTAGGTATAACAATATATACCTGAATAGGTATACCTATTAACTCATTATGATGATTATCAATTTTATTCATATGAGGGAAAAGGTAAGGCTTACATAAATAAGGGCAAAACTCTGTCGGTTTCAACATCATTCAAACCATACCATCATACCATAGCATCAGCCCAGAACCATTAGATTATTGAGAAGGTAAAACAATTGGTTGTTTACATAAATAAACACCTTGAACAAACCACCTATAGATCCATTGAATTGTATACTAGAAAGAGTCACCATATATCCCTAAACATCCCTTGTTTAATGACATAAAGGGTACTATCAGTTGTAGGGATTAAACCAATCATTGGTTGTATATTTAATGCATGACATCAATTATCACTAATCAATCTTCTTAGGTTGATCACTTAGAGGAAGTTATAAAATTCAGTTAATTAGAACTCAAAGTTTATACTATAGGCTTCATTTCCAACCATTGGATGTTGAATCATCCAATCTCAACCATTGGATCAAGTTCATCAATCAAGATCATCAATCAAGATATAGGTTTAACCCTTGAATAAATTGAACCAAGAGCCCATAGGTTTAGATATTTAAATCAAGAAACACAGGAAACTTAGATCCACCATAGGTTGTGGTCTATTGGACCACCATCAGTTGATGGGGTTAGAATTGCCATCATTTTTCTCCATAGGATGTTGAACTCATGTCACCATTGGTTGATACCAACATTAGGGCACCAAACCATTGATCATTGAGCTTCCAACCAAGTATAAACCTGACCTAAGGTGTGACCATCGGTTGACACCACCAGTTTTCACCCTTGGTCACTACCACTAGTTGTTATTAAGTCAACACCACTGGTTGTTGCAATATCAACGCCATCAGGTCATGTGTTAGAGTAGAAATCAGCATAGAAACCCTAATATTGACCATCATTTGATAGGTTCTTAGCACCATTGGTTGTCATACCAACCTGACCCAAGTCATTTTCTACCTTAGGAAGAATATACACATGATTGAAGGTTCATCTAGAATTGAACATAGATCAAGGAACACCATAAAAATTGAAACCCTAGACAAACATGGCTTCTTAGTGCTTAGATCATCACTTTAAAAGCAAGAACATGAGCTAGCAAGCTTATAGTAAGCAACAAACATGGAGAAAGTTATAAAACCTACCTCTAGGAAGAAGATTAGATCCCAAACAGAAGGAAAACTCGAATAGGAAGGTAGAAAACCCAAGAAGAAGCTCTGAACTCAGCCATCTAGCACCCTTCTCCACAAAAGAAGCAAACCATATGCATAAGGAGCATCATAAGTAGGGGTTTTGAGCTTTAAAGAAAGTTTAACCATTAAAGTCCATGGTTAAGACCTAGAGGAAAGTAGGAGGAAGATGAATAGTAGGAAAATGAGAAAGGAGAAGGAGAAACTTACTCTTTTTGGTCAAAAATACCTTAAGGTAGCTTCACAAACCCTAGAAATGGGTAAATCTAAGCTTTTCTTGCTCCAGCAAGAAGGTCGGTCACCTTCTTCAACCTTGGGTGCCCCTTTCCATAGACAAGAAGGGAAGAAAAATCTCCAGGCAGGGTAGGAGAGATAAGCAACTAAAATTCTTGTTTGGGTGCTAAGGAAGGAGTATATAAAGCTTTATGGATAAGGAAGAAGCAAAGTATGAGGTGTCCAAGCAGCTCTCCATGTGTCCATGGCCTAGAGCTTTCATGGATGAGAAAGACGAAGGTTCATTGGCTGTTGGGAACTTTTAGACCAACAATTGATGACCTCCCAGGTCCATCAACAGATGTTGGCCCTCCCAAACCATCGTTTGATCATGTCTAGGTAAATATGTGGTTGAACCAACGATTGATAATCCTTTTGGCTGAACCATCAGTTCAAGAGAATCAAACTAGAAAAATCCATCCACCTAGGACCTTATATGATTACCACCTATTGTACCAGAAGTTGGTGACCATTGGATGTTGACCAAACCAGTGGAACCACCGGTTGTTACCCTTCAAGGTGGCTCATCCATGGAGAGGTAAACCCTAATTCACCCTTGAAGGGAATCACCATCAAACCAAGGTACAATTGAACACCCCATGGTTCAAAAAGCTTAATAATAATAATAAAACATATAAGTAACATTATGCATGTGAAAAATTGCAAGAAAAACCTCACATTTGGGTAAATTTCAAAAAAGTCCAAAATGTACATACAATTGCATAACTTGCTCAAACAGTTTCCAAATTGGACCAAATGTGAAACTTAAGATTGTCACATGATACCAAAACATAAAACAAGGTTATATTAATGTTTTAAGTATTAAATTATGGTAATTAAGCATGTTCAACACTTTAAGAAAGGTTAGGTGTCTCTCACATTCAATCATCACCTTTATGGAAACCCTTATTCAAGGTTATGGTGGATGATGTCAAACCATACTGAACAAAAAGTTATGAGTGTAGTGATTTCTGGTCTAAGAACCACAATCACAACCTTCACTATGTGATATGACTATGACCACCAATTATGGTTTTCATGTATCACTCTCAAGGTGGGTCTATCTAATACATTGTTCTCCAACAAGTATCTATGTGCTTGGTTTGATATAACATGTCATGATTAATGATATTATGTCATCAACCAACACATACTCTAGTATTGTGTGTTATTGTTTTTTATCATCTTTCCACAATAACATCTGACTAGGGACATGACAAAAATGTACAAACTCTTGACATCTGAATGAACTCATTGTTCAGGTCATCAACCTAAAGACATACGTCGTTGAGTTATGTCACTCTTTATATATTCATTATGTTTCCTCATTATCTCATATCTGAGTGAATCAGAATAAATTGGGAGCTTGCCTTTATTATTAATCAAATCCTTTACATAATATGTCATCACAATCATCACATGATTGGTTGTCTACGCATACATAGCAACATACTCCCGCTTGCACTTAGAGCCAATCACCCATGAATCTTATTCTTTGTGATCTAAACATGTCCATCATATTTCTATTGTGCAAGTGCTAATCCAACGGGTTAGCAACATTTTTCCTTTAGTCGGTATATTACATGTTTCACATCTCTTTGTTGTATGAAATTTTGTACAAGGTGGGATTGTCGTAATATGCTATATGATATTCCTTTCATAACATGTGTCTTTGTTGTTGTTATAGTATTTCTATTGTGTCATACATGGTTGGAACATCTTATAAGTTCATCTATATGGACTTGTAGATCCATATAGTATCACTCATGTGTTCACAACACCAGGACACACACTACTTCTATTGTAGAAATGAAATAATGGTTTGCAGTTCTGAACTCTTTCCAACTTACAACTCTTCTATTAAGATTAAACATAGTTTTATATTGTGATCATTATCTGTCATTTCATAAGCATGTATCGGTATGACTCTTTACACCCATCTCTTCCTTATTACCATAGTGCATCAAGAGATCCTTAGTGCTTCTCAAGTACTAATGGACATTCTTTGTGGGGTTTGAATGACCCTCATTGGGTTTGACTAATATCATCTTGTCATGTCCAACACATACAAGATAATGGGATGAGTACATTATATTGCATACATGATAGATCCAAATGTGAATGCATATGGCATCTCTTCCATTCTTCACAAGAATTGGAACCCTAGGCTCTTGGGAGACTAATGTCATCTACATGGACATATTCTCTCTCATTGAATCCTTCACGATGAACCCATTCAACATATTGCCAATATATGTGCTCATATTTAGGTTAAGAAACTTCCCATAACTATCTCTATAGATCTCAATTCCTATCACATTAGATGTTTCACCTAATCATTCATACTGAAGGTGATTTCCATACCAGGTTTCAATACTTACAATATTAAGATGTTATTCCCCATCAATACTTATATGATCTCACTAAATCTTTTGTAATCACATATTTCATCTTTTGACTTGGTTCAAACTCTTTGACTATCCTGTCAGATCAAAGATTCGTTTCTGAGATGCTAGTTTCAACCTCTAGATTGAACACTATAGCTTATGGACTTTATTTGCATTAATGGAGTCATAAAAACCTTCAGGTTGTGTCATGTCCACATCCTCTCTATTATTCCTTTTAAGGAATTTGGTTTTAATCTTCATATGTCAAACATCATAGTTTTAACAAGTTGAAATAACATGTCAATTGGTGAAGAGATTTCATCATGTTCAACACTTTGAACTGGTTTGAAAACCTTTGCAACCAATATGTCCTTTTATGTTATCCATGTTGATCTTCCTCTTGAAAACCCAACTGCACCTTATGAGTTTTACCCCTCTAGGTGGTACCACCAAGGTCATACCTTGTTGGTGTTCATGAATTCCATTCTGTATATAATGGCCTCAAGCCATATATCAAACTCTGGTCCCTTAACACTTCTTAGTTGATTGTTGGCTCATCATCTTATGACCAACTCATAACTTATCTGAGTTATAGTATTCATAATATTTTAGTCTCAAATATGTTCTACTAGAAAAATGAGTTTTGTGTTACAGATGGAATTTGAGTATACGCAACAATTTGTGATTCTCCAAATTCTCATTGTACCTCCTTAGGCTCAAATGTTTTCTTATTGATCTCAAACTTTTTGAGTTCTACTTTTACTCCCACTAATTCCTTTGGAATTTAGTCAAAACGTTTTGTTATTGGATTGAGATAAGTAGTGTTCAACAAACTAACATTTATGTGTTTAAAACTTTCCAAGAAACTCTTTTTTTGCACAAGTTTAAATCATTAACACATATCGGGACATTTCCATACCATATCTCATATGATGTCTTTCAAACCATTTTGGATGGTACATTGTTTTAGTGCTAAGCATATTCCTAAAAGGAAATTGTAAGATTATATTAAATGATAATCACATCATGACTCATCAAGCTAGATTCCTTCTTTCTAATTCAACATCATGCTTTAGGTGGAGTTCATTGTGATAACTATCACAGTCTTTCCAGAAGGACCTCAAACTATTTCTATAAAGTATTTCAACATTGATCACATCAAAGTATCTTAATACTTATAAGGAAGTTGTGTACTTCATATATGTAATCTTCTTGAACACTTCAAGAGATTAGTATTTTATTGAATACATATCATCATATTATCAGTAAATATAATGAAGTACAAATAACTATTTGTAGCATTTATTCCAAGCTCTTTGTACATCATTATGCACATGTTCTAACAGAATGCTTATTCTCCACTACACCTAGTGAGAGGTGTTGTGTCATGTTGCTCATATAAAATACTTGCATGTATCCTATTGGTTCAATAATTAAAAGAGTCTAAATGAATATCAACATGTTCTAAAAATACATTTCTCATGTATGTGCTCTAGATGACAATGCTATAGATATTGATAGTTTTAGTTTATCAATTGTAATCCCTTAGGTATTAACTTTATAAACATTTATCTTTAGATCCTTAACATAAAGATCTCAAGATATTTGGGGAAGTGCCATACAAGATCACATCTTTGAAACATAACCATTAACAACTCTTTATTTATAATCATCATTGTCCATACAAGATGCATAAAGTTAGCACTTGTTCTAACTCTATTACATGCCCAATGGGAAAAGATAAATTCAAAATGTACACTAAATTTACAACAACTATTTCTTGGCATGGTCCATCCTTGCCCTTTCATAAAGGGTTACTTATTATCAAGTTATGCACATTAACATATGTTATATCTACATCTGATATCATGTACCCAAGATGAAGAAGTAATCATATTTATCTTATAAATTTTATACTTGAAGTAGAGGTTTCTATCCCCTCCTTCTTGTTCTTTAGCTCCTCTAGGTAGAGAGGGCAATTCCTTTTCCAATGTTCAGACTGGTGATAGTGGTGACAATTGCCTCCCTTATTTACTCCTCCCTTTGCTTTGAGTGTTGAAGACTTCTAGCTTGCTTTAAAACTCTTCTTAGCTTTGCCTTCTCCCTTAGACTTTCCCTTTGGTTTGATTATCATCATCACAGACTTGGGTGTGTCTTTCTTCATTTGCACTTCAATTATTCTCAACATGCCAAGTAACTTTGTCAACGGCTTGTCAAAGTCATTCATGTTGTAGTTCATGACAAACTGACTTTATGACTCTGGCAGAGACTGTAGAATCACATCAGTGACCAACTCTTAACCCAAGGGGAATCCCAATCTAGAAAGGTTCTCCACATATCCAATGATATTGAGAACATGAGGACCTATGGGGACTCCTACTGCCATGTTACATTCAGCACCTTAGAGACATCAAATCTCTCTTGTCTTTCCTGATTTTGGAACACGCTCTTAAGATGTATGACCATATCAATAACATCCATGTTCCCATGTTGTCTTTGCAACTTATAGTGTTAGGCACTTGACATTTGATGACATCCTCAGTATGCTTCTTGTAAGCATCCCTGTCAGCCTTAGGTGCATTGGGAATAGGTTCTTCTAGATATGGTGTCTCCAGGATATAGAGCTTGGAATCCCATGTGAACTAATCACGGAAGTTATTCCCATTCAACTTGTCCTTCTTAAGGACTAACCATAGAGAAAATGTGTTGTTGTGTGTTGACATTTTATTCTACAAGAGAAATTTGCAATTTTATTAAAAACCCATTTTTATTTGATTTGATTTGTATGATATTTGACGATTTTTATTAGGCCTTCAATTAACTATCGCTCTCAATTATCAATTTGAAAGATTGCAACACACAAACTTCTAATGAGATAAGATCCAAAATAATTCAATTATTACCCAGCCAACGCCAGCGTCCATCATCAATCATTAAGGAAGGTAAAGTTTGCTAATTACATCTCATGCAATTCATGGATAGATGGTATGCACAATTCCTTGCCATAATCATGTGCATGCCTCTAGGTGCTTAATCTCATTAAGAACATCCATTTAAGCCCGAACCAAAATCCAACATTGTAGAAATACACCATGCTTTGGAAGAACCTACATATCTACCATTACACTTCTACAAGATGGACGATGCACCATGATTTGCCGTAACCTACGCTTGGTCAATCAAGATTTTCATGTGTGTTGCTAATGAAAAGTATCTTAGACTTAATATGTTTGATTGAGTGTTTATATATTTATAAATATATATACATTATCCAACCACCACATATATAGTACATATCATATACATTCCTACAATGTAAATGTACAATATAAAACATTAGTGATGATTATGGCCATAATACTACAATTCCTTGGAGTTAAAAGGAATTACTGCCACCTAGGTTTACATCTCATGCAAGAACATATTGTCGGTGTAGGTTTGTGCCTGCTAATCTGGGTTAATTGCTCAACCCTTGAACCGATTAGCTCGCCTCTTGGTCGGTCAGTCGGTCGTATGAAATGATCATCTAGCCTCCAATCCAACTGATGTTTGGACGCCTCCAAATGGTTGGTTGGGACACTAGATGGTCAGTTCATCTCTTGTAGACTATCCTCCTCGGTCCTCCAGCCAGTAGGCTCATCTCATGAAGCACTCAACTTGTGATTATCTTCTTCTTTGTAACAAGAATATAAACTATCATATTGCTATTAAACTTATTACATGTTAATGTGAAACCTCAAGTTACATTCTACGGGAGCAATAGGAAAGAATAATACTTTTACATTGGGAAAAAGAAGGTAGAGTCTTGGTATGTAAACCAAGATATAAGCATGAACAAACACACCATTCAACCACACACATATATCTGGGTTATTGGTCATAACCATGCTACACATCCACCATCAAAACTAATTTTAGGGCAACATGTGTAAATTGCATATATATCATATATATCATATATGTATATATATATATATATATATATATATATATATATTAGTTTGGGAGTGTGTGTGGTCTTTAATCGGATATGCACATTGATCATTATAAGCATTCACATTGTATGCAATAAACAAAAGGAGAAAACCAAAAATCATATCATATCGATAATCCCAAAACATAATAAATTGATGTGTCTCTGATATCTTTGTTGGGAAATATGCCATTTGAACACGCACCGGAAATGAAAATTTTAACTACCATATTCCCTTTTAACAAATGATTGCATCAAAAACTATGTAATGGAAGGATGGTTTATGAGGCCATACCTAGTCCTGGAGCAAGTCAAGCAACTATTCCCTCATTGCAGTATGCGGCTTTCTTCAAGTCATACTCAAACATCACCTGTGTCAGCCTCCTGGTTGATCACCATGGACAGTAGGTTGGTGTTGTCCTCCTAGTGGGAAAATATCCACACCTCTAGAGAAGTCCACACGGACCACCAAGAACTATTATCATTCTACAAGAATAGACAAGAAGGAGTTGGCCCTCACGTTGGCATACTGGTCACCAACTTTCTCTCCCACAATTGTTCCCCATTGCTATCCCTCCCTATAGAGGGTACGACTTGCTCAGATTCTCTTGGTTACCACAACTAGAGAAGACAAACAATTGTCAGAGGCAATTGAGTTGTATCAGAGAAGCCCCTAATACCCCTCTATTTATAGGAGGGTCAGGGTCACGGTTCCCAGTCTGATTGGGAGCAGAATGGACCAGAACTTCATGAATTTTCACAACCTGCAAGTGGTGAAACTATCGGTTCATAGGTGAACTTATTAGTTGGCATGTGAGATGATCAGTTCAACCCTTAAACCGGTCGTTTCATTATGTTTCTCAATTGCAATTGTATTGGCAATTAGTATCCTATTTAATGCACAACTTGAAGTCAGCACAAATCCTTTAATCAATCAAATTGATCCACCAACCTCTCGATTCACAACCTAATCCGATCGGTTCATGGACCTGAGCCAATTGGTATACTTCTTGAACATGTCAGTTCACCATTCAAAAATGCCAAAGTTGGTTAAGTTGACATGACACACTGAAACGGTCAGTTCAACACTTGATCTGGTCAGTTCACTTCTCTAGTTAGTCAATTTTCAACCAATGTTGTTTAAATTGAATACCTAACTCTTTAGTAATCAAGTTTAAGCCATATTCATGAATGAACTCCTATTCTAAGTGTATCATATGTCTATGACTTTACAAGTTCCAAGTTATGTTGGAAGTGAATGTCCATAACTCATTTATGACATCACAAGCAAAGAGAGATGCCTAGTAAAACATTATTGCTACTCCAGTAATCAAAAAGTTTGATAACTACTTCAACCTACTACTTGTGAAAGGTGTTATAGTGATTGTATCATTTCTTTATCTCTGATATTCAGATTGAACTCGAGGCATGGAATCATCATCCTTTCAATGTTCAATCCATGTTCCTTGAACTAGAGCAGACTGTCTAAGATATATGTGAGCTCAATATCATATATTGATTCACATGTGCACGTGCATGCTTTTCTCAGTCTCTCTTATCAAGTGGTGAAGATATCAAACTCCAGTAGGAGGAACAAATCCCATCTACATCACCCACAGTCATCCCCAAGCGTCGTAGTGCATCCAATCATCACCTTTATAGTAAGCCTTATTCAAGCTTACAGTGGATGATTTAAAAATACATTGAACGTCATGGGATAAATGTAGTGATTTCGGGTCTAAGAACCACAATCACCACCTTCACTATGAGATATGACTATGACCACCAATTATTATTTCTATGTATCACTTCAAGGTGGGTCTGTCTGATACATTGTTCTCCAACAAGTATCTATGTGCTTGGTTTGATATCACATATCATGAGTGATGAGATTTTGTCATCAACCAACACACACTCTAGTCTTATATGTTATTGTTATCTATCAACCTTCCACAATAACATATGACTAGGTTCATGACAAGAATGTACAAACTCTTGACATTCATATGATCTCATTGTTTAGGTCAACAACCCAAAGACATACGTCATTGAGTTATGTCACTTTTTGTACATTCATTTTGTTTCCTCATTATCTCATAACTAAGTGAAACATAATAAATTGGAAGCTTGCCTTTATTATTAATCAAATCCTTTATATAATATTCCATCACAATCATCATGTGATTGGATCTCTGGGCATGCATACCAAAAAAACACCACATGTTTTTCCATCCCTCTTCTTCATCCTCAACATCACATGCTCTTCTTCCACTTATTTTTAGCATGAACTCTTCCACTTCTTGCCTTGTTGTTCCTTTAATTTCCTCCTCAATGCTTCCATTTTTTTTCTTGCCCCCCTTCTTTTCTATTGTCTTCTACACTTTGTTGACGTGGATAGATACATGACCATGACATTATGAGCATGATATGTACATGCGCATAGTGACATAGAATGACTACAAGCACGCTAGAGTGAATGCGCACCAAGGTGAGATTTGGTTATTTACATGAATTTCATTTGATGTGTATTCAGTACAATGTATGAGTTTGAAAATTTTAATTTGTTGGAATATAATCAAATCAACTATTTACTGATACCATTTAGGCTCTTGCCAATATATCTTATGATTTATATTTTATCATGGTTCTCTTTTGTATGCTATTTTTCATATTTGTCAGTGTATACAAATCGTTTCTTATTTTCTAGATGATGGTTAGGTTTTTCATGTAAATTGATGCTTGTTTTTGTAGATGATGGTTAGGTTTTACATGTAAATCGATGCTTGTTTTTCTAGACGATGATCTAGTTTTTCATGTAAATCGATGCTTTTTTGTAAATGATGGTTGTGTTTTGCATATACATCAATGCTTATTTTCTTAGATGATGGTTAGGTTTTACATATAAATTGACGCTTGTTTTTGTAGATGATGGTTATGTTTTATTGGATGTATGAAATTCCACGGTTAACACAACTGAAATAAACTTTTCTTAGATATATGTGAACATAACAAATTGATGATTGTTTTCTAGATGATGGTTAGGTTTTATTGAATGTATAAAATTACATAGTTAATACTATTGAAATCATTGTATTTTAGACTGAGAAAAAATGTTTTCCCCAAAAAAATAATTGATTTATGTGTAAAAGAAAAACACCCTTGTGCTTTAACTTATGCGTGAACAAAAGAAATAATAATTATAAAAATCTATTTTTAAAAATATGATGCAATATAAATGTCATTTGATTTGATAAAATAAAACTTTTTTTAGAAAATACAATAAATCTTTTTTAAATTGGGGGTGAATTTGTGACATTAGGTTCATTCAAGTTTATGACTCGTAGTCTGTTATATGAAATTGAGTAATCATTTACATCCATCAAAATGCCTCTAGTCTAACCTTCACTGGTTTGCGCATTTTGAAAGATGGCCCATACCTTGAGAAACTTTTTCATTCATCATGGTGAGATATGTAGGCCTATTGAAATAGGTGCATCAACTATGTTTGTCGGGGTGATGCAATGCATACATAAAATTCTTGAAATCAAGCAAATAGTACATGGGTTGTGTTTGAGTTATAGGTTCCCAAGCGAGCTAGGTCCTACTTTTGAATTGTTTCCTATTCAAATTGTTGATGAGGAGAGCTGGAAACAAGTAATCAATACATCATATGATAGGCATATTAGTCTCTATGTTGATAATTCCTTCCTATTGAGGGTGTGAGTCAATTACAACCTTTAATAACTAGATTCGGTGGATGATATCCTTATTGGAAAACCCTTTTGAGACAATTTGCTTCTGCGAGTCAAGTTTTTATCTCCCAGCCCTCTAGATATGACTAAAACACATTTTGGTGAAAATGATAAAAATGATGTCGACAATGATGATGATGATGATGATCTTGATTATGTTGTTGTTGATGATGATGATTACGATAATGATGATGATGATGATAATGACAGTGATGATGATGATCTTGATCATGATATAGAATTAAGGAAGCTATGTATAGATGATAGAAACCATGATGTTTTTGTAAACCTGAAAACATGGTAGGATGATTGGATGGACTATAACCATTGCTAATTATGCATTCCATAAAGAGGATGATTGGATTGATGACTTTGCAAAACCTATTGACATGGGTGATATCGAATTCATTAAGGGAGGTGGTTTTACTAAAGGTGACATTTTTGAAACAAAGTCAAATCTCCTTGTAAAATTGCAGTCTTAATCAATAAAAAACAATGTCCAATTTCGAACTGAAAGATCTAATGTGTTTCCTTATGTTAATATTCTCTAATAATGAATAATGTTCAAGGAGGCTTCATACATGTTACTTTAAGAAGATTGCTAGGCTGCAGAAAATAACAAGTTACAATGATAAACACACATGTCACAATGCAATATTGTACCAGGACCATTGGAAATGTAAATCTTCATATATTGCAAGGATGATAATGCCTACGTTGAGAACAAAGCTTGAGATAAGTGCTTTGGAGATAATGGAACATGTGAATGATGAGTTACATCTTACAATATATTATAAGATGGCTTGGTATGCATGTAATGAAAGTTGTTTCAAAAATATTTGGAGATTGGGAGGAGTCATATGGCACATTACTTCAATTTCTTAAATGTTAGAAACAAGTGACTCGTGTGACTATATATAATTTTGTACCCATAAAAGCAAATAGTGGATGTCAATTTAACACGTATTTTGGAGCTTTGCTATCTATTACATACTGGGCTAATTGTCGACTACTGATCAGTGTTTATGGCACATTTTTTGTATGGGAAATATGCAACATTTTGCTCATAGCCACTGGAATTGATGCAAACAATAGACTTTTTCCATTAGGTTTTGTTGTTGTCAAGAAAGAGACCATGTCTTCTTGGATTTGGTTCTTGACTTGCATGAAAACCCAAATTGCTATCATTAGCAGAGGAGTGATTTTGTGACATATCTGGTAGGATGTGTGGTATTGAAAAGGATTTGTAAAAGGTGTTTCCACATGCCATGCAAGGCTTTTTCCTGAGTTGCTATGGGAACAACTTTCAGAAATAGTTTAAGTCCATAGATTATATAATTTGATGTGGGATGCATGTCAAGTAATTGATGTGATAGAGTTTGATAAGCACATGAGTAAAATCCATTGATCCCTTTGATTACAATTGGTTGATGAAAATTAACCCTAGAATGTGGCCCCTTTTCTATGATGGTGGGTACCGATCATCATCATCATCATCATATAAGCCTCAGTCCCAACTATGTTGGGGTTGTCTACATGGATCCTTCATTTCCATTCATCTATATCATGGGCCATATTCTGGTTGAGATGTAGAGATTCAAAATCCCTATTTATAAGCTCGTTCCATGTTAATCTAGGCCTTCCTTCTTTTCTATTTATTGTTCTTAACTCAATAGCATTCATATAGGCACATTATTCGGTCTGTGTTGCACATGTCCGTAACATCTGAGTTGGCCCTCACACAACTTGTCCTCAATGCTTGCCACCCCCACTTTATTCCTGATATATTCATTTCTCAAGCAATCTTTTCTTGTCTTCCCACACATCCATCTCAAAATACACATTTCAGCCACATTCATCTTATTGAGATCTTGTTTCTTCACTGCCCAACATTCACTCCCATAGAGCATGACTGGCCGTATAGATGTTCTATAAAACTTACTTTTTAACCTGAGAGGGATCTTCCGATCACATAATACTCCAGTTGCACTCCTCCATTTAAACCATCATGTAGTGATCATGTGACAAGCGTCATTTTAGACATCCTCATCTATTTGAATAATAGAACCCAAGTAATGAAATTTATCACATTTTGGTATATTTACTCCGTCCAACTTGGCTCCATCATTCACACTACGAGATTGGTTGAAATTGCAATGCATATACTCAGTTTTGCTCCAATTAATGATCAATACATTTGATTCCAAGGCCTTTCTCTAACGTTCAACTTTATCATTCAATCCATCTTTAGTTTCGTCAATCAAAACAATATCATCAGCAAATAACATACACCAAGGAATATCATCTTGTACATTGTTTGTCAACTCATCCATAACAAGAACAAATAGATATAGGCTGAGTGTGGATCCTTGGTGTACCCCAATTGTGATAGTAAAAGTCGATGTCTCTCCCCAGGAGTCTTCACACTTTCAACAAAGCTTTCATACATGTCTTTGATCAAGTCAATTTATTGGATTGGCACACCCTTTTTCTTCAAAACCATCCACAACACTTCTCTGGATACTCGACCATAAACCTTTTCCAAATCAATAAACACCATATGAATATCTCTTTTGCTTTCTCTATACTTCTCCATAAGCCTCTATATCATAAAAATAGCATTTGTCATTGATCTTCCAGGCATGAAACCAAATTGGTTGTTTGACATTTGTGTTATAGATCTTAGTCTCTACTCAATAATCCTCTCCCAGAGCTTCATTATGTGACTCATCAACTTGATACCTTTGTAGTTTGTGAAGCTATGAAAATCACCTTTGTTCTTGTAGATGGGGACTATAGTACTATTTATCCACTCATCTGACATCTTCTTGCTCTTCATGATCTTGTTAAAGAACTTTATTAACCACATGACTTCTTCATCGCCCATACTTTTCCATACATCAATGGGAATACCATCTGGTCTGCATGCCTTTCTCATTTTCATCTTTTTTAAAGCATTCTTGACCTCAAATGGTGAAACTTGTCGTGTGTAAATGATATCTCTTATATTCATGTCACACGAGTCTCTAACATTATTTTCACTATCTCCATTGAAAAGCTTATGGAAGTAATTTCTCCACTAATTCTAAATATCATCTGTAACATATTAGATCTTGAACCCTACCCTAGAAGTTTGATATTTTGGGGCTTAGCCAAACAAGGATAAGCTAACACATGTAATTCAGCCAATAGTGGAACACAAAATGTGACACCTCAAGTATATAAGGGAATACATAATAATAATTTGTGCTTAATAATGACTCATTTGGATGATAACAAGAAATTAAAGAACTTAATTGGATAAATAATGGGCCATATGATATATCTCATAAAAAGAAGTCCAAAAATAAAATCTAAGTTTAAAATCATGTTCCTTGGGTCCCAATTACCCTGGGAGTCAAGTTTTACATTATTCACATAATAATAATTCATTTAATTCAAATTGGATAAGAAGATGTGTGTTTTCCCCCAAAATATCAAATAGAATAATAAATGACTCCAAAAGAGGAAAATAATCTTAGATTCATAATCTACATAATAAATATAGCTTTTGGGTGAATGTTCATCCAATTTGGAAAAAGTTTGCTTAAAAGGTGAAATCAGGAGAGAGAAAGTGTTTAGAACCTTCAAAATATTAAATAAATATACAAACAACTCCAATATGTAAAATTGATGGCAAAATCGTATCCATCACATGAAATATGACTTGTGGGTCAAGTTTCATAAAATTTGGAGAATCCTAATGCCATTAATGAGAGAGGAAAGAGAAAATATGATTTGATTTATTGAACCCAACTAAAGTTCTCAAAAGGCAAAACTATTTTCATATTCGGATTCTACACCTCAACATCAATCAGGGTGTAAATTTTTATTAAATTTGGGGTCCATTTGTTCCCTTAAAAGAAGAAAGAGAAAAAGAAAATTAAATATCAATTTCACTTTATTAAATATCTCGATTTGAATGTCACACATTAAAGTTTCCTTATTTCTCAGTTTTCCCAATTTTGTGATGATCTCTGTCCCTTGAATTTTGATCTGAAGGTGTGCGAGTTGTCTCCTATCCCGAGTAGGAGATGTGGGTCAGCTACAGTGTTGCGGCCCTGGTAAATCGTGAATATCTCGCGTGTTTCTCGATCTTTTCACATGATTTTTTTTGGGTTGAGTTTGCGAGCAGTTTCCACATAGATAGATGGTTAACTTGTTTCCTATCATGAAAGATTTGGGAAATACCCGATCCTTGTGGGACTGGACTCCCACGGTCCTTTACAAAGACCCTTGTCTCTGATCCTCTCCTATATATAGAGATGCTCTCACCTCTGCCCAACCTTATGGAGTTCTCCTCATCTCTCAATTTCCCCACACACTCTGTCCTTTCCTCTCGATAATTTAGTTTTTGTTTCATGGTTGTGGCTCATCTCGTGGGAGCTGTGCGGTGCTAGCAATGCAATAGAATGCTTCGGTAAGTAACTTCTTTTTATTTATGTTGATGATTCTTATCTTTTATGCCCTCTTTTGGGGCATTTCTTATCTCTTGCATGGGAAGCCTTTTATTTTGATGTCTCTTATTCCTTATATATTTCTCAATGGTCATGTTTAGTATGTACATACCATCCTTTGTTGATGTCCTTCATTTTCTCTTCTTGCTGGGGTATGCTTCCAACCCTAGGTGGAGGACTTGGATAACAAGGCATGTTGACCTAGACTTAGATTGGGAAGTTAAATCTTGGAGACAATCTTGAGGTGGTTTAGATTTCCCTCTACATGGATCCTTATGATGTAAGTTGAAGATGCTCCCTTGTTTTATAATTGAATATAGTCATGTTTTTGTTCTGCTACTATACCTTGGTTGTTTTGTATACCATTAATAAAGATTTGAAAAATTTTACACCCACTCCAAGCATACCTTTGAAGTGTGTTTGGATTGGAGGTTCTATTATTCAAATTGTTGGTAGAGAGGTGGTTTCACTTCTTTACAACATGGTATCAGAGCCCATGGTAGTCAGAATCTAACTATTTCAATTTTGTCTCCCTATAGAACCCTTGACTTTGCTAGTTACCTCTAAGTGAGATGTTGACCCTAGATTTGATCAATGATGATCTTTTTATGCAGTAAGGTTTGATTTGAGGATGAGATTAGATGATGAGGAAGTATTCAAATGGAAATATTTTGACTTGGTTCTCATATTGATTTTTTCTAGCATGATCTGTTTTACCTTGCAAAATATTTCATCTACAAAAATTATTTTCATTATATTACTATATGTACAAAAAATTCTCTGGATTTTCCCGAAGTTTTCTTGAGATAAGTCACAATGAAGAGAAACTCTAGTTTGAGTCGAATCTAACCCTAGTTTTGTAACTAGGATTGATTTAATGGTATACTAGACCTACCCTATGACTTTTGGATGATCATGTAGGGTTGATAGGTTAGAGACGCAAGGACCTATAACTCAACCCTAGATGGTGTCTTTAGTTGGATACATGAGAAACATAAATCTCTAAAACTTTCACAACTAAGAGTTTGTGGGAAGCTCTAAAAAGTTGATTAGTTTTACTTGTTAGGTTGAACCTTTTAAGGGGTGGAGAGTAGTTAGTTATTGATGTTTGGATCTATAGATTTTGAGGATGAAATCCTTTTAAGGGGTGGAGTGATGTAACATACCATATCTTGAACCGTACCCTAGAAGTTTGATCTTTATGGGCTTAGCCAAATAATAATAAGCTAATACATGTAATTAAGCCAATAATGGAACATAAAATGTGACACCTCAACTATATAAGGGAATACATAATAATAATTTATGCTTAATAATGACTCATTTGGATGATAATAAGAAATTTAAGAACTTAAATGGATAAATAATGGGCCAATAATGGGCCATATGACATATCACATAAAAAGAAGTTTCAAAAATAAAATCTAAGTTTAAAATTGTGTTCCTTGGGTCCCAATTACCTTGGGAGTTTTACATTATTCACATAATAATAATTCATTAAATCAAATTGGATAAGAAGATGTGTGTTTTCCTCCAAAATATCAAATAAAATAATAAATGACTCCAAAAGAGGAAAATAATCTTAGATTCGTAATCTACATAATAAATATATCCTTTGGGTGAATTTTCATCCAATTTGGAGAAAGTTTGCTTAAAAGGTGAAATCAGGAGAGAGAAAGTGTGTAGAACCTTCAAAATATTAAATAAATATACAAACAACTCCAATATGTAAAATTGATGGAAAAATCGTATCCAACACATTAGATATGACTTGTGGGTCAAGTTTCATAAAATTTGGAGAATCCTAATGCCATTAATGAGAGAGGAAAGAGAAAATATGATTAGATTTATTTAACCCATTAAACGTTCTCAAAGGGCAAAAATAATTTCATATTCTGATTTTACACCTCAAAATCAGTCATAGTGTAATTTTTTGTTAAATTTGGGGTCCATTTGTGCCCTCAAAAGAAGAAAGAAAAAAAGGAAATTAAATATCAATTTCACTTTATTAAATCTCTCGATTTGAATTTCACGCATTAAAGTTTCCTTATTTCTCAGTTTTCCCAATTTTGTGATGATCTCAGACCCTTGGATTTTGATCTAACGGCATGCGAGTCATCTCCTACCTTGAGTAGGAAACGCGGGTCAGCTACAGTGTTGCGGCACTGGTAAATCGTGAATATCTCACGTGTTTCTCGGTCTTTTTGCATGCTTTTTCTTGAGTTGAGTTTGCGAGGAGTTTCTACACAGATACATGGTTAACTTGTTTCCAATCATGAAGGATTTGGGAAATACCCAATCCTTGTGGTACTGGACTCCCACGGTCCTTTACAAAGACCCTTGTCTCTGAGCCTCTCCTTTATATAGTGATGATGTCACCTCCGCCCAACCTTGTGGAGTTCTCCCTAGCTTGTCTCTCAATTTCCCCGCATGCTCTGTCCTTACCTCTCAATAATCTGGTTTTTGTTTCATGGTTGTGTCTCATCTCGTGGGAGTTGTGCAGTGCTGGCAACGCAATAGAAGGCTTCCGTAAGTTTCTTACTGCTTGCTCTTCAAATTTGTGTTTTTAATTTGTCATTTGATCACCTTGCGTGGATTTCCCCAAATTCTTTACATATCTAGCTTGTGGGATGAAGGCCATGGCTGGCCTACGTGAAGGATCAATCTCCTTTGTGAGTTCTCTAATTCACCCTTCTATTTTCCTCTTTCGTTTTGTTTTTCTGTGGAGGGCAAAACTGTCTTTTTGCCTCCTTCTCCTTTGCTTTGGTCTAGTCTACCGAGTCGTTAACTGAGGTTTGACCTATTGATATGGCAGCCTCCTATTGGTTTGAGTCAGCAGGCCCCCACCCTCTTGTCTTTGTTTCTCGCTAATTAAGCGCTAAGTTGACTTTTCCTTGGATTTTGATTGGTCTATTTTGTAAAATTGATAACTAATTATCTGTTTGGCCAAAAATTACAAATAAATACTCATTGGAATCATAAAAATGAGATCTAACTAATGGTATAAGTTTTGATGGTTAAATCCAATGTTTAATAACATGTGTTTTCAATGGATCTAATTAAATATGGATTAACTTGTAAAAATCATAACTAATTATCTATAAGTTAGAAAAATATAATAAAATATGTTTTGGACTTATAAAAGGTAACCAAAAATATGGCATAGTTTTGATAATCTAATTTCACAATAATGAAAAAGGTGATTTTTAGGGTTTATGAAATCAATGTAAATCTAACCCTAATCCCACGTATATGCTAATAGGTGCTTTGGAAGCTTATGCTTGGACCTAGAAGTAACTTTGGATTGTTTGACTCTAAAGTTGAGGTATGTTTGCAAACCACATTATTCTTATTGACCAATGAACCTACTTTTATCTTTCTCTTGGTCCTATGGACAGTAGCCTACACATATGTCTTATCTTTTGATATCTTGGTTCATGTGAACTATCTTGCTTTGTTATTGGCTTTATGATCATGGATATTCTTTTGGACTCTTATCTTGTTGCCTTAGTGTAAGTTGGGACTTTTGATGTTATATGCCCACTGTTATGTGGATGTTTACTTGGTGACATATGCCCACTATGATGTGGAAGTTTATTTGTTGACATGTGATATCTTTTTCCCACTTATGAGGTGGATGTACTTGTTGGTCACTTATGTGGTGACTACTTTGATATAATCTGACTATACTTTCTACTTGCCTCTACATTGAACATGATATGTGATTCAGTAGCATTAGAGTAGTGTAATTGCATTGGTTTTGGGGTTATTTGCCCTTTATGCTTTTGGGATGGAGGTTATGTGCCCCATACCCGGGTTTCAAATTTATGAGGTTTGGCCCACATTTATATATATTTGGGAGTTTGGTTATGTGCCATTCTCTATCAGGTTTCAACTTCATGAGGGTTGTCCGTCAATTGTGTTTATATTGTTCTAGAACTATGCTTATCTCACATGCATGCAGGTTGATGATGTTTATGATGGGTTATGTGCCCAAATTGTTTATGGGTTATGTGCCCAAATCTTGATATGTGCTTATGTGGCACTACATTATGGTTTTGATTATGTCAAGTAACTTCTTTTTATATATGTTGATGATTCTTATCTTTTATGCCCTCTTTTTTGGTAGTCCTTATCTCTTGCATGGGAAGCCTTTTTTTTTATGTCACTTATTCCTTATATATTGCTCAATGTTCCTATTCAGTATGCACATACCGGCCTTTGTTGATGTCCTTCATTTTCTCTTCTTGTTAGGGTATGCTTCCAACCCTAGGAAGAGGACTTGGATAACAAGGCATGTTGACCTGGACTTAGATTGGGAAGTTAAAGCTTGGAGACAATCTTGAGGTGGTTTAGATTTCCCTTTACATGGATCCTTTTGATATAAGTTTAAGATGTTCCCTTGTTTTATAATTGAATATAATCATGCTTTTATTCCGCTGCTATACTTTGGTTGTTTTGTATACCATTAATAAAGATTTGAAAATTTTTACACCCACTCCAAGCATACCTTTGAAGTGAGTTTGGATTGGAGGTTCTATAATTTAAATGTTTGGTAGAGAGGTGGTTTCACTTCTTTACATCATCATCCTTCACCAACACTCTTGAAGGTTTTGTACAAAAAGCAATAATTACTCAGAGATATTAAATGGTGTTTAAAGTGGGCCTACAACCTTCCTATCTAAGCCCTTATATGCAAAATATACTATCTCTTGGTTTCAATGTTCTTTAAAAGGCAAATCGTAACAAAGTCAACGGGCCAATTATCAAATAGAATGTCTAAGAAATTGTATCAATTGGAGGAGAAATCAAGAGAACTGCAGATTACATGTAGAGTAAATGAGTTTGAATTTATTATTGATGATATATCTGAAAAAACCACTAGAGGGGGGTGAATAGGGTTTTATGATTATTTTAATAATATTTAACTCAAACAACCAACCACAAGAATATTAGACAAGGATTTAGAGTGGTTCCAACCTTAGCAAATACTAAGGAAGTCAGTCCACTACCCGGTTGCTTACCCAACTGGGATTTTGAAAGAATTAAATTTTATTACCTCGCAAGGACTTTACATAAAATTACAATTCTTTCACCAAACCCTTCGAACAGCTTTCATCTAGAAGTAATTGCACCAACCTTGAAGCAGCCTTCTTGAAGTAACTTCAAGCTCCCCCTTGAAGTAGCCTTTCTCTTGAAGTAGCTTCCCGTTGCAATAGCCTTCTTGAAGTAGTTCGAAGTCCACCTTCTCCACCGAGAAGAACCTTCTCCAATCTGCAGCCTCCAACCCTAGGAGTAGCAAGGAGAATACAAAGGATAAAAGGAACAAGAAGGAAAATGGAAATTACACTTAACCTTTGAAGCACAAGGCTTGATTTGCCTATATCAAGCGTGTAGATCTCCTAACCAATGTATATGGAAGTGTGATTGCTATGGATAGGAGATACTAGCCTATAGTACACGAAATTAGAGCAAGGAGAAGAATAGCCAATGCAAGTATTGCTCAATTTCTCAAAACAGATTCACAATTGCAAGTGTAAGCTCAAGTGTATCACACGTGAAGATTGGTGAGTTTAGGTGTCCTAAGGCATGTCCTATTTATATGAATGACCTACAAGTGCTTAAGGACGATCTAGACACTTTCTAGGGGGTTCTAAGTGCTTAACTAGTTGTTAGGTACACTTTAGTTGCTTTAGCAACGGCTAGTTAATTAATTCTACAGTTGCTGTCAGAGTCCATCTCGGTCGAGGAACTGTCGACCGAGACACCTACTCGGTCGAAGTTTTGTCGACCGAAAGGCTCTCTGGATCAAGTGTTTGCAACGTTCATCTCCAACTGCCAACTACCTTGTCAGCTGTGTCTAACGGCTACTTGGGTCTTTCTCGGTCGAGAAGTTTGTCGACCGAGAGTGTCTCGGTCGAGGAATTTGTCGACCGAGATTGACCCTGTTTCAATGTTTCAAATAAAGTGCTAAGTGTATGTAAGAGTGTGCATATGTGACACTAATGAAGGGGATGATCTATCTAAGTGTAGTGATTGGCTAGGGAAGATCTAACGCTTGATTTACATGAAGTCTAAGTACTTGTACATTATATATTTGTACAAGTTTACAATTGATTACATTTCATGAAATTTACAAGCATTCAAGCATATAGATTCCCTAGTGATTTGTCATCCACCTCATTTCTGTAAAACTCAAGTAGCACGTTAGATCAACAAGAATGAAATGTTTGTCATCATCTAAACAAAGAGATTTATCATAATGTCAATTTATCCAACAATATCTTGCAGCAATTATCATGTACATCTATTACGGAATCATATTCCTTGTCAGTGTACATGTGGTGCACCACAAGTCTATCATGTTCCATGCTCACATTTAATTGCAACCAGTCAGTTCATGCACTATGACTATCTTCAATATGTCAGCATTTGGTACACATTAAACAAATATAAGTTGACATATGTCACTCAGTTTATTAGCATCCCTGATAAAAGATATTGGCCAAAATTTGATCCAATAATGGGTTTGATTCATGTATTGCCACCAATTAAAACAAGACGTCCAAGAAGGCCTAATATTAAGTGAAGGACAACTAATATGGATATTGATCCTAATCATGCATCATAAAAATGTGGAAAATGTGTAGGTCTTGGACATAATGAAAGAACATGTAACAATAGATAAATTGTAATCTTAGTTTTATTTAGCATTTTCTTTATGTAAGTCCTAGTTTTATTTAACATGTTCTTAATGTAATCCTAGATTTAGTAAGAAACTTTTGAATGTAATTCTAGTTTTACTGCTTACACGATGAGGGTGAGATGAGTTAGATTTCCTCTCAAATTTTGTAGTGATTTATTTTAGTAATTTATATTATATTTCATAGTAATTTATTTTAAAAACTTAAGTAGTGATAGTTTTTTTATATATGGTGCATGGAAATGAGGCATTATAGATTACATGCCACTCCACCAAATTTTCTATGTGAAGTTGACATATGTTGATGTAATAGGGTATGTTTGTACATGAGATTGTGGACCAGTCATTACCCTTTCTAGGGTAAACTTTGATGCATCGTTGATCACATATTTGACTCAAAAGTGGCACTCAGATACAAATACCTTCCACTTACCTTCAGGAAAGATGATGCTAACACTTCAAGGTGTGACAATATTACTGGGATTATGTGTTGACGATAGTCTTATTGTAGCTCACAGTCATATAGGGCCCAATTATGTTCAACACTATTCTTGGTATTCCCTTTGTGATCAAATCTTAGGTTCACATCTAGAAGGACTTGATCACGGGTCTATCTGACTTAGTTGGTTGTATGCTACATTTCTAGACATAGACTTAGTAAATTCCAATGATCAAGTAAAAAGTTGATACACAAGTGCATATTTGTTACACCTTTTGGGTTGCTTTCTTCTTCCTGATGGTTCTAGTAATGAGGTCCACCTTCATTACATACCACTTTCAGTGTATTTTGACCAAAGTTGCTTGTATTAATGGGGCGATGTAGTTTTTGTCGTTTACACTATCAGTTGCATAGATGTCATCATGGTTCCAAGTAGAAATGAATATCTAGGTGTTTGCACTTGTTACAATTGTGGTTTTAAGAAAGACTATATGTAGGTAGACTAGGAAAATTAGGCATGAATGAGATTCTGAGTGGCCGCAGGATGCTCCATTAGGCTACAAGTTTTTTGGGATAAATAAATATAAATATATGTATATATATATATGTGTGTACATGATATATTTTTCAAAATAAGTATATTTATTATAATTCTTATTATTGGTACCTTATGTGGAATAGATGAAACCATGATATGGAGCTTGTACGTGTACAAAGAGGGATTGTAACCTTCTACCTCATTGACTTTGACACATATGAGTCAAGTCAGGTGAGAGATAGTTATATGTTTATTGTATCTTATTTCATATGATTGAATGAATTCATTACTAATCATTGTTCTATTAATGAATGTTTAAACTTGTAGTTCGTTTGGACACGTTATGGTGCTGAATTGTTGGCCAAATTGCCACCAATATGTGGTGAAGGTAGTGAAATTTGGATGTCATGTGTCCCAATGATAGCTTAGATTGTAATGGAGTGGCATGTTCCCAATAAAGTACTATGTTAGTTTGGTGCTCACCATCAACCATGACCCCATGACGTCATTACATATCATGGGATTGATGGTGAAGGATGTAGCACTGATGATTGGTTGGTCCAATATAGCATGGACCTCAACACATGGAATGATACACATAATCATATAGCTCAGCTTCCTGATCTATCAACTGTCAAATAGGGACCTACTGGTACCACCCTAAGTATCACATCTAGTGGTCTCATGATCCACCTACTTTGTACTATCCTTGAGGATATATAGAGTGAGAATGTGTAAGTACAAGTACAATTATATATATATATATATTCACATCTTAATCTAATTATTTGGTAAAACTCATGTTAACAAAGATAAAAAAAAAATTATAGGTCCAAAGTCTTGTTCAAATCAAAGAGACAATGCAAAAGTTCACACAAGAGACTCCTATAGAGGAATGGTGAGAGTACGTGACAATATATATAGTATACAAAATGCATGGCTTTGATAGATTCCTAGCCACATGAATCCAAGTCTTTGTATGCCTCCTCATGTGATGACATCGGTTGATGCCTCCCCTCCTCTGATTGTTACACCACCATTGAATTCTATAACACCATATTGTTCTACAACAACACTAGTAGGAGATTCAACATCTGCAAGACCAAGAATGTTCTACTATTATCCATCATCATCACCATCTAATTCATTTGGAGTTCCTTCTACTTTATCATGGTCTCAACAAGGTTTTACTCAATAATAAGTTTTTGACACTGTGTTTCTTTCTATTATGTTCCACCACCTATGTGGCATGATAGTTGGTACCAAGGCATGCATCCAAGAATGTTTGGATCACCTCCACCATCTTGTAATATGACATTCACTTGACCTCTCACACCACCACTTCCAATGATTATGCCTACACATGGGTTTTAATATACACATTTGATTCCAATAGCGGCTTCTCCATACAGAGAGCAACAACCAAGTGACCAAACCTATGATCAAGGTGACAACGTTAGGTATGACCATTTTTAATTCCTAATCTATAATGTTTTATACTCAATTTTAATATCAAATGTTGTTTAAGTATTTATTCTATTTTTGTAGGCATGAATTTGGTTGTTGAAGCACCTTTGGAGGAGGAGTTGCTTCTAGATATGGTGTATTGACTTATAAGTCGTGTATCTTTTCTTATGTGCATTGTTAATATGTTTAGTGGAATTTCAATAATTTGTCTATTATCTTGTAAATGTGTTGTATAATTTAAAGGCTAACAACACATCAAACTAATAAATTTATAAGTTAAATCTAGTCGGATAAATGATGCAATGTAAACACCACACCACTTGTGGGTTATAGGAATCCTAAGCAACAACAACTACATTAATTGGCATTTTTTACTTTGCCTAAACAACAACTGCTACAAAATTTGGCATTTAAATTTGCCTAGCACCTTCTACAGTGAACCCGCCACATTTTTTGGTGCTTAAGCTCCAAGTGAGCGTGAAAACACCAAGTTATTAGGCTTTTTACATAAAGCATCAGATTTCATGGCAGTTTAGACTACGCCCAACTGAAAACACCAACTTATCTGGTGGTTTTTGCTAAAAGATGCTACTTCGGTAAATAAGTTTGGCTAGTTGGGTAAATATTCATTCAAAAGTGTGTGTTTTTACTTATTTATACTATTGAGATTTTGCACTCAATTAACAACTCAAACTAGGTCAGCTATTTAAAGCATTGGAGATGAGATATTGCTACTATATCCAATCATCTAGTACACACACTATTAGTAACTAGGCAAGTTGATTCTAAAAGGAACATGATAAAGATGTCCACTAAAAGATAATGACATATTGAAGAGTTATAAAGGACATGAATCAGAGGAGTAGGGATGTAAACATGCAGCATAGGGTGTGGGTATGGTCATACTATGCAATTTTACCCATCTAGTACGTGGGTACCATTATTTATATATTCCCAATTTATCAAATACCATACCCTCATACATGTTGTAAAGAGTGGGACCCGAGCAGGGGTTACACTCAAATGGTATGATACAAGAACATGTAAGTATAAAGTAGTGGAAATAAAACTATTGTAAAGTTACATGATGGTTCATTTACAATTGTTTCTCACCATAAAAGGTGGTATTTCAAAGTGAAAAGGTATGCATCTAATAAATCCAATCACATGCAGGACCTATTGTAGAGGAAAACGTGACCATTCTAAGTTATCCGTAGATCCAATACCTTGTATACAATATTCATGCATCCTTGCATTCTAATGTACCTAACCTAGGCGGAAGAGAACATCACCCAGAACATAGAAAATAAGGTACAGGACAGCAAAGGCTAAGTATATACATATAATATACACTTTGGGCATTATATAGTTTAAATATAAAAGAAATATTCATGTAAGAGGGGGTACACTTGCAATTAGGTAAGTTCAAAATAATTATAACAATAGGAAAGAGTCATATAAAAATTCACGAAAAAAAGCATGAGGAATAAAAGTGTCTTGCCATAACAGATAATCGCAATTCAAATTTAAATCAATAAACATTTGTATGTATAACAATATAGACTAAATATACCAAAAATAGGGCCATAACATCATAGGATCATGGCCTAAAAGAAATAAAGGTAGAAACACACACCCCAGGTAGAATACACACATCCTATATAAGTATGGTTGTAAATAAGTACCACTATTCTAGACATACTAGTCAAACATGTAGCATGCATAAATAGAGTGGCAAGACTAGCATTTTAGTCAATTTCACATATGAAGGAAATCAAAGCAAGAGGGTTAAAATAGTTCAACAACAATAATAATTTATATGAATCCAAAGAGGAAAATATGAATACCCAACAATTGAATTTCAAGTAAATTTTGATACTTTAAGAGACGCCTCGTTAAAAGAATGTAGGTTTAGTCTAATAATGCCCAAAATAAAATAGAGGATGTACATACATAATCTTCATAGATAGGCTTAACTCAGTCTATATACTTGGTATAAAAGGTCTAGTTTTCATCCTAGGAGCATATTAGGTATGCTAGTCAAACCAAATCATACATGTGTATACACTCCCATTATATATAGCTCTTATCCAAATTATTATAACCTAATGGTTTGTTAGGGTTTCAAATCTTATTTACTGGGCATAGGTTATAATATATATCACTATTTAGCCATGGACTATAGCATGGGTGGATTTTATTACACGTCCAGTTGGTTTCAAATGATATATTTTATTTTCATAAAGCTACCTAAGGTACCTTCTTTATTTTTTTCTAGGGTTCTTAGTTGTCCAAATATTATTAGATCCCTTATCAATGCAGTTCCTAGGCTCTCACTTATGTGAAGTTACCATTCTCCCCTTCTTGTACAATAGCATGAATGTGTATCTTTGGGTGATATGATGTTTTCTTAGGATTCCCTATTTTTTATTATCATTATTCATGTATAATTTTACGACTAACTATGACACACATGACATAAGTTCTTTATTACAAAAATCCAAGCCACATGCACATACATTCATCTAGTCATATGGTTACTAAATCAAATTTGTTTAGTAGGATCAGTCATAACCCATTGATTACTATCTAGAATTTTCTATAATCACGTGTTTATTAATCAACTTCTACAATCACAACTTGTTCGATGTGGTTATACATACATAGTAATATGAGCATCCCTACACATATAAACCATAGAGTTTAGTTGATTAAGAGACATCATTAGATACTAGATTATCTTTTCATCTTCTTACTGAGGTTAATAAACAAAAATTATGGTATGCCACTTACCTAATGACTTTCAATTTTCTTATTAAGTAGATTCATACATGTTATGAATGGACTATTAATATGATATACATGACCAAAGATACTCACCCACATAATATATTCAAGGAATACTCACCCACATAATATATTCAAGGAAGTCTCTGGTGATGAGTCTTTAGATAGGATTTGAGAGGTTAAGGTTGGATAAGATGCAACAAATCATCCCTGGATCATTGTTGGAGTTTCATGTCTACTGTCAGTTGCATCTAAATTAGGAGAGTAGGGAGGAAGATTTGCAACTACTTGGCAATAGGGTTTGAACTACAAGAAACTAAGAGGGAAGGAGACATGCTACTATGTTGCATGACACCGAGTATGAGATGTTAGGTAGTTGGTGAATGAAATTGAGGGTAATAGAGACACAAGGTTTGCAAGACTGTTGTGGTTTCTCTTGAATAAGCCACCAGATACAAGGTAGGAGATGACCATGATGTGTAATATTTGGCATCCGAGTTAGCAGTTCATTAGATGGGTTTTTGAGGAGTTTGTTTAGATTGTAGATCATGACCATGAGATAGTTGTGTTGGGAAATATGGCATCAGATAATGCAGCGGAAACAAAAATTTAACTTGTCATATTCCCCTATACAGTAGACCGTGTGAACAACTATATAATGGGAAAGAGCATTTGCAAGGTTTGTACCTAGTCCTGAAGCAAGTCCAACAACTTTCCTTTACAATAGCTTGTGCCTTTCTTCAAGTTGCTAATTGTTAGCATTGGTTGCGGCCTCCTAGTTGATCACCACGGATGGTAGTTGACTTCATCCTCCTAGTAGCAGGAAACAACCTCCTCACCTATGTAGTAGTCCAGATAGACCATCGGGAATTCTTGTCGTTCTAAATGAATAGACAAGGAGTTGCCTCTCCTAGTCAGTGTGCTAGTGTCGACTTGCTCTCTGAATTGTCTCTCCCTTGTTGTTCCTTTCTTTGATTGGTAGAACCTACCTTGGATCTCACATTACCACAACTTTGAGAAGACAACAATTATCAGACTTATTGTTGTGTCTCTTGAAGGCCCCCAATACCTCTCTATTTATAGGAGGGCCAAGGTTAGAGCTTCCAATCTAAGCAGGAGTTGAAGAGATGAAATTTCATGATTTTTTTAGAATATGCGAGTGTTGAACTGGTCATTCACTACTGAACCATTTGGTTCACATGTGAGCGACCGGTTCAATCTTGGAACCTATCATTTCACTATGTTTATGAATTGTAATTATATTGACAATTAATATTTGATTCATACACAACATGACATCAACATCAATCCTTAATCCATTTGAATTGATCAACCCAATGGTTGATTCGCAACCTGAATCATTTGATTTACAAGCTGATTTGGTAGCTTCACAGACTTGAGCATATTGATTCAGTCACTAAACCAGTCGTCTCATGGATCTGATTGCCAATGTTGGTTCAATTGACTTGACACTTAAAACGATTGGTTCAACACTTGAATTGGTTAGTTCAGAGTCCAGTCAATCAACTTTCAACCTTTGTTATTTAAATTGAATACTTAACACTTAGTAATCAAGTTTAAACTGCATTCTTGAATAAACTCCTATTCCAAGTGTATCCTATGTGTGTGACCCTATAGGTTCCAAGTTACATGGGTAGTAAATGTCCATAATCAATTTATGACATCACAAGTAATGAGTGGTGTCTATAAAGACATCATTTCTACGCAAGTAATTGGAAAGTTGCAGAACAACTTCAACCTACAATCTATGATTGATGTTATAGTGATCATACACTACTACAGAAATGGCTTATAAAGTCACTTTTCAAGGTGTCGGTTGTATACATAAACGGACACCTAAACTCTACAGTGTCAGTTTATAACATAAACCGACATACAATTTGTGAAGGTCGACCAGACACGGGCCGCCAAAACCAAAATTCCAGTGAAAAAATTACCTCCAAAATTTCACATATGGCGTCGGTTCATAAATTAATAACCGACGACCAAAGATTATTCGCGGGATAGGAATAGTTGCCGGTTGTCTTTTAGTTAAAAATCGACGACTATAATCTAGTATAGGCGTCGGTTGTTGGAAAAGAACCGACACTGTTGGTTTAGTTTTCAGTTATTTTGATTAACTGACGCTTATTGTCAACTTAATATCTCACCAGCGCGAGCGACTCTTCCCCCTTTTCCAGTTTCAATCCCGATTTCAGTTAGGTCCGGTGATTTCTTGCTCGCCCCCTCCAGTCGTTGCTCCTCCGCCGCCGCTACTGTGCTCCTGCTCTGCCCTCGCCGCTGCTCTGTGCTCACCGGCGGCCGTGCTCCTGCCCTCTGTGCTCACCGGCGGCCGTCCTTGCTCCTGCTCCGTGCCCTCACCGCCGCTGCTCCATGTCCTCACCGCCGCTTCTCCTCTCTTTGCCGCCGCCTCCGCCGGTGGTTGCTGTGCTCCGGCCGCTGCTCTCCTCTTCCCTCAAGGTATTCCCGCCCGCCCTGCCTTCTTCCTCTGCTCCGGCAGCTGCTTGGGCGGTGCCAAGGCATGCCCAAGCAGCTGCTGGGCATTTTTTTTAAAGTTATTTACTTATTTGTGTTTAGGGTTTAGGTACTGATTTTGTGCTTCTACTGAGTTGAATCCTCTATTGTCTATACAATACATGTAATTTTGATCAAGTGATGATATGTAAATGTGGAAATAAGTTAGTAAGGTATCAATGATAAGTCTGCTGTAATGTGATGCAAAATAGTTATTGTATCATGTATATCTTAATACTTTTTTAGTTGTATAGGGTGTTTTATGTGTGACAAGTCTATTGTTTTATAGTTGTGCATACCTGCGAGTTATCAGGAACACCTAAATGAATGTCTAACACCTAAATGAATATCTAGTTGTGTATTTTCCTAGTATCGTGAAAGATTCTCAATCGTGTGTATCACATAGGATTCTTATCTCAACACAATGGACTGCAATATATGCATCTAATGCCTTAAATGGAAGACTCAAATGTTATAAAATCCCATCAAAGTAGGTAGAAACAACTTATATATATTCATATCTTAATAATTCCATGAAGTGCACATTATCTTACTCAGGAAAAGTATGTGTATAATGTAGGATTAGTTCCATATAATGGTTCTATTTTAGTAAGCACCTAGAAACCCGTCCACGATTTACTCATTAGGAGTAAATCTTGGATAGTCCCCGGTTTGGGACTGTTCTTGAACACCTAATCTCACTTAGGATGTAAGTGTATAATGTGTATTGGGTTTTCGAGAAAATTTCGGTAGCATTTCCTCATTTGTTCTCTAAGTACATATGTAGACTTCTTTTCAAGCTATCATGTCTACCACAATAAAGTTGGTTATGACAAGCAATAAAAGGTTAACTGATGTTATACAACTTTTTCTGAAAATATATAACATCGTTATATGTACTTACACTTTGTTAATACTAATATTGTTCAGTCTCTTACCACCCATAACAGTCACTATGAACTGGGCCTCTATGTCAATGTTAACGTTCCCTATTGAAGAACAATTGGACATCATCCTAGATGATCGTTCCTTAAACCAATTGGTCATACCCAAACATTGGCGTTTTCTAAAAGGAAGACACTACATGCCTGGTAAAGTGACCATAACTTTTGGCAATTATTCACATGTTATCGAGGTTGAGTATGATTTGGCGGGAAATCTTGTATCAAAATATGGTTGGCGTGATTGGATTGGAGAGATGCATGTGGTCCGTTGCAACAGGCTTTTTCTCTGTCCAGTTGGCCATAATTCCATCAAAGTTTGGATAACCAACAGCAACTGTGAGACCCCCGATCATCTACTGCGGTATGAGCGCACGGCGTCGCATATCAGCTCGGACGAATCTGAATCTGAGGCCCCTGTCAGTTCAGAATCGTCTAAATACAGTGAGGAGCTTCGTGACACAGCTTCATCATCAAAAAGAAGTTATTGATGCGGGACCATGTTGGTGTAGTATTTAGTTGTCTATCTATCTAGACTTGTCTGTATTAATAGTTTTTTTAATTATGCGCATGTTTAGGGGTACACCAACCCCTTTGTTTAGTTATTGTTTAGGGGTACACCCCTGTGTGTGGATGTAAAAAGAGATTAATGAATGGAACTGAAAGTTGCTACATGAATGCTTATAACTGAAGTGTGTGTTCCCATGAATGTTCCCATTTGCATGATTACACTACTATTTTCTCATATTGTATAGTCTATTTTAATATGACATACTTACTTATATCTTGCTTAATGATGAACTGTAATGCACACATGTGACATGCTTGGAATGTAAATGATGAACTTTTCCCTAAATTGCCAATCATGCTTTTAAAGACATCAATAATCACCCTAACTTGAAGAACTAGGATTTTAGGTATAAGAATGACAACACATTATTTGTTGGCCTAGAAACCCATCCAAGATTTACTCATTAGGAGTAAATCTTGGATAGTCCCCGGTTTGGGACTGTTCTTGAACACCTAATCTTGCTTAGGATGTAAGTGTATAATGTGTATTGGGTTTTCAAGAAAATTTCGGCAGCATTTCCCCGTTTGTTCTCTAAGTACATATGTACTTGGAGAACAGCGGAGAAATGCTGCCGAAATTTTCTTGAAAACCCAATACACATTATACACTTACTAGTGAGATTAGGTGTTCAAGAATGGATAGGTGGTACACATTTATTATATATAATAATGACATCACATGTATTTGTTAACCCTAAACCCTAATCTTGTCCTAATATATACTTGTTTTCTCTTTGATCATAGAATGGATAGATCATGGATGTCGATTCGCAATCGATGCACCCCAGAGTTTATTTCTGGTCTTGACCAGTTCATTAGATTTGCCGAGGAACATAGGAAACAACCTGGAGATAGGTTCTACTGTCCATGTAGGCATTGTGGTAACAACTTGAAAGTCAACACTGGTGATGAAATCAAAACTCATGTCATGTGCAACGGGATTATACAAGG
Organism: Alisma plantago-aquatica; assembly: GCA_963693085.1. Taxonomy (NCBI): domain Eukaryota; kingdom Viridiplantae; phylum Streptophyta; class Magnoliopsida; order Alismatales; family Alismataceae; genus Alisma; species Alisma plantago-aquatica. The sequence continues at coordinate 913,469,936 of OY856411.1, read as the reverse complement.
CTATACAGAATGGCACTGGCATGGAGAGATTTCAAACCTGAAACCAGTGGATGTCGATAGCAGTGCTTGTGTGGAAGAAGAAATTGCCTACGATGACGTAGATGTGAATGAACCAGTTCCAGTAGACATCGTTGATGCGATGCTGGATAGTTGTGGGGTAGAGCACACTGATCCACCTCCCATTTTTAGAAACATTGTGCATGATGTTGAGATGTTGTTATACACAGGTTGTACTAAGTTTACGAAGCTTAACGCTGTGTTGAGATTGTATAAGTTGAAAGCTAACAATAGATGGAGCGACAAAAGCTTCACGTCATTGCTGTCTTTGTTGAAAGAAATGCTTCCTGAAGGAAACGAGCTGCCAATCTCAACATACCAGGTAAAGAAATTGTTGTGCCCAATGGGAATGGATGCCAATAAGATACACGCATGCCCTAATGATTGTGTATTATTTCAAAAGGACTATGCGGATTTGAAAGATTGTCCAAAATGTGGTGCGTCACGGTATAAATTGACGACTTCGGGGGAGTCCAAAACTGGTTCTCCTGCCAAGGTGATGTGGTATCTACCTATAATATCACGGTTTCAACGCTTGTTTGCCAATCCGATAGATGCGAAGAATTTGAGGTGGCATGCAGATGTTAAGAAAAATAATGATGGGATCCTACGACATGCGTCTGATTCCCCACAGTGGAAGAAGATTGATGTATTGTACCCTGAATTTGGTGAAGAAGTCAGGAATCTAAGACTTGGGCTTTGTACAGACGGGATGAATCTGTACGGGACATTGAGCAGCCAACATAGCACTTGGCCAGTCATGCTTGTTATATACAATCTTCCTCCCTGGTTGTGTATGAAAAATAAGTATGTAATGCTGTCGTTGTTGATATCGGGCCCTAAACAACCTGGAAATGACATCGATGTTTATCTTGAACCTATGATTGATGACTTAAAGAAACTCTGGGGTGAAGGTGTGATGACCTATGATGCTTCATGAAGAGAGACATTTCGTTTGCATGCTATGTTGTTTTGCACTATTAATGACTTTCCAGCATATGGGATTTTGTCTGGATATAGTGTCAAAGGAACTAAAGCGTGTCCTATATGTGAAGAGAACACTGATTCAACAAGACTAAAACATGGCGGTAAGAATGTATATCTCAGTCATCGAAGGTTTCTTCCAAAATTTCATCCGTATCGTAGGAAGCGCAAAGCATTCAATGGATTGAATGAGGAACGCAGTGCACCTAAACCTATACCATGGGAGGTTGTTTATGAAAGAATAAAAGACTTTGTCAATGAATTTGGTAAGAGATCACAATGTACTACACGGAGTGACAATTCTTCATTCAAGAAGAAGTCAATATTTTGGGATCTTCCTTATTGGAGTTCTTTGACAGTCAGACATTGTATCGATGTAATGCACGTTGAGAAAAATGTCTGTGATAGCATCATTGGTACTCTGTTAAATATACCAGGTAAGACTAAAGATGGGATAAAATCTAGACTGGACCTACGTGAAATGGGAATAAGGTCAGAATTAACAGAATTACGTGAAATGGGTAATAAAAGAACATACTTACCTCCCGCTTGTTACACATTGTCTAGAAAAGAGAAGAAAGCTTTTTGTGAATGCTTGGTAAATGTTAAGGTGCCACATGGTTACTCATCCAACATCCGTAGATTGGTATCAATGAAAGATCTGAAGTTGATAGGTCTTAAATATCATGATTGTCACACTCTAATGCAACAAATATTGCCCGTGGCAATTTGATCTATATTGCCGAAGCATGTAAGGTTTGCAATCACCAGACTTTGTTTCTTTTTCAACAGTCTCTGCAGCAAAGTTATTGACCTTGAGACTCTCGATAATTTGCAAAGAGAAGTGGTTGTTACCCTATGTCAGCTTGAGATGTATTTCCCTCCTTCGTTCTTTGATATCATGGTACATCTTGTTGTCCACTTGACTACGGAAAAGTAAAATCTTGGGACCGGTTTTCTTGCATTGGATGTATCCCTTTGAACGATACATGAGCGTTTTTAAAGGTGATGTTCGAAACCGTTATCGGCCTGAAGGGAGTATTATTGAAGGTTATGTGGCGAGAGAGGTTATGGATTTCTGCAATGACTTTCTCAGTGGTAATGACACTCCTGATAATGACAAGAATATTGACGAGCTATTTGGCAAAGGAATTTTGGGATCACATGTGAAAGTAATCAGCCGTGAGCAGTTGGAACAAGGTCATTTGTATATTTTACACAACATGGACGAAGTGAACGTTTATATCGAGGAACATACCAATTTCATCAAAAGACAATATCCTCGAGCCAATATAATGTGGCTTGCTAGAGAGCATAACAAGAATTTTATTAAGTGGTTTGAAGATAAAGTCTTACATCAACTATCTCAAACACCAGATGATATTACTGAAACTATCAAATGCCTCGCCTTTAAACCAAAGTTGACTGTTATGTCTTATGAAGGGTATGACATTAATGGATTCACATATTACACAAAGTGCCAAGATGATAAGAGTGTCGTCCAAAATAGTGGGGTCACCCTTCAAGCATCGACTATGTTTTTTGCAAGTGCAAAGGATAAGAGTCCACGTGAAGCTAAAATGTCATATTACGGTGTCATTGAAGAGATATGGGAATTTGACTACATAGATGTCAGAATTCCGCTCTTCAAATGTAATTGGGTTGATAACACCAAAGGAGTTATAGTGGATGAATTGGGTTTCACTTTAGTGAACTTTGAAAAGATTGGCGAGAAGGCTGAACTATTCGTATTGGCATCACAGGCGAAACAAGTATTTTATATCGATGATCCTGCAAATGATAAATGGTCGGTTGTTCTTCATGGTAAAAGACAATTCATTGAAGATCCTATAGATGAAGAAGAGTACTATGATAAATATGATGACTCTAGTCCATTCTCAGTTGGGTTGCCAACTCCACAAAATATTGAAGCTAATGATGACTTATATGTGCGCGGAGATCACAATGAAGGATTGTTAATTGATAAAAGATCACAATTTTAGAGGCAGGAATGGTTATATTTTTTTATTGAAGCTAAATGTTTACTTTTTTAATATCAATATCATTTTCTGATTTGATGTTTCATTATCTTCTAGTTAATACAAATGCTAAACATTGTGGGAGGGTGCTAAAGAACTATAGGACCAATCTCACCCGAGATTACATACGTGATGCTGAGAATAGGTTCTTGATTGATTCCAATTCTAGACATTGATCAGTATTTCACTAACTCTACACTAATAGTTTTTGTTTGTATTCTCTTTGAAAAATAAATATAGGAAGAAGGCTATGTAGGACGGCCATGACATAGCTATGCAGGATATGCAGGATATGTAGGAAGAAGCCCCAATGAAGAGAAGCAGGATACAGATACAATACATAAAGTGCAGCACACACAAGTGCTTTAGATTCATATAACAACATGACAGACTAACACATATATAGTGCATAACAACAGCAGTGCTAAATTTACATACAACACTATCTTAGTACATATATAGTGGGACTAAGGTGACGATACCACCTGCTAAAACAGGTTACCGACTACATGTTACGACTGGGAGGTCGTGATTCAGCAACCATATGCATTAGCAGGAGGACAAACATATGGTGATCTGTTTGTCCTCCTGCTAATGCATACGGTTGCTGAATCACGACCTCCCAGTCATAACATGTAGTTGTTGGTAACCTATTTTGCCAGGTGGGATCGTCACCTTATAAGTCCCACTATATATGTACTAAGCTAATGTTGTATGTAAATTTGACGCTGCTGTTGTTATGTACTATATATGTGTTAGTCTGTCATGTTGTATGGACATCGATTGTATTGCTCAGGTATTATATAGTCTCATTAGATAATATGAAATATATCAATCTTATTTATAGCTCATTAATTATATATATACATCATTCTCTTTACAGGTGTTTAAAGTTGACCCCACTACAGGAACGGACTTACCAGATGTACATGCTCCCTATACGATGGGAGAATTAAATGAAGTAAGAGAAGAATGGGAAACAGCCATACAAATAGTGGGGGCTTTAAAATATAATTGGGATCCTAATAGCGAATAATGACTAAATAATGATATTTTGTAAATGAATTTCTGAATTATAATATATGTGTGAATGTTTCTGTGACAAAGTGGTTTTTCTGGCTTAATTCCGAGGACGGAATTTCTTTTAAGGTGTGTAGGATGTGATGGAGTGGATTTTTGAAATCCATAAATCTCCAATAACACATTAGAATCCATATCTTGAGTTACAATGAGAGTTCCAAGTGTTTGGTAAAGTGGAGATGTTGAATGAGATTTATATAATGATTAATATCTCTCTTTATATGCACCTTCTTGAGGAATTTAATTGGATGACCTAACAATTGAGTTTTTGCACCAAATTTGAATAGAAGGTAGCTTGAGTGGTAGGAAAGCTGTGGTTAAAATTTGGTGGCAATCGGATATTCCTAGAGGAAGTTATGGAGGTTTGTTTTTAGGGAAATAATGTGCTTTTTGTGTTGATTAGCCTAAGTTGTTGATTAAATAAGTGTCACACGCTCCCCCTTAGTCAAGTTGGGTCCGTATGGCCAACTTATGACCTTAGATTGCCAATCCAGCGGCTATGGCCTTAGGAAAGGAGAAGCCACAGATCCGCTTAAGTGTCCTCTGGCCGATAGCCCTTGGATGACAATCAAACGGCCCAGAGCTCTCCTCCTACCTCCCGTCACAGAGGAGATCGTGGGAGAGCTGACGCCGAGCCCTCCCAGCCACCACTCGCCTAAATCGTGGGGAGTGAGGGGAAACAAAGTGGTCAGTTGCTCTTGGCCCGAGTAGAGGAGTACGGAGACCCCTTAAGCAAGTTGTGAGACTGCTCCAGTAGAGAGAACGGAAGCTCGACTTCCAGGTCCTCTCCACCACGACCTGTAGGCGGTGGTTAGAGGTGGAGAAAGGGAGCTCGAGCATCAATCCGGGGGAGGGTAAGGAGCATAAAAGGAAGTAGGAGACGAGAGGAGACGACTCCATATGTTTTCAGTGGCTTCCGTGGAGCCTTCCATGCCCGATGAGCTCCTCATAGCCGGAGACAAGGACCGAGCTCGGGGGTGGGTTCTGGAGCTGCTCACCGCGAGCGAAGATGGTGGATGAGTTTATGGAGGCCCTGCGAAGCTTTTGGAAGCTACATGTTGGAGTGGGAGTGAGAGGGGTGCTTTTCCCCCTTTTTGCTCTGCCACGACAGAGATGGCGACGACGCTCCCAGCTAGATGGAGAGGTGGAGCGGTAAGCTTGGATAAAAGAGGCCGTGGAGAATAGCGGGACCCCGCCGGATCTTTGGGTGGTCGAAGGAGTTGGCTTGGAGGCCCAGTACTCAGTTGCTTGCTCACCGGAGCCAAGCCGGGCGGCGGCGATCCCGTGAAACAGAGTCTGTGGACTCTCGATCGCGAGACCAGGAGAGGGATGGGGCAAGCGAACCGGGCCCAATCTCCAGCGAACCGGGTCCAGGTAGCGAACCGGCCGCATGACCAGTGAACCGGTGGCTCACTTGAGACCAGTTGAAGAGCAGCGCTACCCGAGAAGCCACATGGCGGGCTCTCATTGGCCAAAAGGTAAATAGTTTCAATAAATGAACATATCTTCAATAATTTGTAGAAATTAGCTCGATGCTCAGAAAAATACAATCAATATACCAAAATTCTCAGAAAAATGCGTAGAATACAATGGAACTATAATACCAGGCTTTTGATGCTTAGATATCAGTGATATCATGAAATATGTGTAATGCTTAATTGATGGATAATAAATGTCAAAGGATGTTCTAAAATTATGGAAAAATGCCAATAAGTATATAATTATGTTTATAATGCGCCTGATGTCAAGGATGATCATGTTGATGTATGAAACCATGTAATTTGCTTAATATGGCTAATTAGGGATAATAACCCTAAAGAAAATGTAGAAAATACATTATTGATCAATAAATGATGAAATTCACAAAGTAAGCTCATATCAGTATTTGGAACCTCAGTTTGAAGTATGAGATCATAATAATGAACAAAATTCATGTTATATGAGATGGATCCTTAATACATGGTTTAAAACCCTAATCTCGGTTAATGATGTAACTAGGGTTAATTAATGTGCACAAAAATTCTATGGAAGATAATGTTCAGATAATGAGTCATAACTTGGAATATGACATCAGTATGATAAATTTAAGATAAGAAGACAAGTAATAATGTATATAACATAGTGAACTAAGCAAACCCTAATATGAACACGATTAGGGTTAAGATTAAATATAATAGGATGAGAACCTGATAATAGTATATGGTCTTGTTTTGATCAGGTTTGACCAAGCTTATAGTTGACATCAGGAATATGTGTTTAGAATGATCTGTCTCTTTGGAAGGTACGCTATTACCTCTTACTTGGCTTATTATACAATACGCTTGTGTTATATGTGTAGTAGAATACTTGGCATATGGTATTGGATGAAATGATTGTTTTGGTATGATATGTTGCATGGTTTTCCATACTTATTGCTATGAACACATGACACATAATATATCTGTTCCATTATATCTAAGCACTTCAACTTTTTGGTAGTAAAGTGCTAGAAATAAGTACTTCAACTCTTTGGTAGTAAAGTACTTGGAAGTGATCCAACTCTTTGGTAGTAGATCACATTGTGAAATGATCCAACTCTTTGGTAGTAGATCATAAAGGCCTTAATGCATTCAACTCTCAGGTAGTAAATGCATGAATGATATAATGGAAAATGTGCTTAAAATATGTGTTCTCTTTTGTTAATGAATATCTTTGTGCAAGTATACGCTTTTCTTATATTCTTCTGTTACTGCCAAGTATATTAGTTTTATCTTATTGCCAAGATATGATGAGAGGTATATAAAAGACACGTAGGCGTACTCAGTACAATATTCATGAAATATTGTGCTGACGTGTACCGCATGTAATCTTTTGTTTAGGTTGTGGTTTTGCTCTTGAAGATCCAGGATAGTGAGATTTGTGTGGCGAGCTGATGTACAGGTGGACCTGTTGTCTTAAGATCCTGTTGTTTAGTTGTAGTACATGTATATGTAGAAGTTTGCTGTTCAATATGTAATATCAAATGTTGTAACAATTCATGTTGTAATTACATGTTGAATGGTGAACATGTGTTTTGGTTTGTTTATTGTTCATGTGCATGTGCTACTGATGTATGTTCCTTCTGACTCCCTTGAGTTTCTTCTTCTTAGCCTCGTGTGGGATGTTTAAATTGGGATTCTCGCTGAGGTGAGGGTTTCAATTTGGACGTCGCACATCAGATTAAGTTTTAGAAAATCCGGGGACGTCACAGTTTCTACATGTCTGGATGTTTCTACATGTGTCTGAGTGAAAATGAATGAAAGTGTTGGTTGCTATATGAATGTTTCTACATGTGTGAATGTGAATGAATGGAACTACATATTTCTAGCTACATGAATGTTTCTAAATGTGTGAAAATAAAATGGAACTGCAGGTTGCATTGCTAAATGCATGTGTGAATATTTTTGTTGTTAATTTTGCAGGTTTGTGGCATGTTGTCGGCTGATATCAATGGATGTCATAAAACCTGCAGTTCATAACTGAACTGAACATGTTTCTCATCCTACGACCAGCCACAGTAGGTCTGCAGACTGACAGAAAAAAAAAAACAATAGGTGTCAGTTATTTGTATAAAACCGACGCCAAATAGTTACAGTGTCGGTTTTTAATAGAAACCGACGTCTATTTTCTTAACACCACGGCCGTGGCAGCGGACCAGACACCACGGCCGTGCTGGCCAGCACGGCCGTGTTGGGAGTTATATGGCGTCGGTTATTAGCTAATAATCGACGTCTATAGTGCCCAAGTTGGTTCCCTCTTGTGGCGCGAAGATATATGTCGTCGGTTATTTGTAAAAAACCGACACTGATAGTGCCCAAGATGGCGCCCTTTCTGTGGCGTGAAGGGTTTGGGCATCGGTTTCTTATCTAATAACCGACGCCTATAGTGCCATGATGGTGCGTTTTCGGTGGCGCACGAAGAGTTTGGGCGTCGGTTTTGGAACTGACGCCTAATGGGTGAGCTTTTAGTGTTTCCCACATAGGTGTCGCTTAGAAACTGAAACTAAAGGCTTTAAATAACTGACACTAAAGGTAGGTTCTGTAGTAGTGATATAGTTCCTTTGTCTTTGATATCCAGATTGTACTCAAGGTATGGGATCGTCATCCTCATCAACTTTCAATCCATGTTCCTTTAACTAGAGCAGACCATCAAAGATATGTGTAAGCTCAATATCACATATTGATTCACACCAGCATGCCCATGAATTTCTCAATCTCACTTATCAAGTGGCCAAGATATCATACTCATGTAGGAGGGACAAATCCCATCTACATCACTCACACTCATCCCCATGTGTCACAATGCACCTGAGCATCACCTTTGTGGAAACCCTTATACAAGGTCATGGTGGATGATGTCAAAGTATATCGAATGATATGTGATGAGTGTAGTCATTTTATGTCTAAGAACTACAATCACCAACATCATTATTAGAGATAACCCTAACTACCTCATGGTTTCCATGTGTCACTCTCAAGGTAGGTATGTCTGATACATTGTTCTCCAACAAGTATCTATGTGTTTGGTTTGATATCACATAACATGACTAATGATATTTTGTCATCAGCCAACACACATTCTAGTCTTTAGTGTTATTGTTGTCTATCAACCTTCCATAATAACATCCATCTAGGGACATAACAAGAATGTATATACTCTTAACATCTGTATGATCTCATTGTTCATGTCCTTCACCCAAAGACATACATCATTGAGTAATATCATTCTTTATACATTTATTAATATACATCATTATCTCATAACTGAAAAAATAAATAAACTGGAAGGTTGCCTTTATCATTAATCAAATCATGTACAAGATATGTCATTAAAAACATCATATGATTGACTCTCTAGGCATACATACCAACATAATCCCACTTGCACTTAGATCCAATCACCCATGAACTTAATCCCAAGTGATCTAACATGGACTTCATGCTTCTGCTGTGAAAGTGCTTATATCGATGGGTCATCCACACTTCTCTCAGTTGGTACTCTACAAATCTCGCATCTCCTCATTATATGATTTGTTGTATGAGATGGAACTACCTTTATGTATGCTTGGAATGCTAACGTGATCTGGGTTCCTTAGCTTGTAATAGCTCCATTGTTGTCACAATATAGCTCAATTGCATCTTTGATGCTTGGAATCACCCCAAGTTCTGAGATGAACGTCTTGATTAAAACAACCTCCTTTTTTGTGTTGGATGTAGCAATATACTCAACCTATGTTTTAGAATCCACAACTATCTCCTATTTCGAACTCCTCCAGCTCACAACTCCATTGTTGAGGCAACACACAATCCCATACTGCGATATGTAGTCATCTTTGTCAGTTTGAAAGCTTGCATTGGTGTAACCTTTTACCACCAACTATTCCTATCCTTCGTAGACAAGGAACTGATCCTTAGTTCTTCTCAAGTACTTAAGGATGCTCTCCACAATAGTACAGTGAGATTCGACGGGATATGATTGATATCTACTCATCATGCTCAAGGCATACAAAACATCTGGATGATTACATAACATTGCGTACATGATAGATCTCATTTCCGATGCATATGGAATCATATTCATGTGCTCCCTTTCTTACAAGAATTGGGACATTGATCTCCAGAGATAGTTACACCATGAGACATGGGCAGGTTGCCTCTCTTTGAGTTCTCCGTGTTGAACCTCTTCAACACTTTATAAATGTACATGCTTTGACTTAGTCCAAGAAGCCTTCTAGATCTATCTTTATAGATCTAGATTCTTAGAATATAAGATGCTTCACCTAGGACTTTCATAGAGAATGTATTTCCTACCCATGTCTTTACCATCTGTAAAGTAGGGATGTCATTCCCCATCAATAGTATGTCATCCAAATACAATATGAGGAATATAATCATGCTCCCACCAACCTTCTTGTAAACACATGGTTTGTCTTCATTTTGACTAAAGCCAAACTCTTTCACTATTTTGTCAAATTGAAGATTCTAGCATCGAGATGCTTGTTTCAATCTATAGTTTGACCTTTGTAGCTTACATATTTTATTTGCATCCTTTGGATTTATAAAACTCTCAGGTTGTGTGTAACATACCGGATCTTGGACCCTACTCTAGAACTTTGACCTTTTGGGCTTACCCAAACAAGATTGAGGGTTAGACTTAAAAATATATATACAATAATCCTAATGAGCTAATGCATGTATAAATCACCCTAATGTAACCTAATATCTTCACATTAGACTTAGACAAATAATGGACACAAACTATGTCATGTGATATAAATGGAGATTTCATAATAATTTGTGTATAATAATGATATATAATTCTTTTGGTTGTAAATATAAAGATAACAAACTTAATTGGATGAATAAATATGATATATGACTTCAAAAGATGGAAATAAAGACAAATTCATATTCAATCATCAAATATAACTTGTGGATGAAGTTTCACCAAAATTTGGAAAACCCTAATGTCATTAATGCATGAGGAAAAAGAAACTAATATTTGATTAAATAATACATCAAAAGTTTCCAAACCTAAAATCTAACTTCAAAATCGGAATCCACATGCCTTAATTGGCCTTTATGTAAAATTTCATGTAATTTGGAGCCTATTTTCACCCTCAAATAGATTTATACAATAAAAGGACTAATTTAGCAAATATCCCAATTAATTATTTTGATTTCCTAAAGTTTCATTTATTAATTTGTCTCACGTCGATTTCCTATAGTTATGGGATATCCGGGTGTCACGCTTGCTTTTCGGACTTGCTAAATATCGGGCTAGTCCTGGCCGTTGGATGCCATTTTAATGATAGTGATTTCATCTTCTTCTTTTCCTTTTTTTCCTTCTTTTCTTCCCTCTCGCACGCATGTATCAGTCGATGATGTGCTCCCCCTCCGACTTCAGTTGCTCCCTCTCCTTTCTCCCTTTTCCTCTGTTCTCTTCTATCCTATTGTCCTCTCCTTCTCCCAAATTTGTTGATCTTATAATGTTAGGGCCAATCAGTTTGTGGCCTATTTTTGCAAGGCGTCGCCCCCTTGCTCTGTTCCTCCCCTATCTCCCCCTTCTCTTCCCTCTCCCAACCAGCTGGGGCTTTTGGCCCCCCTAGAAGAGAGCCTATAAGCTTCAATGAGTTCTCTAGCGTCTTCTCACAGTGCTATCTCATCCCCATCTGACCCAAAGAGTGATGCCCCAACCTCACCGGCCGGAACTACTGTGAGCAGGTTCATCACCCCGATGCCTGTCATTGTGAGTGCTCATCAATTCATTGTGAGGGGCTAGGATGGTTTGAGTTTTTCCCTTGAAGCTTTGGCTAGGCTGTAGAGACCTTTCTTGGTATTTGATCTAGGTATTTTCCATTTTCCCCTTTTGTGCACCTTCTAGTCGGTCTGTCCATGGAGGCAGGTGGTGTTTTGGGTACCAGCTACTCTAATGTTGTGTTTTTTGGCTTCTTGTGTTTGTGTCGGTGTTGATAACCCTTATGGGAGATGATGTCGAGGTACTTTTGTAATCTTATGATAAATTTGAATATAGTCAATATTTTTATTCTGCTGCTAAACTTTGGTGTTATGATATATTCATGTTGAATAAATTAGTTTCATCCCTTTGGCAAAAAATTTATGTTGGTGTTTGGCTTGGGATGTTATTTTTTTATTTTAGTAGGGAGTGGTTCCCTTCTGGGATTCCCACTCCTTACAACATGGTATCAGAGCCCATGGTAGTAAGAATATGACTATTTCAGCTTTGTCTCCCTAACTAGAACCCTTAACTTGAATAGTTTCCCTCTAGGTGAGACGTTCACCCTAGAATTGATCTATGTTAAATATGTGATGAGGATTAGGAGATCTTACCATATCATATATATTGATTATGATATGTATATCTTGATGCAATGAGGTTTGAATTGAGGATGCAATTAGGTTGAGGAGGTAGTAGGATGAGGAGTTCTTGTTATGGATATATTGTGACTTGGTTTTCAAATTGAATTTTGTCCAACTTGTTGGTTTTACTTTGCAATGTTTCTCATTGGAAAAAAAATATTTTCATTGTAATGATATATGTACAAAAAATTTCTTTGATTTTCTCGATGATTTCTTGAATTAAATCACAATGAAGAGATATGTGAAGTTTTAGTGGATAAACCTTAGAATTAGTTGGCATAGAATCCTAACCCTAGTTTTGAAGAAGTGACTAGGAATATGTGAGATAATGTTAAGGTGTAGTGTACCTACCCTTGTACCCTTTGACTTTTGGATCTTAGGGTTGTTAGGTTAGAGACACAAGGACCTAAAACTCAACCCTAGATGGTTCTGACTTATTAGTTGGATACATGAACAACACAAATCTCTAAAATATTCACAACTAAAAGATATGTGGCTAACCCTAAAAGTTGTTTAGTTTGACTTGATAGGTTAAACCTTTGAAAAGGTGGAGGGTAGCTGGTTGTCAATGTTTAGATCAATAGAATTCGAGAAAGAAATCCTTTTAAGGGGTGGAGTGTTGTAACATACCAAATCTTGGACCCTACCCTAGAACTTTGACCTTTTGGGCTTAGCCAAACAAGGTTGCGAGTTAGACTTAAAAAGATGTTAACAATAATGCTAATGAGCTAATGCATGCATAAATCACCCTAATGTAACCTAATGTCTTTACATTAGACCTAGTCAAATAATGTATAGATAAAATTATGTCACATGATATAAATGGAGATTTCATAATCATTTGTGTACAATAATGATATATAATTCTTTTGATTGTAAATATAAATATAAGGAACTTAATTGGATGAATAAATATGATATATGACTTCAAAAGATGGAAATAAACATAAATTTGTATTCAACCCATCAAATATAATTTGTGGATCAAGTTTCACCAAAATTTGGAAAACCCTAATGTTATTAATGCATGAGGAAAGAGAAACTAAGATTTGATTAAATAATACATTAAAAGTTTACAAACCTAAAATCTAAGTTCACAATTAGAATCCACATGCCTTAATTGGCCTCTGTGTAAAATTTCATGTAATTTGGAGCCTATTTGCACCCTCAAAGAGATTTATACATTAAAATGACTAATTTAGCAAATTTCCCAATTAATGTTTTTCATTTCCTAAAGTTTCACTGATTAATTTATCTTGCGTCGATTTCCCATAGTTATCGGGATATCCGGGTGTCACGCTTGCTTTTCGGACTTGCTAAATATCGGGCTAGTCCTGGCCGTTGGATGCCATTTTAACGACAGTGATTTCGTCTTCTTCTTTCCTTTTTTTTCTTTTCTTCCCTCTTGCGCGCGGGTATCTGTCGGTGATGTGCTCCCCCTCCGACTCTGATCGCTCCCTCTCCTTTCTCCCTTTTCCTCTATTCTCTTCTATCTCATCGTCCTCTCCTTCTCCCGAATCTGTTGATCTTATAAAGTTAGGGCCAATCAGTTTGTGGCCTGTTTCTGCAAGGCGCCGCTGAAGATAATCCTGATTTTATCTTTAATTAACTTTATTTTGGTTTAGCCAAATAATAGGCCACGCATCGTGAGGTTGTTCACGACTTGGTCGTTTCCTTTCTTTCCGTTAGTTAACAGAAGGCAGTGTGCTCATGGTGGCCCGTAGTGATCGCCGCAGTTGAGCATCGTGGGAAGGTGTGACCTGTAAGATCGGCATACACGATCACTGTTTCCTTGTAATTCGATAGCTTGTTTTAGCTTCTATAAATAAGAGAATAGAAAAGAAAAGCTGCAAGCCTTCACGCAGCACCAAAACCTCTTGTGTTCGTGGTGTTCATGTGGTTTCGTTTCGTGAGCGAGTAAGCGTGTGAGTCCAGGAGTTCAAGTGAGTCTTCGATTTGGCAACGTCAGCCGCCCCCTTGCTCTGTTCCTCTCCTGTCGTTCCCTTCTCTTCCCCCTCCCCACCAGCTGGGCTTTTGGTCCTCCTGGAAGAGAGCCTATAAGATTCACCAAGTTCTCTACCGTCTTCTCGCAGTGCTATCTCGTCCCCGTCTGACCCAGAGAGTGATGCCCCAACCTCACCGGTTGGCGCTGCTGTGAGCGGGTTCATTACCCCCGACGCCTGTGGTTGTGAGTGCTCATCAGGCCGTCGTGAGGTGCTAGGATGGTTCGAGTTTTTTCCTTGAAGCTTTGGCGAGGCTGTAGAGACCTTTGTATCTGATCAAGGTATTTTCCGTTTTCCCCTTCTGTGCACCTTCTAGTCGGTCTGTCCATGGCGGCATGTGGTGTTTTGGGTACCAACTACTCTAATGTCGTGTTTTTAGACTTTCTCCTATTCGCGTCGGTGCTAGGAACCTTATGGGAGATTACTTTTGTAATCTTATCATATATCGTCAATGTTTTTATTCCGCTGTGTTATGAGACATTCATATTAAATAAATTAGTTTCATTCTTTTGACAAAAAATTTATATTAGTGTTTGACTTGGGATGTTGTCCTTTTATTTTAGTAGGAAGTGGTTCCCCTCTGGGATTTTCACTCAAGGGCGGAGCCAGGGGGCAAGCATGGGCCATGGCCCCCCAAAAAAAAAAAATTTAGTATATATATGTATATATATACATATGTCTATGATATGGTATAATAATATATATAATTACAATGTGTATACAACACCAAGTTTACAGTTGGTTCAGCGGCTAGTGGAGCTTCTCCCTTGGATGAGGTCGCGGGTTCGATACCCCATGCACACATATGTGTTTTATTTTTCCAACAAATGTGCAAACGATGTGTTTATATTATGGTTATAATACAAACTCATCAACATGTGAATGTAGTGCAGTGGATTCAGATGGCGTTTACTTTCAAAGGGTCTTTGGATCGATTCTTGGTGGGTAGTACTATTATTTTGGCCCCCCCACATATCAAGGTCTGGCTCCGCCCCTGTTTTCACTCCTTATATTGTGTCATGTACACATCTTTACAAAGATTCATGTTAAGGAATATGATTTTTAATATCCATCTGCCAAATCTCATAGTCATAATAAGCTACAATGGCATGATAGAATTAACCATAACAACTGGAGAAAAAGTTTCATCATAGTCAGCACTTTGAACTTGTCTAAAACCCTTTACAACCAATCGACATTTGTAAGTCTGTACATAACCATCCGCGTCGGTCTTCTTTTTGAAGGCCCACTTACACCCTATAGGTTTTACCTCTTTAGGTGGATCCATCAAGGTCCATACCTTGTTCTTCCATCTCAGATCTCATATCCTCAAGCCATTTCTTAGCAAATGATCCCTTAACAACTTTTAGGAAGGTTGTTGGCTCATCATCAATGACCAACTCATTGCCTTCATGAGTCGCAATCTGGCTTAAGGTGTGTCCTACTAGATTTGTGAGGTTCCTATGTCACATGAGGAATTTGAGATTCTATATCCGTTTGTGACTCTCTATGTAACAGACTGAATCTCAGGATCCTTTCTGCAATTTACCCACTTTTGAGCTTTTATTTGCTTTCTAGTCCTTTTGGACCTTTTTCATATATTTTCCCATCCTTTTAAGTCTTCTTTGGCCTCAATATTGAAATTGAGCCTTTCTTGAGGATGCAATTCACAATCTACCCACATTTATGCTAATATAGGGGGTTTTGTACAAATAACCCACTTAATGTAATTATTGATGACTAATAATGCAATGTGACCTTTAATGAGAGAATATAAGTGGATAATGCTAATTTAGAGCTCTTATCTCTTTTTGGATAAAGATATGATTAATAATGTGTATTTGAGTTAATGTATGAGAGTAATGAACCTTATTCTTTCTCTCTCCTCCAAAAAGGGCAATAATGCATTAATAAGAGTATAATATGGTATTATATGACTCTCAATATTGATATGTATCTAATATCTCGAATTTCACTCACTCATGTCATTAAAAGACTCTTTTCACATTAATCATTCATTTTATACATTAAAATATGCATTAATAGTCAATACAATTATTAAGGGCCAAAGTTTGTGTAAAATGAGAAACTAAAGGCATAGCATTGTTCTAGGGGTCGTAATTAACCTATGGTCCAAATTTGGTAGTTTTTGGACTTTATTTGACCCCTCAAATAGATTTTACAAGTTTTAATATAGTGTAACTACATGATATCAATCGACTTGTATTTATTCCATTTATTTCATGTTTCACGCACTCGGCCCCTATTGGATCTTGATCCAACGACTTGGGTGTCATCTTCAACCTCCAGCCCGCTGACCAAGATGACGCCTAGACTCCTCCACCTCATTCTCCCTCGTTTCTTGGTCTTTTCACATGATTCCTTGCCAAATGAACTGCCTCTTCGCGAATCTTCGTTCAAGCCATCACACGTCGACACTCGTGCACCATGGTCAAAGCGCCCAAAGGCGTCGGCCATGCCTTCTCCGCCCGCTTGTCGTTTCAGCTCAACGGTCTTCCACGCCTATAAAAGGGACCTCCTACACCACCGTTGGCTCCCATGCGATCTCCCTCGTGTATTAATTTACCCAGAACACCCCCAACTTGGCGCCGACATCTCCTTCTCCCTCCTTGCCTTGCGATGCTTTTCCCGACTGCTGGGTGATAGCAGCACTCCCATAAAATACACCGGTGAGTTCCTCTCCACATGGGCTTCGTTTCGAGTACCTGTACGTGCATTTTGGTTTGGTATCGCAGAAATGCCCAAATGGGCAAGAGCTGCTTCATCATCCATGGCGGGGCGAGAGGGAAGAAGATGACTCATTGTGAGTTTCCTATTTTGCCCTCATACTCATCTCGTTTCGCGTTTTAACGCCGAGGGTACTTCAGTCCTTTCGCTGGTTGTTTGCTCACCCCTGACCGAGGCCCTGCGAGCGTGGGCCGCTGACGCGGCCACGCGCCATTGGCCCAGGTCTTGTGGGCCTGGCCGCGGGGCTGCTCTCTCGTTGACTAACTTGCCTACGTGGCATTTCCTTGCAATCTGATTGGTCCAGCTTACTTAATTCATAGTAAATTGGCCCTTGCTCAGAAAAATGCAAATAAATAGTCGTTGGAAAGGATTTTTCATGTAGAATATGATTTTATGGTTTTTGAGTCCTATTTCTATGCCATTTTTCGAAGTTTTCTTTGAATGCCATTTTGAGTAAGTTAAATGTTCTAAAAATGATAAATAATGCATTTCAACTCCAAATTGAGAAATAAAATATGTTTTCCTAATCAGTGAAGCCTAAGTGAGCTTTTGGTCCTAGTTTTGAGTCCAAAATCAGTAGTTAGAAAACAAGGTCTAAAATGGGTATTTCCTTTATACTTTATGCTTAATAAATACTAATTCATGTGAAATATTTGTAATTAGGGGAAATGATCTTGGATACAATCTAATCAGTGAAAATGATGATTTTGAATCTTCAATAAGGTATGTGAAACCTATTTATGTACGCGACACCTATTTATGTGGAATATATGTGCAATTAACCTATCCTTCAGTTGGGCTTTTACCCAAACCCTAATATCCTAATGAGGCAATTGCTAGCCTTGGAATATTTCTAATGCCTTCTATTTGGCTCTTTTATTTGGATTGAACTTTCTATTGCCTTTGTTGGCTCATTTATTTGAATTACTTAATCTTGCTATTGCCAATGTTGGTTCATTAATTGATTTACTTAATGGGTTTTATTCCCCATTTGTTGTGATGCAATATTATTTATATTTTGCTACTACCAAGTGAATGATTTAGCATGAGGAATTGTTGACCAAATAACTAATGTAGAGTACATGAGTACAAATCACCCATAGAGGGCATGTGTAATTTTTCCCTGGGGAATGTGCATTTTCTCCCCATATTTTATATATTTTTGAGGTTTGGGATGTGCATTTTCCCCTCTCCTCTTGGTTGAGGTCTGGTAGGTGTCTCACCCTGCATTAGAATATTTGTTGTCAAAATATCATTCATGCTTGTTGATTATTATTGTGGTAGATGCATCTTGGCAGAAATTCTTAAATCTTAATTATTATACTTGCCTCATACTTCTGACCCTCTTAGTATAGTGGATCTTTTATTTGTAATGTTTTTATTTATAATTGCCCTTATCCTTTTGTTTGACACATACTTATATCTCGCTCTTGTTGGGTGATCCCAACCACCTAGGTATAGGATACGAGTGCGCATCAGAAGCATGGTGAACCAACCTAAGTCTAAGAGAAAGGAGTTCAACCTTGTATCTTGGGCATAGCTACCTATATATTAAGTTGTTTTTCCTTGGCGACAATATTGATTTGGTTTTAGTCTTCCTCTACCTAGATCTTGTTGTTTTGTATAAAGTTGTACACCCTTTTGAGAAAATTTGTAATGTACTCTTTATACAATTGAATATAGTCAAAGTTTAAGTTCCGCTTCTACAAAATTGGTGTATTTCTTTACCATACTTTTAGTAAAGTGTTGTCTTTACATCATGGTATCAGAGCATCAAGGTAGTCAGAGTCTTGACTAATTCAATTTGTCTCGTAACATTACTACAAAAATGACGCATAACGTCACATTGAGAGGCGTCAGTTGTATTCCAAAAACTGATGCATAAACCCTACAATGTCGGCTGAAAATACAAACTGACATCTATATGTGAAGACCGGCCAATTTTCATAAGACACGGGTATCGATTTTTATTTAGCGTCGGTTGCGCAATAAGAAGGCGACATCTAAAATCACCCGCCAAATCCAATTTTTCCAGTGTAAAAAATTACCTCCAAAATTTCACATACGGCGTCGGTTGTTGACCAAGTAACCGACGACTAAAGGTTTTTCACGAGACAGAAATCGACCCCATTTTTGTCATCAGTTTTCTTACAATAACCGACGTAGATGTGTTTTTGTGCGCTGTCCTCACGAAAAAATTTACCCCCAAATTGCCCAATTGGCGTCGGTTATTGACCAAGTAACCGACGACTATGGTCGTAATTCAAGAACATTTTTTTGTCGACATATGTAGATAGACGTCAGTTTTTCTAGTTGAAACCGACGACTATAATTGAGCATAGGTGTTGGTTTCTGAAACAACCGACGACGATAGCAAACTTAATAGGACCCGCGAAACAGACTCTTCCCCATTCTCTATTTCATCGCGATTTCACCAGTGCTAGGTCTGGCAATTCTGTTGCCACTCGTTGTGCCGCCAATATCCATCCGCCTCCACCTGTCGTCATCGTGATTTCACCAACTGATGTGCTTGATCACCGCAAGAACTCGATGGAGTTTATGCCGCCGCTTCCCCTCTTCCTCGTCGGAGCCGCCGCCTCCGCTACTCCTCTTCCTTGTCGAACCCGCCTCAGCCCGACTGCTACTCCTCCATCTGCTCTACTGACTACTGCTCCTCCATCAGCTCTACGACTGTTGCTCCTCCATCTGCTCTACTGAGTGTTGCTCCTCCATCTGCTCTACGACTGCTGCTCCTCCATCTGCTCTATTGACTGTTGCTCCTCCATCTGCTCTGCGACTGCTACTCCTCCATCTTCTCTGCCTCTGTCACCTTGGAAGGTAGGCAGTAAAGAATTTTGCATGATTAATATATATTATATGAAATGAATGGATGATTTTATGATTTTTGCACTTCTATTATTACTATATGAAATGAAATAAATGTTTATGCAAATAAATGTTAGGAACATGAATCCATATTGTATGATGTAGAATGATGGTGATAATGCATGAGCTGGTTTGAAATTTTGAAATCAATTATGAATGATAGAATACCTACATTTATGTTTAATTATGAATCCATATTGTATGATGTAGAATGGTGATGATAATGCATGATCTAGTTTGAAATTTTGAAATAAAATAATAAATGATAGGATACCTACATTTTATGTTTAATGATTATCTTGTTGACAACGTATGCATGTATATTTGAGATGTTGAAATCAATTATGCTATTGTAAATCAACCTAGGATATGAATGATGAAACTAGGATCGTTGGTATAGGAATGACAACACATGTATTTGTTGTCCTAGAAACTCGTCCAAGATTTACTCATTAGGAGTAAATCTTGGATAGTCACCGGTTTGGGACTATTCTTGAACACTTAATCTCACTTAGGATGTAAGTGTATAATATGTATTGGGTTTTCGAGAAAATTTCGGTAGCATTTCCCCATTTGTTCTCTAAGTACATATGTACTTAGGGAACAGCGGGGAAATGCTGCCAAAATTTTCTTGAAAACCCAATACACATTATACACTTACTAGTGAGATTAGGTGTTCAAGAATAAGATAGGTGGTACAAATTTATTATATATAAGACCTTAAACCCTAAACTTTTAACCATAAACCCTAATCTTTTAACCCTAGACTCTAATCTTTAAATCCTAAACCCTAATATATACTTGTTTTCTCTTTGATCATAGAATGGATACATCGTGGATGTCCATTCCAAATCGCTGCACCCCAGAGTTTATTTTTGGTCTTGATCAGTTTATTAGATTTTCCGAGGAACATAGGAAACAACTTGGAGATAGGTTCTATTGTCCATGTAGGCATTACGGTAACAGCTTGAAAGTCAGTATTGGTGACGAAATCAAAAGTCATGTCATGTGCAATGGGATTGTACAAGGCTATATAGAATGGCATTGGCATGGAGAGATTTCAAACCTAAAATCAGTGGATGTCGATAGTAGTGCTTGTGTAGAAGAATAAATTGCCTCTGATGACGTAGATGTGAATGAACCAGTTCCAGTAGACATAGTTGATGTGATACTGGATAGTTGTGGGGTAGAGCACATTGATCCACCTCCCATGTTTAGAAACATTGTGCATGATGCTGAGATACTGTTATACACAGGTTGTACTAAGTTTACAAAGCTTAGTGCTCTTTTGAGATTGTATAAGCTGAAAGCTAATGATAGATGGAGCGATAAAAGCTTTACGTCATTGTTGTCTTTGTTGAAAGAAATTCTTCCTGAAGGAAATGAGCTACCAATCTCAACATACCAGTTAAAGAAATTGGTGTGCCCAATGGGAATGGAGGCCAACAAGATACACACATGCCTGAATGATTGTGTATTATTTCAAAAGGACTATGTGGATTTGAAAGATTGTCCAAAATGTGGTGCGTCAAGGTATAAATTGAAAGTTTTGGGAGAGTTAAAATTTGGTTCTCCTGCCAAGGTGATGTGGTATCTACCTATAATATCACAGTTTCAACGCTTGTTTGCCAATCTGATAGATGCAAAGAATTTGAGGTGGCATGCAGATGTTAAGAAAAAATAATGATGGGATCCTACGACATGCGTTTGGTTCCCCACAGTGGAAGAAGATTGATGTATTGTACCCTGAATTTGGTGAAGAAGTCAGGAATCTAAGACTTGGGCTTTGTACAGACGGGATGAATCTGTACGGGACATTGAGCAGCCAACATAGCACTTGGCCAGTCATGCTTGTTATATACAATCTTCCTCCCTGGTTGTGTATGAAAAATAAGTATGTAATGCTGTCGTTGTTGATATCGGGCCCTAAACAACCTGGAAATGACATCGATGTTTATCTTGAACCTATGATAGATGACTTAAAGAAACTCTGGGGTGAAGGTGTGATGACCTATGATGCTTCATGAAGAGAGACATTTCGTTTGCATGCTATGTTGTTTTGCACTATTAATGACTTTCCAACATATGGGAATTTGTCTGGATATAGTGCCAAAGGATCTAAAGTGTGTCCTATATGTGAAGAGAACATTGATTCAATATGACTAAAACATGGTGGCAAGACTATATATCTTGGTCATCGAAGGTTTCTTTCAAAATTCCATCCATATCATAGGTTGTGTAAAGCATTCAATGGATGGAATGAGGAACGGGGTGCACCTAAACCTATACCAGGGGAGGTTGTTTATGAAAGAGTAAAAGACTTTGCCAATGAATTTGGTAAGAGATCACAATGTACCATGGCCACACGGAGTGACAAATCTTTATTCAAGGAGAAGTAAATATTTTAGGATCTTCCTTATTGGAGTTCTTTGGTAGTCAGGCATTGTATCGATGTCATGCACGTTGAGAAAAATGTCTGTGATAACATCAATGGTACTCTGTTGAATATACCAGGTAAGACTAAAGATGGGATAAAATCCAGAATGGACCTACGTGAAATGCGAATAAAGACAAAAATAACATAAGTAGTTGTAGCGATCGGAGAACATACTTACCTCCCGCTTGTTACACGTTGTCTAGAAAGGAGAAGAAAGTTTTTTGTGAATGCTTGGTAAATGTTAAGGTGCCACAGGGTTACTCATCCAACATCTGTAGATTGGTATCAATGAAAGATCTGAAGTTGATAGGTCTTAAATCTCATGATTGTCACACTCTAATGCAACAAATATTGCCCGTGGCAATTCGATTTATATTGCTGAAGCATGTAAGGTTTGCAATCACCAGACTTTGTTTCTTTTTTAACAGTCTGTGCAACAAAGTTATTGACCCTGATACTCTCAATAAATTGAAAAGAGAAGTGGTTGTTACCTTATGTCAGATTGAGATGTATTTTCCTCCTTTGTTCTTTGATATCATGGTACATCTTGTTGTCCACTTGACTAGGGAAGTGAAAATGTTGGGACCAGTTTTCTTGCATTGGATGTATCCCTTTGAATGATACATGAACATTTTTAAAGGTGATGTTCAAAACCGTTATCAGCCTGAAGGGAGTATTATTGAGGGTTATGTGGCGAGAGAGGTTATGGATTTTTGCAATGACTTTCTGAGTGGTAATGATGCTCTTGTTAATGACAAGAATATTGAGGAGTATTCCGGCAAAGGAATTTTGGGATCACAAATGAAAGTAATCAACTGTGAGCAGTTGGAACAAGGTCACTTGTATAGTTTACACAACATCGATGAAGTGAGTATTTATATCAAGGAACATACCAATTTCATCAAGAGACAATATCCTCAAGACAATTCAATGTGGCTTGCTAGAGAGCATAACAAGACATTTATTAAGTGGTTTGAAGATAAAGTCTTATATCAACTATCTCAAACACCAAATAATCTTATTGAAATTATCAAATGTCTCGCCTTTAAACCAAAATTGAATGTTGTGTCTTATGAAGGGTTTGACATAAATGGATTCTCATATTAGACAAAGCGTCAAGATAATAAGAGTGTCGTCCAAAACAGTGGGGTCACCCTTCAAGCGTCTTCATTATTTTTTGCAAGTGCAAAGGATAAGAGTCCATGTGAAGCTAAAATATCATATTACGGTGTCATTGAAGACATATGAGAGTTTGACTACGTAGATTTCAGAATTCTCCTCTTTAAATGTAATTGGGTTGATAACACCAAAGGAGTTATAGTGGATGAATTGGGTTTCACATTAGTGAACTTTGAAAAGATTGGCGAGAAGGGTGAACCATTCATATTGGCATCACAGGCAAAACAAGTATTTTATATCGATGATCCTACAAATGATAAATGGTCCATTGTTCTACATGGTAAAAGACAATTCATTGAAGATCATATAGATGAAGAAGAGTACTATGATAAGTATGATGACTCCAGTCCATTCTCAGTTGGGTTGCCAACACCACCAAATATTGAAGCTAATGATGACTTGTATGTGTGTGGAGATCACAATGAAGGATTGTTAATTTATAAAAGATCGCAATATTAGAGGCATGCATGTTTATATTTTTATATGTTTTATTTTTATGAATGTGAACTTTACAAAGTTTTATTATCTTCTAGTTATGTTAAATGCTAAATGTTTGACTTTTTAATGACACTTTCATATGGCTGAGCATGAGCATGGTGACCGTGATGATGATTACCGTGAGGGTGAGGATATCAATGCGTCGCCTCACAATGTAAATTTTAAAAATATATCCTATATTTCTATCTATATGTCCATTTATAGTTATTGTTGCATCCAACTTATAAAAACAAGATTTACTTAGGCGGAAGTGATCACTAACGATGGATTACTAAAATCACTAAAAATTAAAACCATTTACAAAAAGATCCATTCTCAGGAAAACTCTTTAAATAAGAACCACAGTATTATATTTACATACTGGTTCACAAAGTACATTCACTGTACTATCTCTTCTCGAGGAATATATATACATCATTGCTTTGCTCAAAAGTGCAAGTAACAAAATCCTCAAGGCATTCAAACAAAAATCTCATATCGATTATAAAGACACTATCCACTGACTCCTAGGACCTGAGAGTACAAAGACGACACATAGGACTTTATATACAAAGCTTGATAGCCAGTATTTCCACCTGAAGGGTTACTGTTGTCCCTGTTGTTGCTGTTGCTGCTCTTCCTCAGCTGTAGGGTTCCTACCTCTTTGTCAACGTCTACCTAAAAATTGTTGGATCCCACGGGGGTGAGAAAATTTGTAAATTGCCCCAGCGAGAGATATAACTCTCCACCGAAAACATTATTATTGCAGTTTAATAGAAATAAACTGAACAGTGGAATCATATATTTCAATAGCAGAAAAATCAATATCTATGGAGATTAGAGCAACATTCCTATTCAAGTATTTTCAGATGTAACTTGGTAAGGCAGTATGTCTCTTATTCAATACATAATTAAAGAACATAAATAACATTTATGTATCAAGGACATGCTAAGCAAGATAACATCAACCAGTGGTTCTCGTACTTCAATCTTATGCAAATACGCTACACGGTTGATTACATTTTACAAACATACATAAGCTCTGAGGAGATGATAGGGGTGAGTAGAATTTGGTTAATAACCGATTAACCGAATGGTTAATTTCGAATGGTTAATTTTTTTAGACTATTTGGTTAATTTGGTTAATTTGGTTAATTTAATTCGGTTAATCGGTTAAATGGTTAATTTCATGGTTAAAGATATTTTTGGCATGATTAACCAAATTAACCGAATAGTTATAATTTATTGTTAAATAATATCCTACACACGTATATATACATATATAGTTTTACTTTTAATTCAAAAAACTTCCCTATATAGATAGTAATCAAGTTTTCACGAGCCATACAACATTATATTTCCAGAAATACCACTATAATATAACAATTGTTCAAAATTCAATTAGTATTTCAAATAACATTATTACACGTGTTATTTGGTTAACCAAATTAACCGACCGAATTAAATTTTTAACCGATTGGACAATAATCGAATTAACAGATGCAATTCGGTTAAGTTAATGGTTAAAATCTCAAACCACAAATTAACCAGTTAACCGAACTGAATTAACTGTAACCGACCTGTGGCAACACATCCCATTATCATATAGATAACGAGGTGTTACGCGAAAATGTGCGGAAATCACCATAACCACAGATTATCAAAACACGGGTTAATTAAAACCGATTGCGGAAAACGGATAAACTGTGAAACTATTACCTACCAGTCCTCATCCTGCAAGGAAACATGTCATATATACATGAGATCTGATACGTGTCTACATCTTACAGAAACAACTGTCTATCCATCACATGAGTTCACCACCTGTTCGTATACATAAAGTCCCACATCCGGCCAGCAGCAGGATATATAACATCATCGATCGTTCATTGTGAAACAACGTCAAAACACTGCCAAGGACCTGAGAGTACAGGGATGACTCTAGACTCTACTACAAAACATCCAAAACAGCAGCGTATCCATCGCTTTCCTTCTACTGCTCGTCAAGCTTCTCGGCCGCAACACCACGACCACGACCACGTCTAGCTCGACCACCTAAAAAGGGTGTAAACCAGCGGGGTGAGACAATTGAACAATTGTCCCAGCGGGAAACATAAATCCCCACCGCAACTACAGAACCTCAGCAAGATAAACTATAACAGCAGATAAATAGAAACGGGTTTAACAAGAGCAGTCTATATATATAAAGCAAAGCTATTCTTACCGAAAAACTTACCAGCTGTATAAAAGCATATAATCAGATATCTCTCAATGGAACATGATTGACAAGATAAGATATATCACTATGTACCATGATTAGAACAAGATACAATGCCACATAACCTGACTATCAAGATGAGACAGATTACCACATACCTGATGAATATAGATGTAACTGCAAGATATAATAGAGATATTACACAAGCAATGCCTCAACCAATGTTTCATGTTTGATATAAGCAGTAAATACTAAACGGCTGTATTATGTATTATTATGCCCTGAGGAATTGAACTGTACCGTTCAATTCCAACCTTCGGTTACGAAACCCAAGTCGGTGCCATACAAGGTCAATGGAAGAGCCAGACTCCACGACCTCCCACCTCGTGGTCAGTGACGAGTACAACACAAGCAGGACCGTAGTCACATGCTGAAGTGGTCTAAGCCACAGGGTCAGCTCCATAGGCAAACTCTATCAAACTCAGATGTACACAAGGAGCCATGTCGATGCTCCGCTGATAACTGTTGTTGTAGGCAGACTCTATCAAACTCAG
Source organism: Alisma plantago-aquatica (assembly GCA_963693085.1). Lineage (NCBI taxonomy): Eukaryota > Viridiplantae > Streptophyta > Magnoliopsida > Alismatales > Alismataceae > Alisma > Alisma plantago-aquatica. The sequence goes on along the minus strand of OY856411.1, from coordinate 913,443,376 downwards.
ATGTACATCCCAGTTGCCTAGCAACTGCAAAACACAAGCTCGAAGAAGATCTTCCAAAATCTGAATAGTCCTCTCAGACTGTCCATCTGTCTGCGGGTGAAAAGTTGTACTGAACCTCAACTGCGTCCCCAACGCTTTGTGCAACTGTTCCCAAAAACGACTCGTAAACTGAGGACCTCTGTCAGAAACTATCGTTGCTGGCACACCATGCAAATGTACTATCTTTTCCACATATACTCGAGCTAGTTTCTCAGCTGTATACGTCATCTTCACTGGTAGGAAATGGGCAGACTTAGTCAATCTGTCCACTATTACCCAAATGGAATCATGATTCCTAGTTGTTTGGGGTAGACCAACTACGAAATCCATGGTTATATGATCCCATTTCCACTGCGGTATCGGCAAAGGTTGCAACGTACCTGCCGGTTTCTGATGTTCAGCCTTCACTTACTGACACACCGCACATCTCGCCAAGAACTCAGCTACATCTTTCTTCAAACTGGGCCACCAATACAAGTCCTTCATACTATGATACATCTTGGTGATACCTGGATGCATAGCGTACATCGACGTATGTGCTTCCTCAAGCACCAACTCCCTCAGATTATCAACATCTGGAACCACCATCCTATCACGGTAGCAAACTAGTCCATCCTCAGACTCATGAAACCCATCACGCTTGTCGCTGTCGAACTCTGATCTAATCAACTGTACTGCATCATTTGTCTGTTGTGCATCCTTGATCTACTGTCTCAACGTAGGCTTAACTTGCATCTGTGCGAAAAGACCAGACAACAAAGAAACTTCCATCTGCACATTCATCTGTCGAAGAGAAACAAACATATCTCGCTTATGGCATACCAGAGAACTCAACTGTGCCTTCTTTGAAGAAAGAGAAGAAGACTTTCTACTAAGCATATCAGCTACCACGTTCGCCTTGCAAGGATGATACTCGATAGTGCAGTCGTAATCATTGATCAACTCCATCCATCGTAGTTGCCGCATGTTCAACTCTTGCTGCTTAAAGATATACTTTAGATTCTTATGATCCGTAAAAATCTGACACACTTCCCCATATAGATAGTGTCTCCAAATCTTTAACGCATGAACCAATGTTACCAACTCCAAATCATGAGTCGGATAGTTTTCCTCATGTTTCTTGAGCTGTCGGGAGGCAAAAGAAACTACATGATCTTCCTGCATCAACACACAACCTAAACCTTTCTTGGAAGCATCACAGAAAACAACATAGCCTTTCCCAGGCTCTGGCAAGATCAACACTGGACACTGGTCAGCTTCTCCTTCAAACTCTGGAAAGCTTGCTGACATCGATCATTCCAAACAAAAGGTACATCCTTCCTGGTCAACTTCATCATTGGCAACGCAATCACACTGAAGTCCTTGATAAACCTCGGGTAGTATCCTGCCAAACCAAGGAAACTACGAACTTCTGTCGGCGTCTTCGGTTGTTCCCAATCCACAACGGATTCCACCTTCTTCGGATCTACTTTGACTCCTTCAGCAGATATCACATGACCCAAGAAAGTCACTTCCTCCAACCAGAACTCACACTTACTGAACTTGGCATACAACTGATGTTGACGAAGAAGAGTCAATGCTCGACGAAGATGTTGCTCATGCTCTAGCCTGTCCCGAATATAGATCAAGATATCATCTATAAAGACTACAACAAAGTGATCTAAGAACGGACAGAACACTCTGTTCATCAGGTCCATGAAAGCAGCAGGTGCATTGGTTAGCCCGAACGGCATAACCACGAACTCAAAATGACCATACCTCATCCTGAAAGCTGACTTTGGTATGTCATCCGCCTTTATCCTCAACTGATGATATCCAGACCGTAAATTGATCTTCGAAAACACCGTAGCACCACACAACTGATCAAACAGATCATCTATCCTCGGCAACAGGTACTTGTTCTTGATCGTGACCCTGTTCAACTGCCTGTAGTCTATACACAACCGCATCAAACTATCCTTCTTCTTAACAAACAACATGGGAGCACCCCACGGCGACGTACTTGGCCAGATAAAACCTTTCTCCAACAACTCTTGCAACTGCTTCTTCAACTCTGCCATCTCTGCTGGAGCCATCCTATATGCTGACTGTGCAACTGGCTGCGTCCTTGGAACCAGATTGATCTCGAAATCAATCTCTCGGGGTGGAGGAACACCAGGAAACTCCTCAGGAAACACATCTGCAAACTCTCAAACCACTGACACCTCCTCAAAACTAGGACATTTCGCCTTGGTAACCACAACGGTATCCACCACGTGAGTTAAGAACACCTCACATCCTTGTCGCAACAACTTATCTGCCACCATAGCTGACACCAAACACGTCGGAAGAATCTTCCTATCTCCCTGGAAGATCCACTTCTCTCCGGCAACATCAAACACTGCCTGCTTGGAACCACAGTCCAAAACAACCTTATACTTCTCTTAGGTATCCATCCCAAGGATAACATCAAACCCATGCATATCAAGTGGTATAAGATCCACTTGGATACGGTGTCCCGAAAAAGACAAGACACAAGATGGACACTCTTCTCGAAGCAAAGAGAAACCATCAAGAGGGGTTTCTAACAACAAGCTATCCTTCTTACGGCTAACCGGTAAACGACAGTTTCCAAGCATACTATAGGCGATAAAAGAGTGTGTAGCACCCGAGTCAACCAGAATAGATATAAAGCAAGAAGAAGACATATCAGAATGAAATAACTCCATCTGACCTGTCACCACTCGCGGGTTGACTATCGCCTCCGGCTGACTCATGGCATAGAATCGAGTTGTTGCTTGCTGTCTACGACCCCTGCTTCCTTGAGCAGACAATCCATCTTGAGACGCTTGACCACGTCCTCATCCTCTGCTACCACTGGGTTGTGGTCTCTCTGACCTCTAAAAACTCTGCCTCGGTTGCTGCGTCACTTCAACATCTCTATTTGGGAAATTAAGCCTGAAATGCCTGACTTGTCCACAAAGATGACATGACTTGTCCTCAAACCGTGGCCTAGATGGCCCTGTTACTGCCACAGAAGCTGAACTGTGCGCCTCAGACGGTGAAGAAACATAACCTCTCCCCTTACTCGGAGACCACTGAGATGGTACACCAGAACTTCTCATCGCTAACAGTGCTGAAAACCTAGGCTTCTTAAAGCTACCAAACCTTCATCCTTGAAACTGAGTAGGTCTTTTGTGAGACATAGACTCTCTTTTCTCCCTTATTTTCCTCTCGATCCGTCGAACAGATTCCATGAACATAGCAAACCATTCTTGGTTGTCCAACGTAGACACCGATATTTTCAACTCAGCACTCAAACCCTTCTCGAAACGCCTGATCTGCTCTTCATCTGTTGCCGCCATGTGAGGACAAAACCTCAATAGATCCATAAAATTGGCTTCGTACTCGGTGATGTTCATCGTTCCTTGTCTCAGGTTCTCGAACTGACTCACCTTCTCATCCAGATATGTCTTCAGAAAGTATCTGGTGACGAACTCGCGTCGGAACACTTCCCAACATATCACCTCACCAGGCCGCTTCTCTTCTTCGATGGTCCACTAGTGACTAGCACTACCTTTCAGAAGGTATACAACATGCTTTACCTTGTCTACTTTGGGGATGTCAAGGATCCAGAAAGCCTTCTCGAGACTTGTCAGCCACAGATCTGCATCCGCTGGATCAGCTGTTCCAGCATACTTCGAAGCTCCAACTCGGTGAAGCCGCTCGAAGGTCTTCCCAATACCCGATGCTTCTCCATGGGGAACCTATGCTCGCGGAGGAGGCACTGGTAATCGCTCAACCATGAGATTCATCGTAGCCATTAACTGCCCCATAAGTTGTTGGTAAGCAGGATGTTCAAGTATGGCCGGGTTAAATTGGGGACCCTCAGGCACCCGATCTCCATGTGCCTGTCCATCTGCTCCATCAACCGATGCAACATCGGTGTACTCAGTAGAGTGTTCTTCATGGTTTCCATACATCTTGACTTCTCTTCCGTTGAGGGCAGAAGATATTGTAAGAAAACCTGGAAAACTCATAAGAACAGACTCAACCTAACCATAAATCCATGTAGACTCAGCGAACCTATAGCTCTGATACCAAAACTTGTGGCAACACATCCGATTATCATATAGATAACAAGGTGTTACGCGAAAACATGCGGAAATCACCATAACCACTGATTATCAAAACACGAGTTAATTAAAACCGATTGCGGAAAATAGATAAACTGTGAAACTATTACCTACCAGTCCTCATCCTGCAAGGAAACATGTCATATATACACGAGATCTGATATGTGTCTACAGCTTACAGAAACAGTTGTCTATCCATCACATGAGTTCACCACCTGTTCGTATACATAAAGGTACATCCGGTCAGCACTAGGATATATAACATCATCGATCGTTCATCGTGCAACAACGTCAAAACACTGTCAAGGACCTGAGAGTACAGGGATGACTCTAGACTCTACTACAAAACATCCAAAAAAGCAGTGTATCCATCGCTTGCCTTCTACTGCTCGTCAAGTTGCTCGGCCGCAACACCACGACCACGACCACATCTAGCTCGACCACCTAAAAAGGGTGTAAACCAGTGGGGTGAGACAATTGAACAATTGTCCCAGCGGGAAACATAACTCCCCACCGCAACTACAGAACCTCAGCAAGATAAACTATAACAGCAGATAACTAGAAACGGGTATAATAAGAGCAGTCTATATATATATATAAAGCAAAGCTATTCTTACCGACAAACTTACCAACTGTATAAAAGCATATAATCAGATATCTCTCAATGGAACATGATTGACAAGATAAGATATATCACTACATACCATGATTAGGACAAGATACAATGCCACATAACCTAATTATCAAGATGAGACAGATTACCACATACCTGATTAATATAGATGTAACTGCAAGATATAATAGAGATATTACACAAACAAGGCCTCAACCAATGTTTTGTGTTTGATATAAGCAGTAAACACTAAACGGTTGTATTATGTATTATTATGCCCTGAGGAATTGAACCGTACCGTTCAATTCCAACCTTCGGTTACGAAACCCAAGTCGGTGCCATACAAGGTCAATGGAAGAGTCGGACTCCACGACCTCCCACCTCGTGGTCAGTACACGAGTACAACACAAGCAGGACCGTAGTCACATGTTGAAGTGGTCTAAGACACAGGGTCAGCTCCATAGGCTACCCTCACTCTAGCCTGCCTTGGTACAAGTCTTGGCGCTAGTATAACTGAGCCACGGGCCTATTCATCGTGCTCTGAGCCATGAACGCATTCATGCTCCTCATATCACATATCCTGAGCCATGGGCATGTTCACCATGCTCTATATATACATATATCTGAGTCTGCAACCGAAGTTACACTCTTACCTCCTCATTTTCAGGCTAGGAGCAACCTACACATATTCAACAATATGCGCTTCCAGGTTAACACGTAGGAGAACGCATTTCACCATCACCAATTCCTGACGATGATGGATCTATGGCCAGGGCAAACTACATGTTATATTTCACTGTGATTAATTAGTGTCTTTTAGATGGATTGCAAGATTCAACCAAGTTGTATAACATGCAAGATATAACAAAAAGTAAACAACATTATATTATTATTTAATCACATCAACATGATCCATCTCAAGGGTCCAACATCACATGTTATCACTTGGCCCCTTGCCAACCATCCATATCCATCTCAAGGATCATCACATACCACAGGATCTCAATCCCCCATCATGTACTGTCACTGCCTCTCAAGGCTCACATCATCATCATGGGACAAACACATCATACATACAACCTCATAGAATAATTATCAAAGTGATGTTATTCATCACATATATCTCATAGCCTTTTCATGGCTAATCATCACCTGCATGGTTAGGGTACACAAGAATCATAAGGACTATACTTATTATCACAAGGTGATATTCAAGATACTAGGCTTATCAATCTTTGCATTATTTGATGATCAAGTGTATAAAGCACATCATTAACAAACCATATTCCTGCTTATCATTATCTCAGGGTTATACGGATAATCAAGATGTTCACATAAGTAAGCAGTCATGTTGAATATACGGAACCAGTACTATTGTTACTACTATCATTACTATCACCATCCACTATTATCGTTATTATCATATCATTAAGCAAGCTATTGGTGTAACTGCCACTTAGCATCATCATTAACAAATAAGCATAAGGATCATATCGTTACCACTACCTTCCTTATTATCATCACTACTATTATCAACATCATTACTACCATTATTACCATAGTTATTGTTGTAAGGCATCACTATCGTTTGTTTGTGTATAACCAACCACTTCCATGGTACAAGGAACCGTCACTAGAAGATCACACAACCCTCACTATAACTCGGCTTCACAACCTTCATCCAAACACAAACAACAATGGCTAGCAAGGAGGGCAGCAACGCTGCGCGACACAACGTTACAAGGGTAATGCGCGTCAGAGGGGAGGCGGTGTGTCCGGCATCCATGTGTGTCGGGTAACGCCCTTCACACTTCCCTGCTGGCCGATACCCAAGGAGGCGTGACGCCCGTCACAGCCCAAATGCAACACAAGGCTATCGCCCACCAACAACCACCATGTCCTACTTAGTCTGTCATCCATCAAGAACAAAGGTGTTGCTCATCACAAGAAGAACCCTATCATCCATCAGGGTCACCATATCGGCCAACACTCACACTAGCTCAACCTATCGCCCATCACAAGGGTAGGGATATCGCCCAACACCAAGAACACACACACCATGTCGTCCAACACACCCAAACAAGAGAGGGTATCGCCCATCACGGGTCATCACCAACCTCCAACACAAGGAGACTCAAACCCTAGAAAGCAAGGTACACATGGAAACCCTAAACCCTAAGGGGAATCGGCCACCAAAGATACAAAAGCAAGGATCTAACTACTAACATATAAACATAATAAGAGGTAATGGAGTTAGGGTTAGAAATTATGCAACCCGCCTTAAGCTCCAAGCTCCAAGGAAGAAGCACTCCAAGGTCCAAGGGATATCGTCCACCAAAGCTGATCCAAGAGGGTGTATCGGCCACCACTGCTACTCCAAGAGAGTGTATCGGCCAACACAAGCAAAGAGGGAAAGAGTGTTGTGCACTCAAGGTGGAGGAGAGACCAAAAGATAAAAGGAAGCTAAGGCGAGGGAAAGAACCACCTATATAGAAGGAAAGGGAGGAGAAAACAAGGTAGATCCATGCTAAGTGTCGTCCACCCAAGGGACACTTGTCCTAGGGTTCAAGCCAACACTCCAGCACACCAAAAGACACTTGTCCAAGATATGCACCAAGTGTCCACCAAACAAGACCAAGCAACATGGGCGACACAACCTGCAGCTCTACTGGGCGACACACCATGGCACCTGGGCGATACACATGGTTGTTGGCCGACACAAACCACTCTAGGTCGACACACCACTCACCTTGGGCGACACAAGCAAGTCTTGGCCGACACAAGGCTCAACCAAGCCCAAACAAGGCACCTCAAGGCCCAAAACAACTCAACCAAGGCCCAAGAAACTCAAACAACAAGCCCAAGCCTTCCTCTCAACCCTAGAGGAAGCAAAGAGAGGGAAACATCTCACAAGATAGCAAACTTGCACACAAAACCCTAAACTTGGGTTATTTGCAAGTAGCCCCTCAAACTCTCAACAAGCACAACAAAAACCCTAATCACCACTAAAGGTGATTAGCAAGCATCAAACCACCAAGGTTAAGCAAAACAAACAGGGTAAGCCCTAAACGAAGGTCAGGGTTCTTACACGACCGAATTAACTGAATGCTCACCCCTAGGAGATGAGGTATACCGCTCATACTCCAACCGACCATTACGAAGTCAAAATCGGTACCATACAAAGTCAATGGAAGAGCCAGCTTCCATGACCTCCCACATCTCAGTCAGTGCGAGATCACATGCAGGACATCTTGTATCTCTGCTACATAGCTTGCCAGGGTATAGTGGCATCTTCGCTATAGAGCTACAGCGGCGGCTGCACTCTCTTCGCAATTGAGAGATTTCATATTTACCTCCATCAATCCGGCATTAACATCATCAGGAGATTCGTGATACATACATACCGACACATATAATGAAGGATTGAGAGGTTTAATGTTTACCTTCCATCAATTCCTCCATTAGGATGTACAGATATTTTTGCCCATCGACCCCCACATATTCAAAAATATGCGAACTCCAGGAGATCCTGTAGGAAAACCTGTTTCACCATCACCAGCTATTGATGATGATGGATCTATGATTAGAGCACTACATGAAAATATTTCACTTGATTAATTAAGTACATTATCATATTATTTTAGCATCAGTCAAGTTTTCAAACATAACTTATTAGGACAAATGCTACAAAGAAACATGTATTGTTTTCATCAGTTACTTCTCAATCTTTATAAGACAGTGGGATCTCAGTCCCTCATTTCAATATTGGGAATACTCATCCCTTCACAAACTCCATGCCATAATCATATGGTTTTGGGTATTCAAACCCTTAACTCATCACTGCACATTGTTACCACTTTTCAGGTAATTATCACCTTCAGGTCATCTGACCAAGATAAACATGATACGTGTTACACAAGCATCTCTCATGGCACTTAAGGCCCATTAATTCTCTTATTACCTCTTACTAGGCAACAAGGCATATTATGGCACACAAGGCCCAATAACAATTTTAATAAATAAAACATCAAAGCTCATACCTGGCTATGTTCATCATCTCATGATACCTGCATGGTTAGTACAGATGATAACAGTTACATCAATTTCATATCAGCACCATGCAACACAAATATAGCATCACTATTCAAGGGTAACACCACTATTCCCTGACTAGGGCTAGGGTTTCCCATTTCAGGTCAATTGGGGATACTCATCCCATTACCCAGATCAGCATTATGGTTTATCACCATATTGCCCAAGATTAGGGTTTCATATAGCATTACATAGCATCACCCTAGATTTGAGTTCCACATCACATTAATATACCAGGGTTTTACATAACATCACCCTAAATTAGGGTTCCACATAATATCACCCTAGATTAGGGTTTACATTCAATATCCCACAATTAGGGTCTACTATTCATCCCAATTAGGGTTTCATATTCAGTTACCCATAATTAGGGTTTACTATTCATCTAAATTATGGTTTTACATTTCATAACCCTAACTAAGGATTACGCATGTCATCACCCTCAATTAGGGTTTCACTATTACCCTAGATTAGGGTTTCACTCAAAATTGCCCTGAATTAGGGTTATGGTTCATTAACCTTCTCGATTAGGGTTTTCATGATCTATTCACTAAGGATAATACCCTAATCACCACATGATTAATACTCATGTATGAATTCCTTTTTATCATCCTCTCAACTTGATTAGGTTACATCAACCCTTCAATCAAGTACATACAATTATGATTGACATAGTGTACTAAGACATTGATTTCATAACCTTTTAGGGTTAATTAATCTAAAGGTACTAATCTTCTAGGTACTTTAGGGTTTCAACATTTGTACCTAATATTGATAATCATCATTGGATCAATTATCATCTTAAATCTCCAAATGATTTAATCACATTGGACCTCCATTCGGTTTTGGGGTTTCAACACCAAACGGTTTTGAAACCGTTTGATTCCAAATGGTCCTGAGACCGTTTGACCCCAAATGGTTTCAAGACCATTTGGACTCAAATGGTCTCAAGACTGTTTGATCCAAATTAGTTTGAAACCAAAAGGGTTCAGTTGATGATTCCTTCAATCAATTAAATTAGGGTTTGTACCATCGATTTCTTCATCAATTCAGTTATTGAAGTCCATCAATGTATGATCCTTGGACCCTCAACCATCAATCATAACCATTGATCATCCAAACAGTTTTTGTTGACTTGGTCCAAACGGTTTGAAATCGTTTAAGGCTCCAAACGGTTTTGACCTAGAAGTCCAAACGGTTTGAAACTGTTTAAGGCTCCAAAAAGTTTTGAACTTATTTGTCCAAACGGCCAACCCAACCCCAAACGGTCAAATCAAGTATGTTCAAATGGTTTGAAACCATTTAAGGCTCCAAACGGTCAACTATCCCATTCGGTCAACATGCCCAAACGGTTTGGGGTTCAACCTCCAAACGGTTTGCAAACTGTTTGATCACCAAATGGTTTGGTGACAACTGATTGGATCATTTTGTTGAAACTGATTGCAACTAGATCTTATTGAGATGTGTGTTTAAGATGATGTCATCATCATCAAGCTTCAACCCCTCGAATTCTACTACCATTTCCATGGTAGTTTCATCAATTAATCAAAGAAATTTCAAGAAGAACAATTGAACATATTGAATTGATGAATTGAATTCAATAACAATGAATAAGGGTTCAAGTTATATAACCCGCCTTCAATTGAGATTCAAAGCTTGGAGCTTCACATCAAAAATGGTGGATGAAGCTTATTCAACTATCCCAAGGCTTATCCTCAATCTTTTGAGTGAAAAGATTGGCTAGAGTTGAAGATTGAGTGAAGAAAAGAAGAAATCAAGCATTGATTTGTGATTTCCACCATGAAATCAAGGTGAAAGAAGGTCAAGAAGCTTACCAACAGGTTGGGAGTCGTCCTTCTATTTCTCCTAAGCTCCCTTGGTCGTTTTGCAAGCAAGAAGTGAAAGTGGATTCGAAATTACCCTTTCAACTCATGGATAAAGGAGCATGTATATGAATTTTATTGAAAATTCATTTAAGAGAGAGAAAGTAGGGATTATCTCCTCCATTTCCTTGCCACTTGCCCCCTTCACTTCCTTGGTTATGAGGATATCTACTTTTCCTCTTATTACTCTCAATTATCCATGATTTAAAGAAAAGAAAATTCAACACCTTAACCCTTATAATAATATGCATAAGTTAGTGGATATTTCTTTTCATTTTCTTAATGTGAGTGGGTTCTCCACTCATGTAGATATTTCCATTGCCTTTGCAAGGCCCAAGGACGTCCATATATGTGTATTTCAACCTCTACAATTTTTTTTGAAGGGAAATCCATTTAATATAATTATTTTTGCATTAAATGGAATTAGGGTTTCAATTATGCTTAAATCTTGATTATTTTAATATCAAGATTCTCTCTCCTTCAAAGAGGTACAAATGAGATGGCACTCTCATTTTATTTTCTCTACATGATGCCAAGAAACATTAGGGACTATTTTGATGTGGTAATTTGCATATTGAACCCTGGGTTTTGGGTAAATTGCACATTACACCAAAACTAGGTTTTAATGCACAAACATTGCTTTATCAGCTCTTTCTTGGTACTCAAGCTACCACAAGCCATACCTCTGCATCATCTTCATTCTCATGATGCTTCAACACATGAGGAACATCTTATCATGTAACATTTGCAATTTAACCCCTCAACTTGGGTAATTTGCACTTTAGTCCAACACAAGCAAAACATTATTTTCAATGTCATTCAAAAAGGACTAAAATTGAAATATAAGTTCCTCTTGAGCCTTAATTACTTTTCAAAATATAATATCAAGCATATAATTATCTTTCTTAAACAAAACACATAGGGTTAAAGCATAACCCAGGTTAGGTATGTTACAAATTATCCACCCCTTACAAGGATTTCATCCCCGAAATCATCAAGAGAAAAGAAGGGGTACTTCCTCCTCATCTATTCCTCTAGCTCCCACGTAGCTTCTTCAATGCCACAGTGATGCCAGAGAACTTTTACAAGACAAATGTCTTTCTTTTTCAGCTTTTTAATTCTTTTATCAAGGATCATCACATGTCCTTCAACATATGATATATCATCATTTAATTCTACTTCCACAGGTTGCAGAACTAACTCTGTGTCAGGATGACACTTTCTCAGCATATAGATATAAAATAATGGGTGCAATCTATGCAGATCAGGTGGTAACTCTAGTTTATAGGCTACCTTTCCCATCCTTTCAATGATCGGATAAGGACCCATAAATCTAGGAGCTAACTTCCCCTTCTTTCCCAATTTCAGGATACCTTTCCAAGGTGAGACCTTGAGGTATACTTTGTCTCCGACTTGGAATTCTAAGGGTCTACGACGCTTGTCAGCATAAGATTTCTATCTATCTTGTACAGCTTGCAACTGTTGTTGTATTAGTTTAATCTTCTCAGTTGTTTTTTGTACTAGCTCAGGGCCCAAAGTTGATATTCTCATGTTTCATATCAACATAAAGGAGATCTACAACGTCTACCATACAATGCCTCATATGGTGCCATCTCAATACTATGCTGATAGCTATTATTATAAGCAAATTCTATCAAGCTCAGGTGTAGATCCCAACTTCCTACAAACTGAAGGACACATGCTCTAAGCAAGTCCTCTAAGGTTTGTATGGTCCTCTCAAATTTTCTATCTGTCTGTGGGTGAAAGGTTGTACTAAATCTTAACTGTGTACCCAAAGCTTTATGAAGTCGTTCCCGAAAATGACTCATAAACTGGGGACCTCTATCAGAAATGATTGTAGTTGGAACCCCGTGCAACCTCACTATCTCATCTATATAGATCTGTGCAAGCTTCTCAACAGTGTAGGTTATTTTGACAGGTAAGAAATGTGTTTTCTTTGTCAACCTATCAACTATCACCCAAATGGAATCATGACTTTTGGCTATTCTAGGAAAACCAACCACAAAGCCCGTGGTTACATGATCCCATTTCCACTGCGGTATAGGCAGAGGTTGCATTATTCCTGTGGGCTTTTGATGTTCAGCTTTAACCTGCTGACACACTGGACATCACATAACAAACTCAGCTACATCTTTCTTCAATCCAGGCCACCAACATGTATCTTTTAAATTATGATACATCTTGGTTCTCCCTAGATGCATATCATACATTGAAGAATGAGCTTCTTCCAGAACTAAATTTCTTAAGTTATCAGCATCAGATACTACCATCCTACCATGGTAACAGATTACCTGATCATCTGAATCATGGAAACCATCTCGTTTCTCACTACCATACTCTGACCTAATCTGTTGAATCATAGTATATGCTTGCTACGCTTCTTTAATCTACTGTCTCAGAGTAGGTTTCATTTGCATTTCAGCTAACAGCCCGACTAACAATGATACTTTAAGATGTATATTGTCTTGCCGCAAGAAAATTAGCATATCTCTTTTAAAGCACACCAAAGAGTTTAACTATGCTTTACCTAAGGCTGGTGTTGCTGATTTTCTACTTAATGCATCAGCTACCACATTAGCCTTCCCTGGATGATAATCAATTGTACAATCGTAGTCCTTGATTAATTCCATCCAGCAGTGTTATCTCATGTTTAGCTCATGCTGTGAGAAGATATACTTTAGGTTCTTATGGTCTGTGAAAATCTGGAATGTCTCTCCATAGAGATAATGTCTCCAGATCTTCAAAGCATGGACCACAGCAACTAGCTCTAGATCATGTGTTGGATAATTCTCCTTGTGTTTCTTAAGCTGTCGAGAAGCAAAAGAAATTACTTGCTTATCCTGCATCAACACACATCCTAAGCCATTCTTAGATGCATCACAGAAAACTATGTACCCCTTTCCTTGCTCAGGTAACACCAGCATAGGTGCACTTGTTAACTTTTCCTTCAGCAACTAAAAAGAATGTTGACTCTTGCCATTCCAGACAAAAGGAATCTCCTTCCTTGTCAACTTGGTTAGGGGTAAATCTATAGAACTGAAGTTCTTAATGAACCTCCTGTAATAGCCTACTAGTCCAAGAAAACTATGAATCTCCGTAGGTGTCTTCGGCTGTTCCCATTGTAGGACATATTCTACCTTCTTAGGATCAACATGAATACCTGAGGCAGATATTACGTGTCCTAGAAAAAAAAACTTCTGGTAACCAGAACTCACATTTGCTAAACTTAGCATATAGCCTATGCTCTCTTAGCAAAGTCAAAGCTTGACGGAGGTGCTGCTCATGTTGTTGAGCATCTCTACTGTATATCAAAATGTCATCTATGCAGACGACTATGAACTGATCAAGAAAAGGTTAAAAAATTCTATTCATGAGTTCCATGAATGCAGCTGGTGCATTAGTTAGTCCAAATGAAATAACTATGAACTTATAGTGACCATACCTTGTCCTAAAGGCAGACTTAGGTATGTCACTCTCCTTAATATGCAACTGATGGTATCTCGACCTCAGATCTATCTTAGAAAAGATAGTTGCACCACACAACTGATCAAACAAGTCATCAATCCTTGGCAGAGGATACTTGTTCTTTATAGTTACTTTATTCAACTACATATAGTCGATGCATAAACACATAGACCCACCTTTCTTCTTAACAAAAAGAACCAGAGCACCCCAGGGTGAAGTTCTCGGTCAGATAAAACCCTTCTCAAGCAACTCCTGTAGTTGTTTCTTGAGTTATGCCATTTCAGCATGTGACATTCTATACGGAGTTTGTGCTATTGGTTGTGTACTCGGGATTAGATTAATCTCAAAATCTATCTCTCGGGACAGAGGAACACTTGGAAGTTCTTCAGGAAATACATCTTCAAATTCCCTAATTACCAGAACTTTAGAAGGATGAGGGTTCTCCATTGTAGTATCTACCACATGTGCCAAGAATGCAAAGCATCCCTGTCTCATCAACTTCTCAGCTACCATAGCTGACACAAGACAAGTTGGAAGAATCTTTCTATCTCCCTGAAAGATCCATGTGTCACTGTTGTCTGTGAACACAGCCTGCTTGGAACCACAATCCAAGACAACCTTATACTTCTCTAAGGTGTCCATCCCTAGGATTATATTGAACCCGTGCATTTCAAGTGGTATAAGATCCACCTGAATGTGATGATCAGAAAAGGAAAGATTGCAGAGAGAACACACCTCCCGCAACACTACAGATCCCAGCAAAGGGGTTTCTAGCATCAAACTATGACTGACAATCATGTTGCAGTCATGAATCACTTCTTGAGTGATAAAGGAATGTGTAGCACCCGAATCAATTAACACAGATACGAAGCAGGATGAAGACATATCGGAATAAAATAGTTCCATCTGACCTGTCACAACCCAAGGGTTGACTACAACTTCGGGCTAATTCATAGCATAGAATCTAGTTGTTGCTTGTTGTTGACCCTGTGCTCAATTATTAGGTGTCAACGATCCAGCTTGTGACGCTTGTCGCTTGTCCACGTCCTCTAGTGCCACTAGAAAACTGTCTCCTCTATGAGCCTTGCTGACTCTGCCTATGGGGTTGAGTTACAGTTCTGACTTTCTCAGGATAATCTCTCATCAAGTGTCCTGACCTCCCACACTGGAAGCAGTTTTAGCTTCCCAAACTCTGCCTGGGTGGTCCTGTCACTGATGTTGAAGTTGTATTGGGGGCTCTACTTGGAGGAAAACTATGGCCCCTACCTCAACTTGACGTCCACTGCGTCGGGGTATTAAACTTTGGTGGTGGTGGTGGTGCAGAGAACCTCAGCTTCTTAAAGCTCTCGAACCTTTGTCCTTGAAACTATGTGTACTCTTTCTTACCACTAGTATGCTGCTTCTCGATCACAGACCTCTCTATCCGTCTCACGGACTCCACAAAATTAGCAAACCTCTCCCTGTTTTCTAAAGCAGACACTGGAGTGGTCAATTCAGTGTTCAACCCTTTCTTGAAATGTTGAATCATCTCCTCATTCGTAGATGCCATATGTGGACAGAACCGCAAAAGCTCCATGAACCTAGCTTCATATTCTCTAATGTTCATCTATCCTTGCCTCAACCTCTCAAATTGAGAGATCTTCTCATCTAGATACGTCTTGGGAAAGTATCTAGCAACAAATTCACGTCGGAATTCATCCCATCTGACTTCAACACCGGGTCTTTTGCCTTCCCTGATGGTTCACCAATGACCAGCACTACCTTTTAATAGGTATACAGCATGTCTCACCTTCTCATCTTCAGGAATCATAAGGATTCTGAAGGCTTTCTCCAGCTCAGTTAACCATAAATCAGCATATGTTGGGTCAGTTGTGCCAACATACTCTGTGACTCCTACCCTCCGAAGCCATTCAAAGGTCTTGCCAGCTCCCTGTCTTTCATTATGGGCTGGTGCCCTTAGTACAGGTAGTGGCATTCTATTTGTCATATGAGTCATGGCTGCCATAAAATGTCCAAACATGGCTTGGAAGGCTGGGTTCCCTATATCAGCTTGATTTAATTTGGGTTGTTCAGGTACGGGCTCCTCCCTATTATGGTCCCTTACACCTCCTCTTGGTGCAGCAACGCTACTCTTAGTAGCATGTTCATCATGTGATCCAGACATCTTTAAGTTCTTCTTCTCCTATATGAGAAGAAGACACTTATCAGATAAACTGGAAGACACTAGAACAGACTCAACAACATTAATCCTATGTCTCTGTAGACTCAACGAACCTAGAGCTCTGATAACACTAAACTTGTTGCATCCAACTTATAAAAACAAGATTTACTTAGGCAGAAGCGATCACTAATGACGGATTACTGAAATCACTAAAAATTAAAACCATTTACAAAGAGATCCATTCTCAAGAAAACTCTTTAAACAAGAACCACAGTATTATATTTACATACTGGTTCACAAAGTACATTCACTGTACTATCTCTTCTCGAGGAATATATATACATCATTGCTTTGCTAAAAAGCACAAGTAACAAAATCCTCGAGGCATTCAAACCAAAATCTCAGATCGATTATAAAGACACTATCCACTGACTCCTAGGACCTGAGAGTACAGAAATGACACATAGGACTTTATATACAAAGCTTGACAGCCAGTATTTCCACTTGAAGGAGTACTGTTGTCCCTGTTGATGTTGTTGTTGCTCTTCCTCGGCTGTAGGGTTCCTACCTCTTTGTCGGCGTCTACCTAAAATTTTTTGGATTCCACGGGGGTGAGACAATTTGTAAATTACCCCAGCGAGAGATATAACTCTCCTCCAAAAACATTATTATTGAAGTTTAATAGAAATAAATTGAACAGTGAAATCATATATTTCAATAGTAGATAAATCAATATCTATGCAGATTAGAGCAACATTCCTATTCAAGTATTTCAGCTGTAACTTGGTAAGACAACATGTCTCTTATTCAATACAGAATTAAAGAACATAAATAACATTTATGTATCAAGGACATGCTAAGAAATATAACATCAACCAGTGGTTCTCGTATTTCAATCTTATGCAAATACGCTACACGGCTGATTACATTTTACAAACATACTTAATATCTGAGGAGATGAGATATACCACTCATACTCCAACCGACCATTGCGAAGTCAAAATCGGTACCATACAAAGTCAATGGAAGAGCCGGCTTCCATGACCTCCCACATCTCAGTCAGTGCGAGATCACATGCAAGACATCTTGTATCTCTGCTACATAGATTGCCAGGGTATAGTGGCATCTTCGCTATAGAACTACAGCGGCGGCTGCACTCTCTTCGCAATCGAGAGATTTCATGTTTACCTCCATCGGTCTAGCATTAACATCATTGGGAGATTCGTGATACATCCATCCCGACACATATAATGAAGGATTGAGAGGTTTAATGTTTACCTTCCATCAATTCCCCCATTAGGACGTACGGATATTTTCACCCATTGACCCCCACATATTCAAAAATATGCAAACTCTAGGAGATCCCGTAGGAAAACCTGTTTCACCATCACCAGCTACTGACGATGATGGATCTATGGTCATAGAACTACATGAAAAGATTTCACTTGATTAATTAAGTACATTATCATATTCTTTTAGCATCAGTCAAGTTTTCAAACATAACTTATTAGGACAAATGCTACAAAGAAACATGTACTGTCTTTATAAGACATTGGGATCTCAGTCCCTCATTTCAATATTGGGAATACTCATCCCTTCACAAACTCCATGCCATAATCATATGGTTTTGGGTATTCAAACCCTTAACTCATCACTGAGCATTGTTACCACTTTTTTAGGTAATTGTCACCTTCAGGTCATCTGACCAAGATAAACATGATACTTGTTACACAAGCATCTCTCATGGCACTTAAGGCCCATTAATTCTCTTATTACCTCTTACTAGGAAACAAGGCATATATGGCACATAATGCCCAATAACAATTTTAATAAATAAAACATCATAGCTCGTACCTGGCTATGTTCATCATCTCATGATACCTGCATGGTTAGTACAGATGATAACAGTTATATCAATTTCATATCAGCACCATGAAAAACAAATATAGCATCACTATTCAAGGGTAACTCCACTATTCCCTCACTAGGGTTAGGGTTTCCCATTTCAGGTCAATTGGGGATACTCATCCCATTACCCAGATCATGGTTATGTTTTATCACCATATTGCCCAAGATTAGGGTTTCATATAGCATTACATAGCATCACCCTAGATTTGAGTTCCACATCACATTAATATACCAGGGTTTTACATAACATCACCCTAAATTAGGGTTCCACATAATATCACCCTAGATTAGGGTTTACATTCAATATCCCACAATTAGGGTTTACTATTCATCCCAATTAGGGTTTCATATTCAGTTACCCATAATTAGGGTTTACTATTCATCTAAATTAGGGTTTTACATTTCATAACCCTAACTTAGGATTACTCATGTCATCACCCTCAATTAGGGTTTCGCTATTACCCTAGATTAGGGTTTCACTCAGAATGGCCCTGAATTAGGGTTATGGTTCGTTAACCTTCTTGATTAGGGTTTTCATGATCTCTTCACTAAGGATCATACCCTAATCACCACATGATAATACTAATGTATGAATTCCTTTCTATCATCCTCTCAACTTGATTATGTTACATCAACCCTTCAATCAAGTACATACAACTATGATTGACATAGTGTACTAAGACATTGTTTTCAAAACCTTTTCGGGTTAATTAATCTAAAGGTACTGATCGTCTAGGTACTTTAGGGTTTCAACCTTTGTACCTAACACTGATAATCATCATTGGATCAATGGATCAATTATCATCTTAAATCTCCAAATGATTTAATCACATTGGACCTCCATTCGGTTTTGGGGTTTCAACACCAAACGGTTTTGAAACTGTTTGATTCCAAATGGTCCTGAGACCGTTTGACCCCAAACGGTTTCAAGACCGTTTGGACTCAAACGGTCTCAAGACCGTTTGATCCAAATCAGTTTGAAACCGAAAGGGTTCAGTTGATGATTCCTTCAACTAATTAAATTAGGGTTTGCACCATCGATTTCTTCATCAATTGAGTTATTGAAGTCCATCAATGTATGCTTTCAACCAGTTTGGGCCCTCAACCATCAATCATCAATCATAACCATTGATCATCCAAACAATTTTGGTTGACTTGGTCCAAACGGTTTGAAACCGTTTAAGGCTCCAAACAGTTTTGACCTAGAAGTCTAAACGGTTTGAAACCGTTTAAGGCTCGAAATGATTTTGAACTTATTTGTCCAAACAATCAACTCAAGTATGTTCAAATGGTTTGAAACTATTTAAGGCTCCAAACATTCAACTATCCCATTTGGTCAACATGCCCAAACGGTTTGGGGTTCAACCTCCAAACGGTTTGCAAACCGTTTGATCACCAAACGGTTTGGTGACAACCGATTGGATCATTTTGTTGAAACCGATTGCAACTAGATCTTATTGAGATGTGTGTTTAAGATTATGTCATCATAATCAAGATTCAACCCCTCGAATTCTACTGCCATTTCTATGGTAGCTTCATCAATTAATCAAAGAAATTTCAAGAAGAACAATTGAACATATTGAATTGAGGAATTGAATTCAATAACAATGAATAAGTGTTCAAGTTATATAACCCGCCTTCAATTGAGCTTCAAAGCTTGGAGCTTCACATAAAAAATGGTGGATGAAGCTTCTTCAACTATCCCAAGGCTTATCCTTAAGCTTTTGAGTGAAAAGATTGGCTATACTTGAAGATTGAGTGAAGAAAAGAAGAAATCAAGCATTGATTTGTGATTTCCACCATGAAATCAAGGTGAAATAAGGTCAATAAGCTTACCAAAAGTTTGGGGGTCGTCCTCCTATTGCTCCTAAGATCCCTTGGTCGTTTTTCAAGCAATAAGTGAAAGTGGATTCGAAATTACCCTTTCAAGTCATGGATAAAGGAGCATATATATGAATTTTATTGAAAATTTATTTAAGAGAGAGAAAGTAGGGATTATCTCCTCCATTTCCTTGCCACTTGCCCCCTTCCCTTCCTTGGTTACGATTCTATCTCCTTTTCCTCTTATTCCTCTCAATTATCCATGATTTAAAGAAAAGCAAATTAAGCACCTTAACCCTTATAATAATAATATCCATAAGTCAGTGGATATTGCTTTTCATTTTCTTAATGTGAGTGGGTTCTCCACTCACGTAGATATTTCCATTGCCTTTGAAAGGCACAAGGACGTCCATATATGTGTATTTAAACCTCTACAATTTTGGTTGAAAGGCAATCCATTTAATACAATTATTGTTGCATTAAATTGAATTAGGGTTTCAATTTTGCTTAAATCTTGATTATTTTAAGATCAAGATTCTCTCTCCTTCAAAGAGGTACAAATGAGATTCCCCTCTCATTTTATTTTCTCTACATGATTTCAAGAAACATTAGGGACTATTTTTAAGTGGTAATTTGCGTATTGAATCCGGGGTTTTGGGTAAATTGCACATTACACCAAAACTAGGTTTTAATGCACAAACATTGCTTTATCAGCTCTTTCTTGGTACTCAGGCTACCACAAGCCATACATATGCATCATCTTCATTCTCATGATGCTTCAACACATGAGGAACGTCTTATCATGTAACACTTGCAATTTAACCCCTCAACTTGGGTAATTTGCACTTTAGTCCAACACAAGCAAAACATTATTTTCAACGTTATTCAAAAAGGACTAAAATTGAAATATAAGTTCCTCTTGAGCCTTAATTACTTTTCAAAAGATAATATCAAGCATATAATTATCTTTCCTAAACAAAACACCTAGGGTTAAAGCATAACCCAGGTCAGGGATGTTACATTTATATCCTGTAAGTGTGTTTATTTTGTCAAATTTTAGGTTGATGATGTACCCCCTGAAGAACTTGGGGCACTTGATGAGCAGCAAAAAAAAATTGAAAAAGTGAGGGGCATCACTATGATGAACAAGTTACTACAACAACGGGGCAATGGACCCAAACTAGCTGTGGATTTTGATCATGTAGGAAATCCAGTTGGAGTGAACCGCAACTCATTTATTTCATATCTTGGGGTTCTTACTCGTAGCCATTGTAGTCCTAATGTAGAATCTAGGCATAAAGTTCCTAAGGGGAAGAAAGACTTAGTACGGAAGGAACTATGTGTGAGTTATTATTATTTGCAATTCTATTTCGTAGATTACTAATTTTTAGGATACTAGTTAATAGCAATTCTATTTTGCAGAGTATATTTGAACTGGATGAAAAGCTGCATCGTAAATGCATGATGCAATGTTGTGGGAGGGTCCTAAGGAACTATAGGACAAATGTCACCTAAGATTACATACGAGATTCTGGGAAGAGGAAGAAGCCATCCACTGAGCAATGGAACTACCTGGACCCCAATGACTGGGAGGAGTTTGTTACCAAAAGAAAAATTGATGAGTTAAAGGTATTAAGCGCCACTACCAATTTAATTAATATACATTCTTATGTATTCACCTATTCAAGGTTAACCTTTAGTGTTACTAACCAAATCAATGTGCTTACTAACAAGATTAGCAGCGATGCTCAAAGAGCAAGGCGTGCACAAAATGTGCATGACTACATGATGGGTCCAAAAGGCTATGCAGGCGTTCGTTAAAGACTACATGCTGAGTCTACTGCTCAGTCAGCTGCTACTCAAGAGACTGTAGAGTCCTCTACTATTGGTCTCACACCTCTGCCTTGCCATGCTATGTGGATAGCTGGGAGGCAAAACAAGAAAGGAGATATAACCAAGCCCGCAACTACTGAGGCAGCTACAAAAATGGTAAAATTCAACTCTTAGAGTAATCGATATTGATTATTGCTATGTTTACTTACCAATTTCTATTGATGGCGATTAGTGTGAGCTTCATGAGCAGAGGAAGGAAGGCAAGTTCATCCCTGAGGGCACAAGGGATGAATTGAAAGTTGTTGTTGGTAACCTATAGCATCTGGACGTGTTAGGGGTGCAGCCACTGGTGTGGGCATAAAAGAATTCTGTGGGCCATCACAGCGCAAACATGTCCCAAAAGCGGGATTATCAAATGTTGAGGTAACCTATTCTTTTTTAGAATGTTATTGCAAAAGGGAATTCAATAATCAAAAGCTAGCATTTCTTTTGTCAATGTATAGGTAGATGAGTTAATTAATAAGAGAATCCAAGAAGCAATGGTGAAGTGGCAGGCGTCTCAGGCTGCCACTCAGACAGTACTTGTGGCGTGCCACTCTTCTCCTACTGCAGAGGTTGGGATTAATCCTATAGACCCACCTAGCATGTCCACTGTAAGTATTTTTATAACATAGTAGCTAGTCTTTTCAAGATGATATGATTATGTATAAAACATTCTTTATGTAAATTTGTAGGGGTTGAAGCTATGTCATCTAAAAAGTCAAGAATTTATTGTTGCAGAGGATGAGTCTTACCCACCCCTTCTAGGGGACATGTTTCATGGGACTCCAGTACCAGATGGTGCGGTTTGTGTGAGCTCGATACATATACTCCCCAATTGGAGGGATCTTCCATTGCCATATGCCGACCCAGATTCTGAAATGCTTGGTGAAGCAGAAGGCGGAGTGATATTGTGGCAAAAAACAAATGTCGTCTATACTAATATTGTATGGTAAATTTACATTACGTTAATTTGTTAGTGTGTATATATGAGTCAATTGATCTGAAATTATATATACAGGTCAAAAGGAAGACACCTACTACATCTCGTCCTCCACCTCCACCTCCTGAAGTACCTAGTTGGTTTCCAAGGGATATATATGCCTCGTTAGGTCCTAATTGTAGGGGTATGGCAGTATGGATAGGTGAACATAACCCAAATTGTCCTATAAATGTTTCTATTCCGGAGGATGCTGTATGTGAATCATACGATAACAATCTATTTATACAATATATTTTGGAGTTGTTTCATTAGGATTGGCAAAATACATCTATGATAGAGCTATGGATATGGTGAGATATTATTTATACATCCATATACCCTTTTTTATATACGGTGATCAGGTTTCTTATATATTAATGCATACATAATACATGTTTTGCAGCCACTTACACACGATCTGTAAAGAATTTTTATTTTCCCATGTGGGATTTCTAGTTCCATCTTTGATCAGTCTTGTAGATAAAGACCCTTCTTCAGTTACCTCATACTGCTCTACTACTTTTAAATATTTTGGTAAAAAAAGAAGACGGTGATAATAGCTCCATTCAATATTGAGTAAGTTTACTTTGCTTATAATTTTGACTTAAGAAAATTACATTTTTATTGTGGATTTTGAGTTATTAATTTTTAACTTTCTTACCTCTAGTGGTAGGCATAGGGAGTTACTTCTTATTGTCCCCAAGACGTTCATTGTTTATTATCTAGATCCTACGGGGAAGGAATTGGACACATTATATGGACACCCAATGAAAAGGCCATTATTCACGTGAGAAATATTTCATATTTTTATATCTATTAACATCTATTATTACATTACTATTTAATTATGTAATTTAATGTGTTACATTAACATGTAGGAATTTAAAAGAGTTCAAAAAATCTGTAGGAAACATATCCAAGAAAAAGAAACAGTTACTAATTTGGGAGAATGTGAAAGTAATTTCCCGACTCCAATGTATATATTATTTATGTGAATTGTGCCTGTTTGTATTTTTGAACATTTTGTATGTTTCAATTTATAGTGTGCTAAGAAAGACAACGGTTGAGCATGTGCATACCATGTGATGCAATATATGGACCTAATTATCAAACATGTTGCAATGGAAATCGATACCATACAATAAGTATTATATATAGTCTCATTAGATAATATGAAATATATCAATCTTATTATATATTATTAATTATATATATGTCATTCTCTTTGCAGGTGTTTAAAACCACTGACCTCGCTATAGATGAAAAGTTATTAGATGTACATACTCCCTATCTGATGGAAGAATTAGATGATGTAAGAGAAAAATGGGCAAAAGCCTTACAAGTAGTGGGAATTTTTTATTATGATTGGGATACTGATGACGATAATGATGACGATGATGATAATAAAGAATGATATTTCTAAACTTTGTTCTCATAATTATTTTTGTATTTGATGACATGTGAATGAATTTTTTTGAATTGTCATATGTGTGAATGTGAAGATGATCAATACATGAATGTTTCTACATGTGTCTGAATGTGAAAAGAGATGAAATGAATGGAACTACAAGTTGCTAAATGTGTGTGAAAATGGAGGAAATTTGAAATAGAACTACTAGTTTCTACACGTATGTGATGAAAAATAATATGAATTAAATGTGTGTATACATGTGTGTGAATCACATGATCATAAATTATTGTCTATCCTTATTAATTTTATAGGTTTGTGGCATGTTGTTGGCTGAAATCAAAGGGTGTTGTAAACCTGCAGTTTAGAACTGAACTGCAAGTTCTGCATCCTGCTGACCAGCCGGACAGTAGGCTTGCAAACTGATAAGAAAAAAAATCAGAACATGGGCATCGGTTATTAGTATAAAACCGACAGCAAAATCTTACTGTGTCGGTTATTAGTATAACACCGACGTCTTTATCCATTTTTTGGGGGCCAATTTTTTTCCTTTCTGGCGTCGGTTATTAGTATAAAGTCGACGTCTTTTATAGGGATATAGTGTCGGTTATCGGTAAAAATTGACACCTATTGTGCCCTTACTGGTGCATTTTATTAGTGGTGGGAAGGGTTATGGCGTTGGTGTTGAAACTGACGTTGAACGTTTCTACTTTAGCGGTGCCCACTTGGGTGTCGCTTTGAAACTGATGCCAAAAGGCTTAGTTAATCGACACTAAAGGTCAGTTCTGTACTAGTGTAATTAGAAACCCTTACCTTATATAGTTTCCCTTTAGTAAGCTTTTCACCTTAGAGTTGACTAATGATGAAAGATTGATTTAGGAACATAATAATTTTGCATTAGAAATATAATTTGATTAACATTTTGGCGATTAGTCTATTAGGTTGCTACTAGGGCATAAGTTGAAAGTAAATGTGTCTAGAAAGGGTTAGGGTCTGGGGGCTGGCAATATTTTCCTCTGCACCACTAGCTTGGCTTACGAGGAATCCTAGATCCATATGACACCGACTTGGCCTGAGCTAATACTAACTGTCCCAAAATAGCACACCTTTAGGCAATGAACCTCATTGTTGAGTATACTTATGAACCTAATGTATTATGTTTTGGTTATCCATGTAGAATCACCTTATGTTCCATGAATTCCTTATAGGAGCCTTAGAGTTCCATGTTTAGGAGTAGTCTACCCTATGTTAGGTCTTGAAGTTGATAATGGTGCTTAGTAACACAACTAAGTGTCGGATCTCATACATAGTTTTCCCTCAACCCTTTTGAGAAGTAGACTATAGTAGTAAATCTTTCTATACCTTGATAGATTTTGGAGTTGCATATTTCGAGGATGAAATCCTCTTTAAGGGGGTGGAGTCCCTTATTGCATTGAAATCTAGTTACTCTATTTTAGAAACCCTAACTCCATAGACATGGGATTAGTGATATTATATGGTTAGTGTTGAGAAAAATAAATTATAATTATAATTCATCTTTCTTGTTTATACACAAATGAAGATATGTAACGACCCGTACTTTTGAGTGTCTAAAAGACCTTAAAGTCGCAGATCGTTAATCTTAACTTCCAGGATCAGATTCATGAAATAATACAAAATAGTAAACAATTTCCATTAATGATCAAATATTTACATGTTTAGATAAAAAGCTCCTCTAAGGAGTTACATGACTTTTAAGAGAATTAACTTTTACATATGTGAAGATAAATCATTAAGACTAAACCTTTATGATTAAACTGTAGTGTCTTCAGCATCTTTATCTGTACCCTCATGTCCACGCTATCAAGTATATCTGATACCTAAAACGCCGACAAACAATTACGCGATCAGTATATTTCTATATTGGTACGTGGATTCAAACAATAATCACAAGTACTGATATAAGCAAACATCTTTATCTTGCATGTAAGAATATAAACTTATTTTCATATTCTAACCCTTATCTGGTCCACTACCTCAGGTGTAATCACTGTCCCTCCAGGGCTCGTGTGCATTACCCTTAAGATTAGTCTAACCCAGGGTTCAAAATACTATTATTTACTTTACATGATACTCATATGCACTTTATAGTTTGCAAGAACTAAATAAACAAGCAAGCAGTTTATTTGTCGTTCAATCTCATCGAGAAACATCGACAATCTCGGAATTCGATACATGTATTCATAAGCGTAACCACGTACCTTTGCCATGTAGAAACCATGCAGAATATATCACATGTACTTTAAGAGTATATCCAAACATCCAAGCAACAAGCATTCAATCTGAAATATACATACTACATATGTGTCACCATGTATTCACATTACATTATTTACATCTAGATTCGCTCCTAAACTAGGGTTTAGGGCTATCTCGTGTTTGGAACTGATATTAGGGATACCAATCCTAATTCTATCATATCATGGTTTCTCAGATTACAAATCTAGTTATGCATATTAGGTGAAACCCTAATCTTCAACTTAAGCATATTAAACTATTCATGACATCTAGGTTACATTATCAGCATTAGATCATAGCAAGATGTTGACAATGATTTCACAACCCTAAATCAACATGAATAAGATTATTAATCCAGAATCATCCATTATTCAACACTATCAAGGTTTTACTCATTATACATGGCAAGATCATGTGTTAGCCTAATATGAACGAATCTATTCAATTAAGCATCATATTAGCCAAAACTAGGCTTTTCTTTACATTTAACACATTAGAACATGTATAGCCTATACTTTTAGAATAGCAAACATAATTAGATCTAAATCACATTCTCTTTGGATTCCTTTCATTTTTCCGATCATTTTGATATGTAATTTCGATATTTTTGGACTATCCTAGCATTTATTAAGAATTACACAAAAATCAGTGAATTTACCTTAATGTGTTGCCACATGTCAGATTTTCGTTGGGCAGTGTAACCCCAACTTAGCACCTTGCTGGGTGCAGATCTGGTCTTGGGCCGGCCCTAAGCCGCCCAGTTCAGCGGATGACTCGGCTTCCTATTTCTTTCCCTGACTCTAACCTTTGTATCCTGGCGAGGTTCCTTTCACGCAAACCTGCCGCTGGCACACCGACGCAACTCGCAGGCGCCTAGCCACGGTGTCTGGAGGTGGAGCGACCTTTCTTCATCCATCGTGTCCATCACCACAGAGCCTGTTGTAAGTGCATGGCTGAAGGGCTTCGACCTTCCTCGTGCAGCCCTGAGCGACGACCAGGCTTCTTGAGTCCCTGGTCGTTTCGCACCACGGCGACCACACCTACTGATGGCGGCCAACTTCAGACCCCCACCCCCGGTCGTGGTGATGCAGTTCCTCCTTCATGGGGTGAGGACGTCCTTGTTCCAAGGAGGAACCGACACCTGCAAGTTCGTCTACCACCGACGGTTCATGGCCAACCCCGCCCCCCACGCTCTGCCCTACATCGACAACGCACAACCGCGTGGGATCATCCTCGTGGTCGCAGGCTGCTATTAGCAGCAGCATCGGCCTGCAGCACCCCATCTGGCGCCCAACCTACCAACGTCCAAAGAGCCAATGCCCGCCACCGCGCCCTTGCTCGTGAGTGTGGTATTGCTCTGGTCGCCAACGTCGTCAGGTGGCTTTTCCTCTCAGCCTACGCCCGCAGACCCAGGGCGGCATCCTGACTAGTCGATGCTCCCTCTCCCCTGCTCCCTACTCGTCGAAGCAAAGCAGGAATCGGGTGCAGTCCCACGTCATCTGTTGTTGAGGCAACGTTACGTGATGGTAGGAGGAGCAGCCTCGCTGTCTTGCTCACATCTAGAATGCCATTGATTGATCATCACAGAGCTGTAGATCCTAGGCCAGGAAGGGGAAAGACATGCTAGGTTTCCAGATCGGTGAAGGGTTCCTCGTGGGCAACCGAACTGGTGGTCTGTAACTCTTTTCTGGTTCTTGCCTTTTAAAGGCATCTTGTAGACAGTAGATGGAGGATGACGGTTCTAGGGTCCTCTTTATATACCTCTTCATATACATGTTCAGGAGGAACCCTAAAGTGTACTACCAGGAAAGGAAAGTGGGGAGGAATAGCTATCCGTCTAAAGAGGAAGCATGAGTCTTCCCTCTCCCAAACATATGCAGGATGGAGCCCAAGGCACACCACGTTTCCTTAATCACCGACTTCCTCTCTACCTTATATTCTCGATTCTTAATATAAAGTCACCAAAAGGGCAACCACTCCTTCCTAATTTGGATTTGGCAAAAAGTCTTAAAGGGAATTATATCTCCCTTTGAAAAACTCACCCAAAGCATTATCTTTATTTTAAGGAAAGTTATGTATGCCTTTTTCAAGCTATATCGTGTAACCTGAGATAAACAAACCTTGCTTTTCTAGACATCCCATTGTAACAATGCCATTATCTCAGGGGATATTTATTTTCTCACAAATTTCTATAATTATCTTTCTTTTCTTTTAAACCATGTTTCCTATTTCCTTTAGGAAACTAACGTATTGTTCCTTTATTTGACTTCCATGAAAAGGTGGATAATCTTTTAAATTAACCATCTAGTCCACCTATTATCTTGGATTATCCTAGAAATCCTCTCATTATCTTAACTTGTAATTATCCTTCAACATACCAAAAAGGCAACCCAAGGCAACACTATTTGGTATCCCAACCATTGTGTTTCCAATAATGGAAAGATAAGTATTCTTTTAACTATCCAACACATTATAAACTTTATTCTCCTTTGGAAAACATTTATCAATATCAAAAGTCATTACTATTTATTAATGCATGAATTCCGTTTATCTATTTGTCTTGTGCCAAAAGCACTTGTGCGACAAAGGCAATTAACATTACTATTCCACCAATAAAATCATTGAGGAATTATCAAATTAATTCATGCATCATATTTTATAGTTCAGTTTTTACCAAAATTTGAGGATATTACATTCACCCCTCCTTAAAAGGAATTTTGTCCTCAAAGTTCACACCCAAAAGAAAAAGGTGAATTATAACTCATCTTAGTTTCAAGTCTTAGGGTTAGCACCCTACTTAGACATCTTTACATATGTTATTATGCAAATTCCACACATTAAGACTAAGATTGGTACTTGAATTCAATTCAATGTATATCTACATCTTTAGTATACAAGTCTTATCATCACTTGATAATTTCATTCTTATTTTGTGATTTCATTACTACTTGGTGATTTCTCTTTTCACCTAGGTTTCCAACCTATTACACATTATTTTCACATAAGGGTGAGGTAACACCTCTAACCCTAGTTCCTTTCATTACACATTCAATGTAGGATATTTATCCTTATTATCTCAATTTTAAGCATAACGTGTGCATATCCAATCTCCCTCCCTCATAATGAAATGAAATAAGCATTTGGCTGCAGGCCAAACACAAAGTTCAATCCATTCCAAGAGCGGAGATGGCACGTCCACACATTACCTTTTAATTTCACATATTAAGTTGAATCATACTCTATATGACTCTAAACTTTCTTTCTCTTAATTTTCTAGCATTCTTTATATCATGAAGTCAAGTGTCCCTTTTCTTACTCTTAATCTAGGGAACAACTTCTCTCAAGTTTTCATGACTTCTTTTATTTTTACATCTCATGTATCATTATGAGCCTTAGACAAATCCTCAAGGTCTCTAGGGGTATAGGTACTTTTGGAGTGATCTCATCCTCATGCATCAAGGGAGTGTCTTTACATTCACCCTACTGGGCCACATGAACATCAAGTAGGTGGCCAACCTCCTGAGACATGGGCCTAGGGCAAACCAACTGTTACCTCCCGACCACTTGGTCATGTGCATTCAATATTTATCAACTCCCAACCCATCAATCCTATGTACCTCTAATACACCCTACTTGACCCTAGGATTGCATTAGGACTCTACCCTCCCTAAGGGTTTCTTTTGAGATGTCACATCTTTTAAGCACATTATTCCCTTATTTAATTCTTTAACCAGAATTGCCTTCATATCTCTCTTTTGAGTACACATAATGCAGTGTTGTCCCATCATTGGGCTCGGGCCACCTTCCCTCCAGGGCTTGGTGCCATGTTGGTCTTCCCTCCTGGGCTTGACCTCTGTGATCTTCCCCTCCAGGGGCTTGATCCTAAACAACTGCATTGTGGACTTAGGCCACCTTCCCTCCTGGGCTTGGTGCCTGCTTGGTCTTCCCTCCTGGGCTTGACCTTTTCATGACCTTCCCTCCTGGGCTTGGTCATCCACTTAGGCCACCTTCCCTCCTGGGCTTGGTGCCTTACTAGTCTTCCCTCCTGGGCTTGACCAGCTGTGTCACTCAGAGTTGGCATCTTTGGGTTCAAAGAATTTAAGTGCTTTTTTTATATCTTTAACTCTTCACTACTCTAGGTGAGGATTAAGGTTATCTCAATACTTAATTACATTTATTCACTTACCTTTTAAGGGAAATTCCTAGCCTAGGGTGCCTTCTTGGCTCATAGGAGGGGGGTTAAGATCTCTAGCCACAACCTGATCCCAAGATCTAGGTTTTGCCTCCCTCATAGGTCATCTTCCCACTCTCGGGTTGACCCACCCCAGGTTGACAAACTAACCCTAAAGGTTTCATGGACATCTTTTTTTTTATTAGGCAAAACTTGTATCATCAACCCATGTTTACTCAATCTCTGGAATACCCCCCTCATGGTCTCTGTCCATTCGATGAACTTGGGTCACCTTCCCTCCAGGGCTTGGTGCTACCTCGACCTTCCCCTCCAGGGGCTTGGCCACCATCACTAAACTTCTAGAGATAACATGAGGAGTTTGAGCAAGTTATATTCCAACTTTTCATTTTCTTAAGTGTACATCTATTGGGTTTTTATATTTCTTAAGACTTATCACATAAGTTTTATGCTCCTCATGCCCACATGCATGGGAGACTGGGTTACCCAAACCATCCCTTATCCTTTTTATTCATGATTTCAAGTTTCACATGGGCAGTGTCCCATACCACCACACCATGTTGATTACTAATTTTAAGTTTCACATGGGTAGTGTCCCATACCACCACACCATGTTGATTAATGATTTTTAAATTTTCACATGGGTAGTGTCCCATACCACCACACCATGTTGATTACCGATTTTAAATTTCACATTTTACTTCTCTTATTAATATTTTCTTTTCAAAGATTTTTAAGAAAGAGATGAGAAGTAGATGAAAATGTGAGATGAGGAACTTAATTTTTCTCTTAACATTTCTAAGGATTATTTGAAATTATAAACTATTATGTATTAGTTGATGAATCTGTGCTCTGATACCATTTGTAATGCCCGGGCCCACTGCCCAAGGCTCTAGTAGAGTTTCAGGAATGATGCCTGGCCCCACAGACCACCACTAGCCTTAACTGCGCACTTTGTCCACAGTGACGCGCAAGCCAGGATCAACTTCCCGACTGGTCACCCATCCTAGTACTACTCCAAGCTGAGCACGCTTAACTATGGAGTCCTTTAGTGATGGGCTCCCGGAAAAGGAGGTGCACCTTGGTGATATGGGTAGTCCAATCATTCCTTTTAAGATCATGTTATCCAAGGCCTCAAATCCTGGGATGTTACAATCTCCCCCACTTAGACTCTTGACGTCCTCGTCAAGGCTCTACTATATGGCCTCATAATCTGACCCCATTTCAGTGCAGACCCACAATGGCCCATGGACACCCAGCTCCCGTCCACGGCTACCAGCGCAAGGGTGGCTCCATCTCGTCTCTACGGATAGCCCTTTCCAACTTGCCTGGACCGCACGGCTCAAGACTGGCATGCCACATACCCAAGTGGGCCCCACCTACTGGAGGGGTTATGGCTCTGATACCATTTGTAATGCCCGGGCCCACTGCCCAAGGCTCTAGTAGAGTTTCAGGAATGATGCCTGGCCCCACAGACCACCACTAGCCTTAACTGCGCACTTTGTCCACAGTGACGCGCAAGCCAGGATCAACTTCCCGACTGGTCACCCATCCTAGTACTACTCCAAGCTGAGCACGCTTAACTATGGAGTTCTTTAGTGATGGGCTCTCGGAAAAGGAGGTGCACCTTGGTGATATGGGTAGTCCAATCATTCCTTTTAAGATCATGTTATCCAAGGCCTCAAATCCTGGGATGTTACAAGATATATATATATATATATATATATATATATATATATATATATATATATATATATATATATATATATATATATATATATATATATATATATATATATAAGTCATCTAAAGAGAATAGTTCATATGCTTGAACCTTAACATACTCTTAATGCACATAATAGTGAGTTACTCATCACTAATTGTGAATACACTTAATGTTGACCATGTCGCCCTAATAGTATGGTTAGTAAGATAAATGGTTCTAATGCATCCTTAACATGCATAACATGTAATAGTCATGTTGACCTAAACCCTAATGTGTAATCACCTAGTCTCGACAGCATATACATACATATACCTTTAATGCCTTCATGTTACATTAGTGACATTAGGTGTCATCATCATATTATATGTAAATGGATTACAATCACCTAATCATAATTGTGATCAAGTAATCAATATATGTAAGGAATATCACTTTGTTCACTAATATACATCTCATTAATCATCTTATCATGAATTAGTATATGAATCAATTCATTTATGGTTAATGTGTTTCACCTTATTCACTAAAATATGATGATGAGTATTGGACTCACATGAATATGCTTATATGCCTAATGGGATGTTGAATGTATAAGTCATATTATGGAGTGTCATAAGAGAAAATAATTAATGATGTCATTAATATGAGTATAAAAGTTAATGTGACATTATTTGGGATTATTATAGGTTTAATAATTTGCTGGATAATATTATATTTTTCTTACAAAATCATCTATGATAATTCTATATTATGGTGATATAAGGATAATGGAGAGTAAATCCATGTTATTAAGGCTTGTGACCTAACTTATTAATTAATGTTGAAATTTCTTTGTAAACCCTAATTGTGCTTAAAACCCTTATAAGGGAAATACATATGTTTTGGTACTTAATGTTAATATGTAATCCTTATTATAACAAATGTGAGTAAAACATGACACAAGTAATAGAATAATAAAGATGATGCTTTTTCATAATGGAGATTATGCTTATAAGCCAAAATATCTTTATTGTTATGTTTGATAAAAGGTTATGTATATGGTGGAAACCTTAGTGAGACTTGGATTATGTATAGAGCTTGTGAAGTATCATCGATTTTATGGAACACCTAGTTACCTAATGTTGGGATGTTACACACTCTTCCTCCCTCTTCCCTCTTGTTGTGATTTCGGGGCCGAAATCCCCTTTAAGGGGTGGAGTGTTGTAACAGACTGAATCTCAGGGTCCTTTCTACAATTTACCCACATTTGAGCTTTTATTTACTTTCTAGTCCTTTTGGACCTTTTTCATATATTTTCCCAACCTTTTGAGTCTTATTTGGCCTCGATATTGAAATTGAGCCTTTCTTGAGGATGTAATTCACAATCTACCAGCAGTTATGATAATGTAGGGGGTTTTGCACAAATTACCCACTTAATGTAATTATTGAGGATTAATAATGCAATGTGGCCTTTAATGAGAGAATATAAGTGGATAATGCTAATTTAGAGCTTTTATCTCTTTTTGGATAAAGATATGATTAATAATGTGTATTTGAGTTAATGTATGAGAGTAATTAACCCTTTTCTTTCTCTCTCCTCCAAAAAGGGAAATAATGCATTAATAAGAATATAATATGGTGATATATGACTCTCAATATTGATATGTATCTAATATCTCGAATTTCACTCACTCATGTCATTAAAAGACTATTTTCACATTAAGCATTCATTTTATACATTAAAATATGTATTAATAGTCAATATAATTATTAAGGGACAAAGTTTGTGTAAAATGAGAAACTAAAGGCATAACATTGTTCTAGGAGTCATAATTAACCTATGATCCAAATTTGGTGGCTTTTGGACTTTATTTAACCCCTCAAATAGATTTTATAAGTTTTAATATAGTGTAACTATAGGATATCAATCGACTTGTATTTATTCCATTTATTTCATGTGTCACGCACCCGACCCCCATTGGATATCGATCCAATGGCTTGGGTGTCATCTTCAACCTCTAGCCCACCGACCAAGATGACGCCTAGGCTCCTCCACCTCGTTCTCCCTCATTTCTTGGTCTTTTCACATGATTCCTTTGCCAAACAAACAACCTCTTCACAAATCTTCGTTCAAGCCATCACATGTCAACTCTCGTGCACCATGGCTGAAGCGCCCAAAGGCGTCGGCCATGCCTTCTCCGCCCGCTTGTTGTTTCGGCTCAACGGACTTCCATGCCTATAAAAGGGACCTCCTACACCACCGCTGGCTCCCATGCAATCTCCCTCGTGTATTAATTTGCCCAGAACACCCCCAGCTTGGCGCCGACATCTCCTTCTCCCTCCCTGCCTTATGGCACTTTTCCCGACTACTGGGTGATAGAAACACTCCAATAAAACACACTGGTGAGTTCCTCTCCACTTGGGCTTCATTTTGAGTACCTGTACGTGCATTTTGGTTCAGTATCATAGAAATGCCCAAATGGGCAAGAGATGCTTTGTCATCCATGGCGGGGCGAGAGGGAAGAAGATGACTCGCTGTGAGTTTCCTATTTTGCCCTCATACTCATCTCGTTCGCATTTTAATGCCGAGGGTACTTCAGTCCCTTTGCTGGTTGTTTGCTCACTCCTGGCTGAGGCCCTGCGAGCATGGGCCGCTGACGCGGCCACATGCCATTGGCCCAGGTCTTGTGGGCCTGGCCGTGTGGCTGCTCTCTCGTTCCAGCTTAATTAATTCATAGTAAATTGGTCCTTGCTCAGAAAAATGCAAATAAATAGTCGTTGGAAAGGATTTTTCATGTAGAATCTGATTTTATGGTTTTTGAGTCCTATTTATATACCCTTTTTCGAATTTTTCTTTGAATGTCATTTTGAGTATGTTAAATGTTCTAAAAATGATAAATAATGCATTTCAATTCCAAATTGAGAAATAAAATATGTTTTCCTAATCAATGAAACCTAAGTGAGCTTTTGGTCCTAGTTTTGAGTCCAAAATCAGTGGTTTGCAAATAAGGTCTAAAATGGGTATTTCCTTTATACTTTATTCTTAATAAATACTCATTCATGTGAAATATTTGTAATTAGGGGAAATGATCTTAAATACATTCTAATCAGTGAAAATGATGGTTTTGAATCTTCAATAAGGTATGTGAAACCTATTTATGTACATGACACCTATTTATGTGGAATATATGTGCAATTAACCTATCCTTCATTTGGGCTTTTACTCAAACCCTAATATCCTAATGAGGCAATTACTAGCCTTGGAATATTTCTAATGCCTTCTATTTGGCTCTTTTATTTGGATTGAACTTTCTATTGGCTTTGTTGGCTCATCTATTTGTATTACTTAATCTTGTTATTGCCAATGTTGGTTCATTAATTGATTTACTTAATGGGTTTTATTCCCCATTTGCTATGATGCAATATTATTTATATTTTCACTACTTCCAAGTGAATGATTTAGCATGAGGAATTGTTGACCAAATAACTAATGTAGAGTGCATGAGTACAAACGATCCATAGAGGGAATGTGTAATTTCGCCATGGGGAATGTGCATTTTATCCCCATATTTTATATATTTTTGAGGTTTGGGATGTGCATTTCCCCCTCTCTTCTTGGTTGAGGTCCAATAGGTGCCTCACCCTGCATTAGAATATTTGTTGTCAAAATATCATTCATGCTTGTTGATTATTATTGTGGTAGACGCATCTTGGTAGAAGTTCTTAAATCTTAATTATTATACTTGCCTCATACTTTTGACCCTCTTAGTATAGTGGATCTTTTATTTACAATGTTTTTATTTATAATTGTCCTTATCCTTTTGTTTGACACATACTTTTATCTCTCTCTTGTTGGGTGATCCCAACCACCCATATATAGGATCATAGTGTGCATCAGAAGCATGGTGAACCAACCTAAGGCTACGAGAAAGGAGTTCTACCTTGTATCTTGGACATAGCTGCCTATATATTAAGTTGTTTTTCCTTGGAGACAATATTGATTTGGTTTTAGTCTTCCTCTACCTAGATCTTGTTGTTTTGTATAAAGTTGTACACCCTTTAGGGAAATTTTGTAATGTACTATTTATACAATTGAATATAGTCAAAGTTTAACTTTTGCTACTACACAATTGATGTTTTTTTACCATACTCTTAGTAGAGAGTTGGGTTATTATTCCATCTCTTTACACTCTATGTTGCTCTTGTACCTCTACAAGTTCAATGCTTTCTTGTTGGTCTCAAACTTCTTTGAGTCCTACTTTCCTCCCACTAATTCCTTTGAAAGTGAGTTTCTTTTCTAGGAATGCAACATCTAAGGCAACAAGTGCTTTGTTGTCAGATGGGTTGTAGAAGTAGTATCCCTTCGTTTCTTTGGGATATACCACAAAATAACATTTATCTAATCCAGGGCCAAGCTTTTAAGGAAATATTTTCTTTACATAAGCTTCACACACCCCAAATACTGATAAAAGACATTTTGGGATGCTTCCTAGTCCATATCTCATATGGAGTCTTTTGAGCCGGTTTTGTAATGGAGAAATATTGCCATGAAGTTAGTCATTAGATAATTTTGTGAAGGCAGTTGATGGCATGTTGGTTCGGGGTATAATGCAAAGAGTGTTGTACAATGCAAAGGGTGTTCAATACCATATTTGATTGTGAAAACACAACAACAAATATCAACATTCACAAAGAAACCAAATCATTGTTGACCAATATTGGTATCAACAAATGCTTCCTGGAAGTTGTTCCTACATACTCATCTCTAACCTATGAGTTTCTCACAACCTTGCACATTAATTATGCTCCCATTCACTTAGTTGGGCCATTTGGTTTGATTGTCTTCCACCTACTAGGTAAGGAATTCAAAATCAAATTCAAAAGTATTTTAGGAGATACAACTTTACATATTTCAAGAGTGTTTCAATTCTAAAACACTTTTCACAACATGAGTTTAGACACATATCATTGATATAAATAACTGCAATGCCCTCATTGCTTGAGCATCTTAAATGCATAACCATATTCAGTGGTTCACCCACCACCTTCTAAATACTAGTTCATTCATAAGGAGAGAGAGAGGCATGTAGTGGTTGGGAAGAATAA
The DNA here is from genome assembly GCA_963693085.1 of Alisma plantago-aquatica. Lineage (NCBI taxonomy): Eukaryota > Viridiplantae > Streptophyta > Magnoliopsida > Alismatales > Alismataceae > Alisma > Alisma plantago-aquatica. Next base: position 913,405,719 of record OY856411.1, on the reverse strand, counting down.
TGGATAGATGTTATATGTGTTTTTCATATTCCTCATAAAGTAAATAGATGATTTATTTCTCTATCATAGATAGTTGCATTGCTTTAAAAGATGATATTGCTATGTTCTACTTATAAACAATGGTTGATCTTGATTATTAATATAAAAGATCCTCTGCTCAGTTTTATATTGTTTACCTGTGATAATAATATTGTTGGCGGAGAGTTATATCTCTTGGTTGGAGTTTTGTCTCACCCCATTGGTCCCAACATTTTTTTAAGGTGGGTGCAGATAACGAGGTAGAGATTGTACTGCAGAGGGAGGACAACAGCAACAGGGACAACAATAACATCTCAGGTTGAGTGTGTTTTCGGTTGTGTCTTGTAGATAGAAGTCATATGTGTCATCTCTGTACTCTCAGGTCCTTGGGAGTTAGTATGTAATGGTTTTATAAATGATATGAGATTTTGGCTTGTATGCCTCAAGGTTTTATGTTACTTATGTATATGTTTGGGCAAAGCAACCGGTACTAATGTAATATCTAATATAGTTGTGATGACTTGGTATTACGTGATAAATAGGGCTAATTGGACCAAACCAACACTTCACACATGTGCAAGATCAATATTCAGCAACTAAGTGCCAAAACTTCTATCTTGTTTTGTAATGTCATTTATTGTAGTGATTCTATATGTAAATCATTATTACTATTATATCTTTAAAGTTTTAATTCAGACTTATACTTTACAGAGTTGTATTTTCTACTTTGACTTCATATGTATGGAACTTAAACCTTTTTTAACATTTACAGTGGATGTATCCACTCAAAATTTGGTCAACCATGCTTGAATCATAACACTATTATGGATGATTGAGCCAAACTTGTTGATACTTTTTGTGCTATGACTATATTTGGCTATGTTTTTCCCTTCATGTCTATACTAATGAAGCATGTACAATACCTCTAATATTTATGACTATTCGAATTTATTCACCACTTCACCTTACATATTCAGAGTGAGAGCTATGAGTTATTTCTAGATGTTCATAGGATGAGTTACGTACCACCTCAGGTATGTAGGCGTTTTCTTCCTCTTCACTTTGTTTTTGTTTTTTGTTTCCTTATTGTAACATCCCTGGCCTGGGTTTTGGCATAAATCTAGAATTTTTGCTTAAGTAAGTTATTTATAAACTTTTTGTAATATTTTGAAAAGTAATTAAGACTCAAGGAGAGTTTAATTTTCAAGTTTGAGTTTATTTGCAAACTATTTGTGCATTATATGATAGTTTGGGTGTAAATTGCAATTTACCCAAGATGAGGGGTTATATTGTAATATGTCACATGTTGAACGTGCCTTAAGTGCTTTAGCATCGTAATAGAGAGAATTATGCTAAGGGGTGGCTTGTGGAAAGCCTAAGTTCCAAGTTGGAGCTTGTTTGAATAATGTTTATGCCTTGTGTACCAATTTTGGTGCAAATTGCAATTTACCCAAAATGTAGGGTTGATATGAAAATTACCACCTCTAAAGTGTCCCTACTCTCTCTTATCATCATCTAGAGGAGAGAGAAATAAAGAGGCACCATGTTTGAATCATATTTGAGTAATGGTATTCTTGGTGATGAAAAGACCAAGAAGAGTTGTATAGTTGAAACCCTAAAATTAGTTGTATTGAGTTGTAGAGATTATATGGGAGTGCCTATCAGAAAAAAAGCCATATAGGAGGTCCCATATCATTTTTTCAACTCTTGGAAAAGGCCATGATGAGTTAAGAATCTCAAGAAGGTGATGGATATCGGTTTACAACTTTCCTTGGAAAAGTTGTATCAGTTTGTGAATAAAGTGATGTTGGGTTGAAATATCTTGTTCAACAAAATAACTAATGACCAAAATGTTATTCCTATATTATCCCCAAGAGTTTTTCCTGTCAAAATAAATATTTTTTCATGCATGGACACGTGTCAACCCATGCATGGACATGTGTCACCTAGTATTATAAGGTGATGACACCTCTTATACACTCTCTCTCATGAGCCTCAATTATACATACCACTCCTTTCACCTACTAGTAAAACTTTTCAAATCATACAACTTTGTTTCTCTTATATATCATGCATAGTAGTAGGAGGAGAAAGGAGTATCTCGAGCCTTAAGCTTAAGGTGAAGCCATGGTCATCTTCAACCTTGGTTGAAGCATGAATCTCAGGTTGTGATTCTTCCTTTCTTTTCTTCTTCACCAAGTTCTTATCTATGGTGATTCTTTGCATATAGAGGAGTTGTGAACAAGTCTTGGATCTTTGATAAGTTCATCTTCAACCTTGGGAACGTGAAGCTTTGGAGCTTGGAGCTTTGAATTTGTTCTTGAGGTGGGTTATATAACTTGAACCCAATCATGTAATTATTCAACTTCAATCTTGCTAGTTAACCCCTCAACTTGGGTAATTTGCACTTTAGTCCAAAACAAGCAAAACATTGTTTCAACATTATTCAAAAAGGACTAAAATTGAAACATAAGTTCCTCTTGAGCCTTAATTACTTTTCAAGGGATAAGAGAAAGAATATAATTAACTTTATTAAATAAAACATCTAGGGCTAATGTAACGACCCTGTGTCCCGGTAACCCCCAATTAAGGGAGACCGAAAGGTCAGAGCCGTTAACCAATAACCCGGATCAAAGGTTCGACAAATAATCAATAACAATTAATAAACTTTACCAACTAAACTAAAAACTAGTATAAAATACAACTTTGCTTACCTTTTTAAAATTGGGATTTCTAAACTTCTATCCATGAAGATACTAATCTAACTAATCCTCATGTGCACGTTAATTCTCATTTAATTCTGCATATGCCACTTTACTGTTTGTTCTTTTCATTTGTACCTAAAACGCTGACAAACAAAACATCGATCAGCATGAAGCTGGTATGTGGGGGAAACAAATAATCATGTAAATATGTTAACAATGTAATCATTCAATTAATCATTTAACAACCAAGATTACTTTTTAGATATAACTCTGTGATCCAAGAGTACCATATCCTCTGTGTTGTCCCCATTAAACCCCTCATGATCCACCTATCAAGTGAACCATTTTCTAGGGTTGAGTCACATGGAACTACTCATAGGTATACCACTCCTTAACTCAGGGTATGCGAAAGAGTCTCATGGCACTACACGTAGGTAGCCCAGTTTCTAACTCACAGTAACCTAGACCTTGCTCTAGGATTACCCCTTTTTTAGCATTTTCAAAGAAACAGAGGTGGACCCAGATCTAGCCAGTTATATATGCACATTTATAGTGATAATCATAGTCAATTTATAGTTGCATGAAATAAATAGACATCCAACAGTTATTTTCAAGCAACCGATAAAACTTCGGGAATCGCCGTGAAACTAGAGCGATTATTCATAAGCATAACCACATACCTTCGATTGCAGATTTCAAGAAAGATTCAAGTATGCAGAGAAACCCAATCAAGCAAGCAATGAGGAATAGAAATCCTGAAATAAAAGTACCAATTTCCTTTTATTAATATTTATCCAATTTCATCACATTACTTAGGATTTCAATTCCAATTTTAGGGTTTCTTTGGAAATTAGGGTTTTTGCCTCCATTATTAATATTATGATCTCTAATTTATCAAAACTACATAAAACCATCAATTACTTTCATTTTAATATTCCCAACAGTATTAGGATCATTATTTGACAATTTACTTTCTTAATATGAAATATGAAGGTTTTCTCTTCCTTTATCCCCAAATTAGGGTTTCAATAAATATTATCCTTTATTTATGGATTACAACTCTAAATTAGGCAACCTTGCCTTCAAAATGGATAAACAAACCACCTTTATAATTAACAGGGTTAATCTTATCAATTTGACCTATTAATTCACCAAAATACACCCTTTATCTTCAATTAGGGTTTCTCATCAACTTTTAATACATTTTACTAGCAAATTAAAGTACTTTTGTAAAATGGGGCAGAATTAAGTTTTCAAAGTATTTTTATTAGAATCCTCATATTTTTATACACAACTTTCATATATAAAGTTTTTCCATTAGAGGTTCCTAGTTATTTCTATCAATTTTGCAAAGAAAAGCTATTTACTGAATTATTTGATTAGAGGGAACAATTACCGAAATTCTTTGATCGTTCGATCGATGCGCCAATGGTCCACGCCTCGATCTGATGCTCCATGTCAGTTGCTCCCACTATCTTGGATGCGCGCGCACCCCCAATCCTGATCCATTGGATCTTCACAGGTCCACGATGTCCGCAGATCCGACGATCTGCACCGATCGCCTCCACTCACGCGTCTAACACAGCGCGTCACCTCAGGATCGTTGGATCCCATGAGTGTCCACCGTGGTCCTTGATCACATGATGTCTTTGCATCATCTCCCTCCTAACTCTTACTTGATCAATGCGGCGGTGCTGCGGCGGAGGCTTCACCGAAGCAAGGTCAATATGACAGAGGAGGGGGAGATAAGACTGTGGAACTAGCCGATCGGGATCGCAATGAATCGAGGAATCGAGGGGTGTCCTATTTATAGACATGGGAGGTCCCTATGAGGATTCCCAATCCTAGACACAACATGTATTCCAGCCCGATTGGGCGTTTCATGAGGTTGGGTCAAAACCCTAACAAACCAGGGTCGAAATGCTTCCTCCCTTCCTCCCAAAACCAATGGGAAACTTTCCCAGCACGCACATGCATCAGAGGGGACGGACTCAAAGGGGGGAAAATCCCCTGTCACGGACAAAGTTCTTGTCCCTCTAGGATTTGGACGATAAGCAGCACCCGTTGGATCTAAATCCAAGGGTCTCCATGCCACGCGCTTGATCTAAAAGGAAACAAAATCCTATTAATACGAATTATATTCCTATTTCAATGATAACTTGGAAAATTCATAACTCCCGATTCTTAACTACTTTTCACTTCAAATTTTGATGAAACCTTGTTTATATTTTTATCTTCCATCCTACAAAAATTGTAATTATTATCTCAAGTGGACGATCTCTTTTCTTAGATTGCAAGTTATCATTTAATTACTCTTCTTTTCCATATCTTTTTTATTTCTTTTACCATCAACTTATGATTCTGAGTTCCTTGAACCCAAGGAACCCCAAAAACTCAGAATCCTATTTTTGGAATTCATTCCTTTTTTATTTATTCTCTTATGTATTCCTTTGAATTCCTTTTCATTTCGTTTTCCTTTTTCCTTCAATTGGGCTCAATGGCCAATAAGGCCCATTAAGAAAACATACAAGGCTATCATACACAAAATTCATTCAAATCAACTCATCAAATCAATCATGGATTTTTATTTATCTTTGAATAGAGATTTACAATCTCATTACATATTTTTGGGAAAATGGGGTTATAACATCCTCCCCTCCTTATAGGAATTTTGCCCTCAAAATTCAATCAAGCAAAACAAACAATTCAGGATAAGACTTTTCCATATCCATCAATGGCCCCTATGTGGCTTTACCTTTACCCATGGCACTTCCGAAGAACCTTTATCCTCACATATTCTTTCCTCTGAGTTCTTTCATCATGGCGTCTATAAACTGCACAGGTGACTCAGGTCATTTCAGCCTCCCTTGGGGCTCACTAGGTTCATTGTTTAGATCATGGTCTGGGTACCTCACATAGTGCTCTAAATTGGACACTTAGAACTCATCACACCTTTCTTTATCCTGAGGGGTAAGGTTATCCATAACCTTCTCCACCAATCCATCTCAAATGGACCCATATATCGGGGACTCAGCTCTCTTAGCTATAACTTAGAGGGGTCGTATTTTCATGTCACATATTCTCCCGCAGTGAACTGCATGTCAGTCTACTTTGCATCCGCTCACAACGCTCGTCGTCTCTAGGCTCTTTCACCCATTGCATGATCAAAGCAACTTCATCTACACACACTGCGGTCATTTCACCAACTTCACCTTACTGAAGTGGTGATCGACACAACCTCCCTTGTAGAGCTTCTTTAAAACCTGATATTTGCTATGGTGGTTATCATTATATCTTTCATAGGACAAGAAATGTCTCTAGATATCACCCTGAACAAGCACACATTCTCTCATCAGACCCTCTGGTCTGGATCACACTAACCATTAGTAAGGGGTGATAAACTGTACCAACATTGAGTTTTGTATGTTACTACTTCCACCTCATGGAAGTGAACCGTTAGGTCATACTCAAGAACTTTTGAACTCATATCATGGTGTAGTTGAACCATCTCTCTCTCTCTTATGTAGTTCAACAGAATCTGTCTCTTGACAGTACTCCCTTCTTTCTCATGTTATCTAGGTGAGGCGATCTACCATAAACCATGTTGCATCTTGACCTTCTTGGTCAAAGGGAGACTTACCACAACATCCATAGTGATGAACTCCCATTCCCACTCAGGGACTCTTTTATTCTCTATATCGATACACTGGGTTACTGATGTTCGTCCTCTACCTCCTGTCATGCATGGCAACATACCACATGCACTTCACCTTAGACATCCAAAATACTACTGTCACTTACTATCTTTGTAGGTATACCACGATCTCCTGCATTGTTATGATTCCTCAAGCTTGATACCTCAGAAACCCTAAACCATTCTAATCAGGGTTTCATCACCTTCCTTTCCAAAGAAGTGCATCTGAGGTTATACCACCATCCTTCCATTGCATCAACCATTAAATTCTTCAACATATTTTGTTACATCTGAGTGTTAGCCATACACATCTCCTTTCCAGACTTAGGGTTAGTCTAACAACCTCTTCTAGTCTCTAGCCAAATGAGGCAGATATAACTCAACCAAAGCATCCATTACCACTTCACATCCTTAGGTAACATTGAAGACATACACTTCCATGTATTTCACTTGTCATCTCAAACACGCACTCTAAGTCTATCTTCACTAAGCACACTTTGAGCTCATCTTCTTGGTGAATCAAACTCTACCTTGCATCACTTGCAAATTCCACATAGCTCATGCTAAAAAAAACATCCTTATAAGATGACTACCTTATTCCTTTCATTACTTGAAAACCATACATGTATCATTCACTTCACCAAGGTATGTTATCCTTTCTGTCCCCATACCTCCTAGCAACGTTCCAACTCACATCATCTTTTATCCTTGGCGTATGGCATGCGTACTGTCCCATCTCTCACTCCTATAACAAGAAGAAATAAGCATTTGGCGGCCGTCCAAACACGAAGTTCTTCCTGTTCCAAGAGTAGAGATGACACATCCCACCTTGCCAGTACACCTTCAAATCTAGGTTGAAACGTGCCATCATCTTGATATCCCCATTACTTCCATGGGAAACTGGTCTCGAACTTACTTGGTCCAAGCACAATCCTTGGTCATCTCCTCTAGGCCTTTAGGGTGCCGGCACTTTTGGGGTCATCCCTCTTCCTTCATGCATCCAGAGAGTGCCCTACTCATCTGCCCTTTGGGTCCCATGAGTTCATGAAGGTGATCAATCTCCTAACCTATGGCCCTCAGACAATGATAGTTGTTACCTCCCGACCCTATGGTCATGTGCACTAGGGAATTAGGCAACTCCTACTTCCATCGTTCTTATCCCTACCTGACCCTAGGATAGACTTAGGATTTTCTTATAGTACCTGTTCAACTTAGAACCTTGCCCAAGAATTCATCATCTCTCTTCTTGCATTCATGGGCTGACTTTCATCCTTCCATAGGGATCATGGCAACCTGCCTACCTTGGTCAAGCCCCATACCAGTTACCTCCATGGTAACACATCGACATGCACATAGAGATGGTTATCTGTGGGTCTATAGGTTCATTCTCATGCCATGTACTCTTCACTTAGCTTCTCAAGATCCTATGAAACCTCCTTAGGTTACCTCAAAACCAACCAAACTGGTAAATTCCTACTAAAGGGTCCCTCTCCCATGATGTGAGGAAACTACACCTTGATAACAAAGGTCACAAGCGTCCTTAGGGTTTACATTCACATGAGCATGCTTAATCCAGCAACTACTAAAGCACAAGCGTACCTACTAAAACATGTTAGGTCACACTTGTTCTCATCCTCATCATTAGACCAACTTAGTTGTGAGGGGTTCATCACACATACCTTTAACTTAAGGGGTTTCTTTCTCCTCTACACATGCTCGAAGCTATAGAGACTCAAATATTATCATGAGCATTGGGTACACAGCTTCCCCTCTTAGGCCTAGGAACCCTAGGTTCACATTTGGGTGTCCAACTGCCTGCTCAAACTCTTAACCACGAATCAAGCATGTCCAAGGTATGTCATGTACTCCCGTGATCCTTTTATATGATCAACACCTCATAGTTGAGTCCTCCTCAAGGACAACCAACTAGGTATAAGGCATCACAACCTGTTACTAAACCTTTCTAGGTCTAAAGAACTCTTCTTACTATCTAAGAGGGTAAACATCTATACTATGGGCACATAGGTACCAAAATCCTCATCCTCTCTTTAGGGTTTGGTTCCTCTAAAGGAAACCGAGATATCACCAGCCTCCAGGGTCAAGCATAAGGCAACCACTATCATCCACTTAGGTCGCATCATCCTCAACTTCCCACTGTTCCTCATATCTCGGGGTTTTAGGTTTCCAACCTTCTTGCTTGGTTCCTTCTCTCTCTAAAGCTAACTCTACATCCAGCCATACTACTAGAGGTCATCTCTCCGTGAAGGATCAAGCTCATAGGCATACCTCTACGCGGGTGAATCCTATGCTCAAACTTATGTTTGCTCATGATTATCCATAGCCCCTTATGCTTATCTCATAAGCCATCCATCCTGTCTTCTGGTTTCGGTTTTAACTTGCTACTCGTACTACTTATGTACTTCGGGTGCAAGCTATATCCTATTGGCAACAACCCATAAGGTTTCTATAGGTTCTTCTCTAACCTCATCCATGAAGGAGCTATCCTTCACTCAAACATGCACGACCCTTCCCAGGGTTGGGTTGCCAAAGGTATTCGGTTATCAACTTCTCATGGTTCATATGGCATCCAAGGCATGTTTATCATGACATCAAACTCATCATGTCATCTCTCTCTCTAACCTTCACTTAGGGTTAGGGTTAACATCATCCTCAAAGGATTTTCTAGGTCTCTACTTTTAATGGAGATCTCTACCTCCAAGACTCACTTTCTCTACTAATCCTCCTGACAAGAAGGTCTAGCCTCAGGTCTCTCCTGAGGGCAATGACAACTTATGTCATACGACCTAAGCATGTATCTATACTTTTACGCTTACTCTATTAAGCTTATGTACATGACAACTTATTTACATGCTTTTTATTAATTTGGTAGAGGATTCCTTAATCCTTATCAACATTACCCATACCTCAAGAGGGCGAGGAGAAGAGAGGAAACCCTCATCCTTAAGGTCCTTAACAGAATTTGAGTGGAGAAGGGATGAACAAGATGAGAGAGTCCTAAAGGTATCTTATTTCGAATCATACCCTAAGATTTTGGCCAGACAGTCACACGGATCTAGGAGTCCTCGTATTCCGACTAGCGGTGCGGAGGAAAATATTGCCAGCTCCCGGTCGTGATCCTTTTCTAGACACCTTTGTATTTTGGATAATCCTCTAATAACTCCCTTGGGTTCTACAGAATTTGTAAAATTTAATAATTATTAAAGATTAAATGAGGAACATATGCTTTGATACCAATTGTAACGACCCCATCTCCTGGTAACCCCCAATTAAGGGAGACCGAAAGGTCAGAGTCGTTAACCAATAACCCGGATCAAAGGTTCGACAAATAATCAATAACAATTAATAAACTTTACCAACTAAACTGAAAACTGGTATAAAATAAAACTTTGCTTACCTTTTTAAAATTGGGATTTCTAAACTTCTATCCATGAAGATACTAATCTAACTAACCCTCCTGTGCACGTTAATTCTCATTTAATTCTGCATATGCCACTTTACTGTTTGTTCTTTTCATTTTTACCTAAAATGCCGACAAACAAAACATCAATCAGCATGAAGCTGGTATGTGGGGGAAACAAATAATCATGTAAATATGTTAACAATGTAATCATTCAATTAATCATTTAACAACCAAGATTACTTTTTAGATATAACTCTGTGATCCAAGAGTACCCTATCCTCTATGTTGTCCCCATTAAACCCCTCATGATCCACCTATCAAGTGAACCAGTTTCTAGGGTTGAGTCACATGGAACTACTCATAGGTAGATCATTCCTTAACTCAGGGTATGCTAAAGAGTTTTGTGGCACTACACGTAGGTAGCCCAGTTTCTAACTCACGGTAACCTAGACCTTACTCTAGGATTACCCCTTTTTTAGCCTTTTCAAAGCAACAGAGGTGGACCCGGATCTAGCCAGTTATATATGTACATTTATAGTGATAATCATAGTCACTTTATAGTTGCATGAAATAAATAGACATCCAACAATTATTTTCAAGCAACCGATAAAACTTCAGGAATCGTCGTGAAACTAGAGCGATTATTCGTAAGCGTAACCACATACCTTCGATTGCAGATTTCAAGAAAGATTCAAGTATGCAGAGAAACCCAATCAAGCAAGCAATGAGGAATAGAAATCCTTAAATAAAAGTACCAATTTCCTTTTATTAATATTTATCCAATTTCATCACATTACTTAGGATTTCAATTCCAATTTTAGGGTTTCTTTGGAAATTAGGGTTTTTGCCTCCATTATTAATATTATGATATCTAATTTATCAAAACTACATAAAACCCTCAATTCCTTTCATTTTAATATTCCCAACAGTATTAGATCATTATTTGGCAATTTACTTTCTTAATTCGAAATATCAAGGTTTTCTCTTCCTTTATCCCCAAATTAGGGTTTCAATAAATATTATCCTTTATTTATGGATTACAACTCTAAATTAGGCAACCTTGCCTTCAAAATGGACAAACAAACCACCTTTATCATTAAAAGGTTTAATCTTACCAATTTGACCTATTAATTCACCAAAATACACCCTTTATCTTCAATTAGGGTTTCTCATCAACTTTTAATATATTTTACTAGAAAATTAAAGTAGTTTAGTAAAACGGAGCAGAATAAGGTTTTCAAAGTATTTTTATTAAATTCCTCGTATTTTTTTACACAACTTTCATATATAAATTTTTTCCATTAGAGGTTCCTAGTTATTTCTATCAATTTTGCAAAGAAAAGCTATTTACTGAATTATTTGATTAGAGGGAACAACTACCGAAATTATTTGACCGTTCAATCGATGCGCCAATGGTCCACGCTTCGATCTAACACTCCGTGTCAGTTTCTCACACTATCTTGGATGTGTGTGCGCCCCCAATCCCGATCCGTTGGATCTTCACAGGTCCACGATGTATGCAGATCCGACGATTCACACTGATCGCCTCCACTCACGCGTCTAACACATCACGTCACCTCAGGATCGTTGGATCCCACGAGTGTCCACCATGGTCCTTGATCGCATGGTGTTTGTGCATCGTCTCCCTCCTAACTCTTACTTGAGAAATGCGGCGGCACCACGGCGGAGGCTTCACCGGAGCAAGGTCAATAGGACAGAGGAGGGAGAGATAAGACTATGGAACTAGCCGATCGGGATCGCAATGAATCGAGGAATCGAGGGGTGCCCTATTTATAGCCATGGGAGGTCCCTATGAGGATTCCCAATCCTAGACGCAACCTGTGTTCCATCCCAATTGGGCGTTTCGTGAGGTCGGGTCAAAACCCTAACAAACCAGGGTCGAAATGTTTCCTCCCTTCCTCCCGAAACCGATGGGAAACTTTCCCAGCACGCACATGCATCAGAGTGGCCAGAATCAAAGGGGGAAAAATCCCCTATCACGGCCAAAGTCCTTGTCCCTCTGCGACTTGGATGATAAGTAGCACCTTTGGATCTAAATCTAAGGATCTCCATGCCACGTGCTTGATCCAAAAGGAAACAAAATCCTATTAATACGAATTATATTCCTATTTCAATGATAACTTGGAAAATTCATTACTCCCAATTCTTGACTCCTTTTCACTTCAAATTTTGAGGAAACCTTGTTTATATTTTTATCTTCCATCCTACAAAAAATGGAATTATTATCTCAAGTGGACGATCTCTTTTCTTAGATTGCAAGTTATCATTTAATTACTCTTCTTTTCCTTATCTTTTCTATTTCTTTTACCATCAACTTATGATTCTGAGTTCCTTGAACCCCAAGGAACCCCAAAAACTCAGAATCCTGTTTTTGGAATTTATTCTTTTGTTTTTATTTATTTATTCTCTTATGTATTCCTTTGAATTCCTTTTCATTTCTTTTTCCTTTTTCCTTCAATTGGGCTCAATGGCCAATAAGGCCCATTAAGAAAACATACAAGGCTATCATACACGAAATTCATTCAAATAAACTCATCAAATCAATCATGGATTTTTATTTATCTTTGAATAGAGATTTACAATCTCATTACATATTTTTGGGAAAATGGGGTTATAACAGTTAAGGCATAACCCAGGTCAGGGATGTTACACTAAGGATTCTAAAGGCTTTTTCTAGCTCAATGAGCCATAAATCTGCGTCTGCTGGTCAACTGTACCAGCATATTCGGTGGCTCCTACCTGACGTAATCGCTCAAAGGTATTACCAGTCCCATGTCCCTCATTGGAAACTGGTGCCCTAAGTGCTGGTGCTGGCATCTGGTCTACCATATGTGTTATTGTGGTCATGAATTTCCCTAAAAGAGTATGAAAGGCTGGGTTTTCTAGCATGGCTTGATCAAGATGGGGATTCACGAGCACTAATTCCTCTCTTGCATGATCCCTTGCACCTCCTCCTAGTACATCAACACTACTCTAAGCAACATGTTCTTCGTGTGCTCCAGCCATCTTTCAGCTTTACTGCTTCTCCTATATAAGCAGAAGTCACTATAAGATAAATTGGAGGACACTAGAAAAAACTCAACAACCTTAATCATATGTCTCTGTAGACTCAGTGAACTTTAAGCTCTGATACCAAAAACTTGTGATGACTGCTATCAAACCAATAGCCAAATCATCACAGTAATTACGCAGAATAACCATTAGCAGCGGATTAACAAAAACCAATAAAAATAAAAATTATTTTGCAAAGAGATCCATTTCCAGGAAAGAACCAAAAAAATATCTATATCATGGTTTACATTGTACATACATTGTACCATCTCATCTCGAGGATATCATAAAAATGGGATATTAGTATTATATGAATTAAGGTGCTTAAATTCTTTTCCTTTAATTCAAGGATAATGAAGAGGAATCAAAGGCAAAATAAGGTGGATTCATATGCAAGGAAGTGAGGGGGATAAGTGGCATCAAGTTGGGGATTTGAAGGATTACTTTAAAACTTTCTCTCTCTTGAAATTCCTTTATATACACTTCATTTCCCACTCAACCAAATACTCTTTTTCAGATTTTCTTTCTCTCCTTGCTTTGGCCGTGCACAAGGGAGATTTGGAGAAACAGGAGGATATGCCTCAACCTGTAGGTAAGCTCCTTAATCATCTTCAACCTTTATTTCATGGTGGAAATCGAAAATCAATGCTTGATTTCTTCTTTTCTCCATTCAATCTTCATTTCTAGCCATTTCTTTTCATTCAAAAGCTTGAGGATGGACCTTGGGAGGTTGAGAAAGCTTCATTCACCATTAGAGAGTGAAGCTTGAAGCTTGGTTTCAACTTTGAAGGTGGGTTATATAACTTAAACCCTTAAATGTTATTATTACATTTAATTCTTCATCATTTGTTGATCATTTTGTTCTTCTTGAAATTCCTTTGAATAATAGATAGAATTTCCATAAGAATGGCAGTAGATTTTGAAGGATTGAAACTTGATGATGATGACATCATCATAAGCACATGCCTTAATGAATATATTGGGCAAATGGTTTCAATTTTGGGACCAATCGGTTCCAAGATCGATTGAAACCAAACGGTCTCAAGACCATTTGGGAGTAAACGGTCTCAAGACCGTTTGAGATCAAACGGTCTCAAACCGTTTGGAGGATCAATGCTGATGTGGATGGTTGATGATCCAATGATATCAATTGATTTGATTTTAAAGGCATCATATATGAATGATCCACTAATTGCAAACCCTAATCGATTGAATTGAGTGAAACCCTAGTTGAGGGAATCGATTTTGAGGTGGTTTGACTCAAACGGTCTCAAGACCGTTTGGAGGTCAATGGTTGATTATGATGATGGTTGAAGATCCAAGGGCTACGATCTGATGTATCTTCAATAGTTCAATCGATTGATGATTCAATGAGTACAAACCCTAAATCAATTTGATTGGAGGAACCCTCTTTGGTCCATTCGGTTTCAAGGTAGTTTGACCAAACGGTCTTGAGACCGTTTGGGATCAAACGGTCCTCAGACTATTTGGAGAGCAAACAATCTCAAACCATTAGATTTTCATTCAGTTTCAACACTCAATCGGTTTCAATGTTGGGATGTCCATTCAATTTCAATTCAAGGGTTGATGATTCGATTTCAAGACCGAATGGAGAGATTTGGTTTCAATACCAAATGGAGAGATTCAGTTTCAAGATCGAATGGATGCATTCGGTTTCAAAACCGAATGGGATGATTTGATATACAACTGGTCAAGACCGTTTGAAAGTCAAGGTACTTCAAGAAGGTCAAGGTACTTCAAGACCGTTTGAAGGTCTAATTAGCTCAAACCATGTGAGTACAATTAACCCCATGATTGTTGATGATGTTTATCAAAGGTAATTACAATGGTTGTACCATTAAGGTACTTAAGTGATTAGTACCTTTTGAGTGGTTAACCTTTGATGCTTATGAAAGCAATGGCTTAATACACTATGCCAACCCTTCATTCAAGTGGAATTAACCTAATCTAATCAAGTCTGATGTAATTACACTCCTAGAGAGGATGAGAGAGAGAGAGAAACTTCTACATGAGTGATAATCATGTAGTGATTGTTCCTCAACACTTTCAACATGATTAAAATATGTAATTTAGGGTTTGATCCAGGACGATGAGATCAGAAAACCCTAATTGAGAAGGGTGATGAACCCTAACCCTAATCTAGGGTGATGATGTGACCCTAAATTAGGGTAATGATATGAGAAACCCTAATTCAGGATATTTTGGTGAAAACCCCTAATTTAAGGGAAAGCTTCATGAAAACCTTAATCTTGGGTGAAGCTACATGAAACCCTAATTTTGGGGTAAATGTTATGAGAAACCTTAATTTTAAGGTGAGAATGTAATGTGAAACCCTGATACAGGGTAATGTGATATGAAACCCTAATCCAGGGTGAAGCTATGTATTATGAAACCCTAATTTGAAAACCTAGCCCTAATTTGCGTAAGGAGATGACTAACCCTGATGATATGAATTGGGAAACCCTAACCCTAATAAGGGTATAAGTGGTGTTACCTTGTATAGCATGGTGCTAAAATGTAATTGATATAACTATTATCAAGTATACTAACCATACATGTATCATGAGATGATGAGCATTGCCAGGTATGAGCTATGATGTTTCACTTAATTATTGTTAATGGGCCTTGTGAGACATAACATGCTTGTTGCCTAGTGAGAGGTAACAAGAGATGAAATGGGCTTTGTGAGCCATATGAGATGCTTGTGCAGCAAGTATCATGTTTACCTTGGTCAGATGACCTGAAGGTGTTTAGTTACCTGATAAGTGGTAACAAGTGTTATTTGTTGATCTGAGGGTTTGAATACCCATTTTCTATAATCATGGTGATGAGTTTGTGAAAAGATGAGAATGCTCCTGATGAGATGAGGGATTGAGATCCCAATGCTTTGTTAAAGATTTAAACAGTACTTGATGAAAGTATTACACATTCTTTGAGGCAATTGTTAAAATAATTGATGTTTGGAAACTTGTATGATGCTAAAAGAATATGTCAATACACTTAATTAATCAAGTGATATCATATAATGTAGTTGCCCTGACCACATATCCATCAGCGTCAGAATTTGATGAATGGTGAAACGAGTTAAACTCGGAGTGCATATTTTTTAATATGTTGGGGTAATTGGGCAACTATATCCTTATGCCCCATAGGAATGGCTGTGGGCTATATCCTATGTATGGGATTGGTTACGGACCATACCTCAGTAAGAGTATGGCTACGGGCCATGACTCCATGATATGATACCAGGAATTGGCTACGGGCCATAACCCTGAAGAGAGTATATGATGTGGGCTATAATTCTGTAGCGAAGATGCCAATATACCCTGGAAAGCTAATTGCAGTTTGACACGTGATGTCTCTGCCATATAATCTCATACTGAATGAGAATGTTGAGGTCTTGGAGTCTGGATCTTCTATTGACCTTGTGTGGTACCGATGCTAACGTAATCGTGGTCGGTTGGAGCATGAACAATATACTTCATCTCTTCAGGGCATTAAGTATGGTTGTAAAATGTAATAAGCCGTGTAGCGTATTTGCTTAAGGTTGAAATAAGAGTATCATTAGTTGATATTGTCTTTATTAGCATACCCTAGATGGATAAAATGTTATACATGTTCTTCATATTCCTTATTGGATGAGTGACATGTTGTTGTATCAGGATTATAGCTGAAATGCTTAGAAAAAGAATAATGCTCTAACCTGTTTAGACATTGATTTAACTGTTGTTAAATATTTATGATTTCTCTGTTCAATTTATTCTTATTAAACTACAATAATAATGTTTCTGGCGGAGAGTTATATCTCTCACTGGGGCAATTTCAATTATCTCACCCTGTGGGATCCAACTTTTTAGGTAGACGCTAAGGAAGGGGCAGAAACCCTACAACAGGGGAAGAGCAGCAGCAACAGTAGGGACAACAATGAATTCTTAGGTGGAAACATTGGTTGTCATGTCTTGTACATAGAGTCCTATGTGTTGTCTCTATACTCTCAGGTCCTCGGAGTCAGTAGTTAGTTTAGTAAATCGATCTGAGATTTTGGTTTGATGCATCAAGGTTCTTATGCTAGATATGTATAGTTCTAACAGGGCAGTTGATGTAAGTGATCCTCGAGAAGAGATGGTATAGGACATGTACTTGTGAACCAGAATGTAATTAAATTACTTTGGTTTTTTTAAAAGTTTTCCTGTATTTGGATCTCTTTGAAAAATAGTTTTAATTTTTGGTGATTTTCATTGATCCACTGCTAACGAACGCTTCTTCTTAAGTAAATCATGTGTTTGTGATTTGTATGCCACAAGTTTAGTGGTATCAGAGCTCTAGGTTCGCTGAGTCTATAGAGATATAAGATTAAGGTTGTCGAGTTTGTTCTAGTATCTTCTAGTTTATCTGATAGTATCTTCTGCTCATATAGGAGGAGAAGAAGAACTTAAAGATGTCTGGATCACACGAGGAACATGTTGCTGAGAGCAGCATTGCTGCACCAGGAAAAGGTGCAAGGGACCAGACTAGGGAGGAACTCGTACCTGAACAGCCCCAGTTTGACCCAGCCATGATAGAGAACCCAGCTTTCCATGCTCTATTTAGGCAGTTTATGGCAACTATGATGCATATGGTGGATAGGATGCCACCACCTGCACCGAGGGCACCAACCCATAATGAGGGATAGGGAGCTGGTAAGACTTTTGAGAGGCTTCGCCGGGTAGGAGCCACAGAGTATGCTGGCACAGTTGACCCAGCAGATGCAGACTTATGGTTGATCAAACTAGAGAAGGCTTTCAGAATTCTTAATATTCCTGAAGCCGAAAAGGTGAGGCATGCAGTGTACCTATTAAAAGGGAGTGCTGGTCATTGGTGGACTATTGAAGGAGGTAAAAGGCTAGGTGTCGAGGTCAGATAGGAAGAATTATGACGAGAATTCATCACTAGATACTTCCCTAAGACTTATTTAGATGAAAAGATATCTCATTTTGAGAAGATAAGACAAGGACCAATGAACATTAGCGAGTATGAGGCTAATTTCATGGAGCTTTTGCGGTTCTGTCCGCATATGGCAGTTACTGATGAGGAAAGAATTCAACATTTTGAGAAGGGGTTAAATGCTGAATTGACCACTCATGTGTCTTCTTTGGAGAACAGGGAGAGGTTTGCCACATTTGTGGAATTCGTCAGACGGATAGAAAGGTCTGTGATCGAGAAGCGACAGACCAGTGGTAAGAAGGTGTACACTCAGTTTCAAGGACAAAGGTCGGAGGGCTTTAAGAAGCCAAGGTTTTATGCACCGGCAGCACCATCAAGATTCAATACCCAGACGCAATGGATGTCTAGTAGGGGTAGGGGCCATAGTTTTGTTCCAAATAGAGTCCCTAACACAACATAAACATCGGTGACTGGACCTCATAGACCCTATCCTGAGACCAGGATCTGTCATTAGTGCAGACAAGTGGGACATTTGGCAAAGGATTGCCCAGTCGGGAACACAATGGTGACTCAACCTCCAAGGTAGAGTCAGCAAGGCTCTCAGAGGAGGCAGTTTTCAAATGGCACTTGAGGACATGGGCAAGCGTCCCAATTTGGTTCATCGGCACCCAACAACCGAGCACCGGGTCAACAACAAGCAACGACTAGGTTCTACACGATGAATCAACTTGAAGCAGTAGTCAACCCTCGAGTTGTGACATGTCAGATGGAACTATTTCATTCTGATATGTCTTCATCCTGCTTCGTATTTGTTTTAATTGATCTGGGTGCTACGCATTCCTTCATCACTCGAAGAGTGATCTTTGACTGTAACATGACTGTCAGTCATAGAGCAGATAGTATGTTGTTAGAAACCCCTTTGTTGGGATCTGCAGTGTTGCGGGAGGTGTGTTCTCCCTGCATTCTTTCCTTTTCTGAACATCACATTCAGGTGGATCTTATACCACTTGAGATGCATGGATTTGATATAATTCTTGGGATGGACACCCTAGAAAATTATAAGGTTGTCTTAGATTGTGAGTCCAAGAAAGTTGTGTTCGCTGATGATGGTGACACATGGATCTTTCAAGGAGATAGAAAGATTCTTCCAACATGTTTTGTATCATCCACGGTAGCTGAGAAGATGATGAGGTAAGGATGCTTTGCATTCTTGGCTCATGTGGTAGATACCACTATGGAGAACCCTAATCTTTCTGAAGTTCTGATAGTTAGGGAGTTTGAAGATGTGTTTCCTGAGGAGCTTCCGGGTGTACCTTCGCCCCGAGAGATTGATTTTGAGATTAATATAATCTCAGCCACGCCACCAATAGCACAAACACCGTATAGAATGGCACCCGCTGAGATGGAAGAACTCAAGAAACAACTACAAGAGTTGCTTGAGAAGGGTTTTATCTGACCGAGTACTTCACCATGGGGTGCTCCGATTCTCTTTGTTAAGAAGAAGGATGGATCGATGTGGTTATGCATTGATTATAGACAGTTGAATAAAGTAACTATAAAGAACAAGTATCCTCTGTCGAGGATAGATGATATATTTGATCAGTTGTGTGGTGCAACTATCTTTTATAAAATAGATCTGAGGTCGGGATATCATCAGTTGCGTATCAAGGAAAGTGGCATACATAAGTCTGCCTTTAGGACAAGGTATGGTCACTATGAGTTCATAGTTATGTCATTTGGACTAAATAATGCACTAGCTACATTCATGGAACTCATGAATAGAATATTTCGACCTTTTCTTGATCAGTTTATAGTAGTCTTTATAGGTGACATCTTGGTATACAGTGGAGATGCTCAACAACATGAGCAGCACCTCCGTCAAGCTTTAACTTTTCTAAGAGAGCATAAGTTGTCTGCTAAGTTTAGCAAATGTGAGTTCTGGTTACCAGAAGTTTCTTTTCTAGGACACGTAATATCTTCCTTAGGTATCTGTGTTGATCCTAAGAAGGTAGAATCTGTCTTGCAATGGGAACAGCCAAAGACACCGAAGGAGATTCGTAGTTTTCTTGGACTGGTAGGATACTACATGAGGTTCATTAAGAACTTTAGTTCTATAGCTTTACCCCTAACCAAGTTGACCAGGAAGGAGGTTCCTTTTGTTTGGAATGACAAGTGCCAACATTCTTTCCAGTGGTTGAAAGAAAGGTTAACAAGTGCACATGTACTGGTGTTACCTGAGCAAGGGAAGGGGTACATAGTTTTCTGTGATGCATCTAAGAACAGACTAGGATGTGTGTTGATGCTGGATAATTAAGTGATTTCTTTTGCCTCTCGACAGCTTAAGAAACACAAGGAAAATTATCCTACACATGATCTAGTGCTAGTTGTTGTGGTCCATGCTTCGAAGATCTGGAGACATTATCTCTATGGAGAGACATTTCATATTTTCACAGACCAAAAGAATCTAAAATATATCTTCTCACAACATGAGTTGAACATGAGACGATGCCGCTGGATGGAATTAATCAAGGACTATGATTGTACAATTGATTATCATCCAAGGAAGGCTAATGTAGTGGTTGATGCACTAAGTAGGAAATCATCATCACCAGTCTTAGATAAAGCACAGTTGAACTCCTTAGTATACTTTAAGAGAGATATGCTTATCTCCTTGGGGCAAAACAATATACAGCTTAAGTTATTGTTGTTAGTCGGGATATTAGCTGAGATGCACATAAAACCTACTCTGACACAACAGATTAAAGAAGTACAGCAAACTGATGTTGTAGTTCAGCAGATCATGTCAGAGTATGGTAGTGAGAAACGAGATGGCTTTTAGGAGTCAGAAGAACATGTAGTATGTTACCATGGTAGGATGGTAGTACCTGATGCCAATGATTTAAGAAAGTTGGTTTTGGAGGAAGCTCATACTTCGATGTATGCAATGCATCCAGGGAGCACCAAAATGTATCATAACCTGAAGGATATGTATTGGTGGCCTGGATTGAAGAAAGATGTTGCTGAGTTTGTTATGCGGTGTCCGGTGTGTCAACGGGTTAAAGCTGAACATCAAAAGCCCACAGGAACAATGTAACCTTTGCTTATACCACAGTGGAAATGGGATCATGTGACCATGGACTTTGTGGTTGGTTTGCCTAGAACAACCAAAGGTCATGATTCCATATGGGTGATTGTTGATAGGTTGACTAAGATAGCACATTTCCTTCCTATCAAAACAACCTACACTGCTGAGAAGCTGGCACAGATATATGTAGATGAGATAGTGCGATTGCACGGGGTTCCAGCTACTATCGTTTCTGATAGAGGTCCCTAGTTCACGAGTCATTTTTGGGAATGACTACATAAAGCTTTGGGTACACAATTAAGGTTTAGTACATCCTTTCACCCACAGACAGATGGACAATCTGAGAGGACCATACAAACCTTGGAGGATTTGCTTAGGGTGTGTGTCCTTCAGTTTGTAGGAAGTTGGGATCTACACCTGAGCTTGATAGAATTTGCTTATAATAATAGCTATCAGCACAGTATTGATATGGCACCATATGAAGCATTATATGGTAGACGTTGTAGATCTCCTTTATGTTGGTATGAAATAGGAGAATATCAACTTTTGGGTCCTGAGTTTGTGCAGCAGACAACTGAGAAGATTAAAGTAATACAACAACAGGTAAAGGTTGCACAGGATAGATAGAAGTCATACGCCGACAAACGGCGAAGACCCTTAAAATTCCAAGTTGGAGACAGAGTATATCTCAAGGTCTCACCTTAGAAAGGTGTTCTTAGATTTGGAAAGAAAGGAAAGTTAGCTCCTAGATTTATGGGGCCTTATCCAATCATTGAACAGATTGAAAAGGTAGCCTATAAGCTAGAGCTATCACCTGAGTTGCATAAGTTGCATCCAGTATTCCATATCTCTATGTTGAGAAAGTGTCATCCTGACACTGAGTTAGTTTTGCAACATGTGGAGGTAGAATTAAATTATGGCATATCATATGTTGAAGGACCTATGATGATCCTTGATAAAAGAATTAAAAAGCTGAAAAAGAAAGACATATGTCTTCTGAAAGTTCTCTGGCATCATCGTGGCATTGAAGAAGCTACGTGGGAGCTAGATGAAGAGATGAGGAGGAAGTACCCTTCTCTTTTCTCTTGATGATTTTGGGGACGAAATCCCTGTTAGGGGTGGATAATTAGTAACATCCCTGACCTGGGTTATGCCTTAACCCTAGATATTTTATTTAATAAAGTTAATTATATGCTGCTCTTATCTCTTGAAAAGTAATTAAGTCTCAAGAGGAACTTATGTTTCAATTTTAGTCCTTTTTGAATAATGTTGAAATAATGTTTTGTTTGTTTTGGACTAAAGTGCAAATTACCCAAGTTGAGGGGTTAACTTACAAATGTTACATGATAAAGTGTTCCTTAAGTGTTTAGACATCATGAGAATGAGAATGATACAGAGGTATGACTTGTGGTATCCTGAGTACCAAGAAAGAGCTTGTTGAGCAATGTTTGTGCATTAAAACCTAGTTTTGGTGTAATGTGCAATTTACCCAAAACCTAGGGTTCATTATGCAAAATACCATCTCAAGAGAGTACCCCATGTTTCTTGGCATCATGTAAAGAAAATAAAATGATAGGGGCGCCTCATTTGAATCACTTTGGAGGAGAGAGAATCTTGATATTAAAATAATCAAGATTTAAGCATAATTGGAAACATAATTCAATTTAATGCAAAAATAAATATATTAATGGGAGTGCCCTTCAACCAAATTTTTTAAGGTTGAATTTGGATAAGAGTGTACGTCCTTGTGCCTTGAAAAGGCCACGAAAATACCCTAAGTGAGTGAAGAGCCCACTCACATTAGTTAACTAAAAAGTAATATCCACTAAAAATGGGATATTAGTATTATATGAATTAAGGTGCTTAATTGTTTTTCCTATAATTCAAGGATAATGAAGAGGAATTAAAGGCAAAAGAAGGTGGATTCGTATGCAAGGAAGTGATGGGTATAAGTGGCATCAAGTTGGGGAGTTGAAGGATTATTATAAAACTTTCTCTCTCTTGAAATTCCTTTATATACACTTCATTTCCCACTCAACCAAAGACTCTTTTTTGGATTTTCTTTCTCTCCTTTCTTTGGCCGTGCACAAGGGAGATTTGGAGCAATAGGAGGACGTGCCTCAACCTGTAGGTAAGCTCCTTAACCATCTTCAACCTTTATTTCATGGTGGAAATCGAAAATCAATGCTTGATTTCTTCTTTTCTCCATTCAATATTCATTTCTAGCCATTTCTTTTCATTCAAAAGCTTGAGGACGGACCTTGGGAGGTTGAGAAAGCTTCATTCACAATTAGAGACGTGAATCTTGAATCTTGGTTTCAACTTTGAAGTCGGGTTATATAATTTAAACCCGTAAATGTTATTATTACATTCAATTCTTCATCATTTGTTGATCATTTTGTTCTTCTTGAAATTCCTTTGAATAATTGATAGAATTTCCATAAGAATGGCAGTAGATTTTGAAGGATCGAAACTTGATGATGATGACATCATCATAAGCACACACCTTAGTGAATATCTTGGGCAAACAGTTTCAATTTTGGGACCAATCGGTTCCAAGATCGATTGAAACCAAACGGTCTCAAGACCGTTTGGGAGTAACCGGTCTCAAGACCGTCTGAGATCAAACAGTCTCAAACCATTTGGAGGATCAATGCTGATGTGGATGGTTGATGATCCAATGATATCAATTGATTTGATTTTAAAGGCTCCATATATGAATGATCTACTAATTGCAAACCCTAATCGTTTGAATTGAGTGAAACCCTAGTTGAGGGAATCGGGTTTGAGGTGGTTTGACTCAAACGGTCTCAAGACCGTTTGAGACCAAATGGTCTCAAGACTATTTGGAGGTCAATGGTTGATTATGATGATGGTTGAAGATCCAAGGGCTACGATCTGATGTATCTTCAATAGTTCAATCGATTGATGATTCAATGAGTACAAACCCTAAATCAATTTGATTGGAGGAACCCTCTTTGTTCCATTCGGTTTCAAGGTAGTTTGGACCAAACAGTCTTGAGACCATTTGAGTCCAAATGTTCTTGAGACCGTTTGGGATCACACGGTCCTCAGACCGTTTGGAGAGCAAACGATCTCAAACCATTAGATATTCATTCGGTTTCAACACTCAATCGGTTTCAATGTTGGGATGTCCATTCGATTTCAATTCAAGGGTTGATGATTCGGTATCAAGACCGAATGGAGAGATTCGGTTTCAAGACTAAATGGATAGATTCAGTTTCAAGATCGAATGGATGCATTCGGTTTCAAAACCGAATGGGATGATTTGATTTACAACTGGTCAAGACCGTTTGAAGGTCAAGGTACTTCAAGACCGTTTGAAGGTCTAATTAGCTCAAACCATGTGAGTACAATTAACCCCATGATTGTTGATGATGTTTATCAAAGGTAATTACAATGGTTGTACCTTTAAGGTACTTAAGTGATTAGTACCTTTTGAGTGGTTAACCTTTTATGCTTATGAAAGCAATGACTTAATACACTATGCCAACCCTTCATTCAAGTGGAATTAACCTAATCTAATCAAGTCTGATGTAATTACACTCCTAGATAGGATGAGAGAGAGAGAGGAACTTCTACATGAGTGATAATCATGTAGTGATTGATCCTCAACACTTTCAACATGATTAAAATATGTAATTTAGGATTTGATCCATGACGATGAGATCATGAAACCCTAATTGAGAAGGGTGATGAACCCTAACCCTATTCTAGGGTGATGATGTGACCCTAATTTAGGGTAATGATATGAGAAACCCTAATTCAGGATATTTTGGTGAAAAACCCTAATTTAAGGGAATGCTTCATGAAAACCTTAATCTTGGGTGAAGCTACATGAAACCCTAATTTTGGGGGAAATGTTATGAGAAACCTTAATTTAAGGTGAGAATGTAATGTGAAACCCTGATATAGGGTAATGTGATATGAAACCCTAATCTAGGGTGAAGCTATGTATTATGAAACCCTAATTTGAAAACCTAGCCCTAATTTGCATAAGGAGATGACTAACCCTGATTGATATGAATTGGGAAACCCTAACCCTAATAAGGGTATAAGTAGTGTTACCTTGTATAGCATGGTGCTAAAATGTAATTGATATAACTGTTATCAAGTATACTAACCATACCGGTATCATGAGATGATGAGCATAGCCAGGTATGAGCTATGATGTTTCACTTAATTATTATTAATGGGCCTTGTGAGCCATAACATGCTTGTTGCCTAGTGAGAGGTAACAAGATATGAAATGGGCTTTGTGAGCCATATGAGATGCTTGTGCAGCAAGTATCATGTTTACCTTGGTCAGATAACCTGAAGGTGTTTAGTTACCTGATAAGTGGTAACAAGTGTTATTTTTTGATCTGAGGGTTTGAATACCCATTTTCTATAATCATGGTGATGAGTTTGTGAAAAGATGAGAATGCTCCTGATGAGATGAGGGATTGAGATCCCAATGCTTTGTTAAAGATTTAAACAGTACTTGATGAAAGTATTACACATTCTTTGAAGCAATTGTTAAAATAATTGATGTTTGGAAACTTGTCTGATGCTAAAAGAATATGTTAATACACTTAATTAATCAAGTGATATCATATAATGTAGTTGCCCTGACCACATATCCATCAGTGTTAGAATTTATTGAATGGTGAAACGAGTTAAACTCAGAGTGCATATTTTTGAATATGTGGGGGTAATTGGGCAACTATATCCTTATGCCCCGTAGGAATGGCTGCAGGCTATATCCTATGTGTGGGATTGGTTACATACCATACCCCAGTAAGAGTATGGCTATGGGCCACGACTCCATGATATGATACCAGGCATTGGCTACGGGCCATAACCCTGAAGAGAGTATATGTTGCAGGCTATAACTCTATAGCGAAGATGCCAATATACCCTAGCAAGCTAATTGTAGTTTGACACGTGATGTCTCTGCCATATAATCTCGTACTGACCGAGATGGTTGAGGTCTTGGAGTCTGACTCTTCCATTGACCTTGTGTGGTACCGATGCTAACGTAATCGTGGTCGGTTGGAGCATGAACGGTATACTTCATCTCTTCAGGGCATTAAGTATGGTTGTAAAATATAATCAGCCGTGTAGCGTATTTGCTTAAGGTTGAAATACAAGTATCATTAGTTGATATTGTCTTGCTTAGCATACCCTAGATGGATAAAATGTTATACATGTTCTTCATATTCCTTATTGGATGAGTGACATGTTGTTGTATCAGGATTATAGCTGAAATGCTTAGAAAAAGAATAATGCTCTAACATGTTTAGACATTGATTTAACTATTGTTAAATATTTATGATTTCTCTGTTCAGTTTATTCTTATTAAACTACAATAATAATGTTTTTGGTGGAGAGTTATATCTCTCGCTGGGGCAATTTTAATTGTCTCACCCCGTGGGATCTAACTTTTTAGGTAGACGTAGAGGAAGGGGCAGAAACCCTATAGCAGGGGAAGAGTAGCAGAAACAACAGGGACATCAGTGAATTCTCAGGTGGAGACATTGGTTGTCATGTCTTGTACATAGAGTCTTATGTGTCGTCTCTGTACTCTCAGGTCCTCGGAGTCAGTAGTTAGTTTAGTAAATCGATCTGAGATTTTGGTTTGATGCCTCGAGGTTCTTATGCTGCATATGTATAGTTCGAACAGGGCAGTTGATGTAAGTGATCCTCAAGAAGAGATGGTACAGGACATGTACTTGTGAACCAGAATGTAATTAAATTACTTTGGTTTTTTTTAAATAGTTTTCCTGTATTTGGATCTCTTTGAAAAATGGTTTTAATTTTTGGTGATTTTTGTTGATCTGCTGCTAACGAATGCTTCCGCTTAAGTACATCATGTGTTTGTGATTTGTATGCCACACTTAGCATCCCAGAAACTGATAAAGTTAGGCATGTCGTGTATCTTTTAAAAGGAAGCGCTGGCCATTGGTGGGCCATTGAAGAAGAGAAAAGACCGGGTGTTGAGGTCGGATGGGAGGAATTCTGACATGAGTTTTTCAGTAGATACTTTCCCAAGACTTATTTGGATGAGGAAATCTCACAATTTGAGCGTATTAAGCAAGGACCAATGAAGATTAGTGAGTATGAAGCTAAGTTTATGGAGCTTCTACGATTTTATCCACACATAGATACTACGGAGGAGGAGATGATTTAGGGTTTTGAAGAGGGTCTGAACGCTGAGTTATCCACAGTTGTAGCTGCTCTAGAGAATAGAGAGAGGTTTGCCACCTTTGTGAAGTCAGTTAGGCGGGTAGAGAGGTCTGTGACTAAGAAATGTGAGTCTAATAGTAGGAAAGGACTTGCCCAGTTCCAGGGACAGAGGTCTGGAAGTTTCAAGAAACTAAGGTTTCCTACACCATTAGCACCATAGAGGTTCAATGCACAAACATAGTGGACGTCAAGCAAGGGTAGATGCCATAATTTTCTGCCAAGTGGAACCCATAGTATGGCATCAATGTCAGTAACATGACCATCTAGACCACAATAGTACAGAAACTGCTCCAAGTATGGGAAAATAGGACATATGATAAGGGATTGTCCAGTTAGAGACATTGAGGTAACCCAACCACTGAGGTAGAGTCAACAAGGCTCTTAGAGGAAACAGTTTAGTAGTGGCAGATGAGGACGAGGACAGGCATCCCAAGTAGGTTCATCTACACTAAACAACAGAGCACGGAGTCGACAATAGGAAACGGCAAGATTCTATGCTATGAATCAGCCAGAGGTAGTAGTCAATCCACGAGTTGTGATAGGTCAGATGGAATTATTTCATTCTAATATGTCTT
The DNA here is from genome assembly GCA_963693085.1 of Alisma plantago-aquatica. Lineage (NCBI taxonomy): Eukaryota > Viridiplantae > Streptophyta > Magnoliopsida > Alismatales > Alismataceae > Alisma > Alisma plantago-aquatica. Next base: position 913,377,956 of record OY856411.1, on the reverse strand, counting down.
CATCCTGCTTCGTATCTGTTTTGATTGATTTGGGTGCTACACATTCCTTTATCACTCAAGAAGTGATTCATGACAACAATATGACTATCAGTCATAGAACACATAATTTGTTATTAGAAACTCCGTTAGTTGGATCTACAGTGTTGCGGGAGGTATGTCCTCCCTGTGTTCTTTCTTTTTCAGAACACAACATTCAGGTGGATCTTATACCACTTGAGATGCACGTGTTTGATGTAATTCTTTGGATGGATACCCTAGAAAAGTATAAGGTTGTCTTGGATTGTGGTTCCAAGCAAGTTATGTTCACAAACAGTGATGAGACATGGGTCTTTCAGGGGGACAGAAAGATTCTTTCAACATGTCTAGTATCAACAATGGTAGCTAGACTGATGCAACAACCATGTGAATCATTTTTTGCACATGTGGTAGATACCAAAGTAGAAAGTCCTAGTCTTCTTGAAGTTCCTATTGTTAGGGAATTCAAGGATGTGTTTCCTGAAGAATTTCCAAATATTCCTCCACCTCGAGAGATTGATTTTGAGATTAATCTAATTTTGGGTATGCAACCCATAGTCCAAACACCTTATAGGATGGTGCTTGCTGATATGACAAAACTCAAGAAACAGTTATAGGAGTTGCTTGATAAAGGTTTCGTTCGACCGAGTACTTCGCCATGGGGTGCTCTAGTTCTTTTTGTTAAAAAGAAGGATGGGTCTATGAGATTATGCATAGACTATAGACAGCTTAACAAGATGACTATAAAGAACAAATTTCTTCTGCCAAGGATAGATGATCTGTTTGACTAGTTGTGTGGTGCAATAGTGTTCTCTAAGATAGATCTAAGGTCATGATATCATCAGTTACGTTTCAAGGAGGATGACATACCTAAGTCAGCCTTTAGGACAAGGTACGGTCATTATGAGTTTGTAGTTATATCATTTGGACTAACTAATGCACCAGCTGCATTCATGGAGCTGATGAATAGAATCTTTTGTCCATTCCTTGATCAATTCATAGTGGTATTCATAGACGACATCTTGATATACAGCAGTGATGGTCACAACATGAACAACACCTTCGTCAAGCCTTGACTTTGCTAAGACAGTACAAGCTATATGCTAAGTTTAGCAAGTGTGAGTTCTAGTTGTCAGAAGTGTCTCTTCTAGGACACATTATATCTGCTTTAGGTATTTGTGTTGATCCTAAGAAAGTGGAGTCTGTTTTAGAGTGGGAACAACCCAAGACACCAACTGATATTCGCAATTTCTTAAGTATGGCATGTTACTACATAAGATTTATTAAAGACTCCAGTTCTGTAGCATTACCCCTAACTAGGTTGACTAGGAAGGAGGTTCCTTTTGTTGGGAATGACAAGTGTCAACATTCTTTCCAGTTGTTGAAAGAAAGGTTGACTAGTGCACCTGTGTTGGTTTTACCTGAGTAGGGAAAGGGATACATTAATTTCTATGATGCCTATAAGAATGGTTTATGATGTGTGTTGATGTAGAGTGATCATGTAGTTTCTTTTGCTTCCCGGTAGTTAAGAAACATGAGGAGAATTATCCGACGCATGATCTAGAGTTAGCTATAGTGGTCCACGCATTGAAGATTTTGAGGCATTATCTTTATGGATAAATTGTCAAATTTTCACAGACCATAAAAACTTAAAGTACATCCTATCACAGCATGAGTTGAACATGAGACAACGCTGCTAGATGGAATTAATCAAGGACTATGATTGTACAATTGATTATCATCCAGGAAAAGATAATGTAGTGGCAGATGCACTAAGTAGAAAATCTCCATCTCCACCCATAGATAAAGCACAGTTGAATTCTTTAATGTGCTTTAAACGGGACATGTTTGTCTCTTTGAGACAAATAAATATACAGTTAAAAGTATCTTTGTTAGCTGGATTGCTGGCCAAGATGCATGTGAAACCTACTCTGAGACAACAGATTAAAGAGGCACAACAAGCTGATATTGTGATTCAGCATATCAGATCAAAGTATGGTAGTGAGAAATGGGACAGTTTCCATGATTCGGAGGATGAGGTAGTCTGTTACCATGGTAGGATGGTAGTACCTCATGCTAATGACTTAAGAAAGATAGTTATGGAGGAAGCTCATTCATCCATGTATGCAATGCATCCAAGGAGTACTAAAATGCATCATAACTTAAAAGATATGTATTGATAGCCTGGTTTGAAGAAGGATGTAGCTGGTGTGTCAGCAAGTTAAAGTAGAACACAAGAAGCTTGTAGGAACATTGCAACCCTTACCTATACCACAGTGGAAATGGGATCACATGACAATGGACTTTGTGGTTGGTCTACCCAAAATAGCCAAAAGTCATGATTCCATTTAAGTGATAGTTGATAGGTTGACTAAGTCAGCACATTTTCTTCCTGTTAAAATAACATATACTGCTGAAAAACTTGCACAGATCTACATAGATGAGATAGTGCGGTTACATGGAGTTACAGCCACAATTGTGTCTGATAGAGGTCCCTAGTTTACAAGTCATTTTTGGGAAACAACTACATAAAACCTTGGGTACGTAGTTAAATTTTAGCACAACTTTTCACCCTCAGACAGATGGACAATCTAAAAGGACTATACAGACTTTGGAGGACTTACTTAGGGCATGTGTTCTTCAGTTTGTAGGAAGTTGGGACTTACACTTGAGCTTAATAGAGTTTGCCTACAACAATACTTATCAGACTAGTATTGATATGGCACCATACGAAGCATTATATGGTAGACACTGTAGATATCCATTATGTTGGTATGTGACAGGAGAATACCAACTTCTGGGTCCTGAATTAGTACAACAGACAACTGAAAATATTAAAGAAATACAACAACAATTGAAGGTTGCACAGGATAGACAGTAGTCATATGCTGATAAATGTTGTAGACCTTTAGAATTCCAAGTCAGAGACAGGGTGTATTTCAATGTCTCTCCTTGGAAAGGTGTTCTCAAATTTGGGAAAAAGGGTAAGTTAGCTCCTAGATTTATGGGACCTTACCCAGTGACAACATAGATTGGAAAGGTAGCCTATAGGTTGGAGTTGCCACCTGAGCTACATAAACTACATCTAATGTTTCATATATCTATGCTGAGAAAGTGTCATCCTAATACAGAGTTGGTGTTGCAACATGTAGAGGTAGAATTGAATGAAGATATATCCTATGTGGAAGATCTAATGATGATTCTTGACAGAAGAATCAAGAAGTTGAAAAAGAAAGACATAGTTCTTGTGAAAGTTCTCTGGAATCACCGTGGCATTGAAGAAGCCACATGGGAGCTGGAGAAAGAAATGAGGAGGAAGTACCCTTCTCTTTTCTCTTGAGATTTCGATGATGAAATCCCTGTTAGGGGTTGATAATTGTAACATCCCTGGCCTGGGTTTTGGCATAAATCTAGAATTTTTGCTTAAGTAAGTTATTTATAAACTTTTTGTAATATTTTGAAAAGTAATTAAGACTCAAGGAGAGTTTAATTTTCAAGTTTGAGTTTATTTGCAAACTATTTGTGCATTATATGATAGTTTGGGTGTAAATTGCAATTTGCCCAAGATGAGGGGTTATATTGTAATATGTCACATGTTGAACGTGCTTTAAGTGCTTTAGCATCGTAATAGAGAGAATTATGCTAAGGGGTGGCTTGTGGAAAGCCTAAGTTCTAAGTTGGAGCTTGTTTGAATAATGCTTATGCCTTGTGTACCAATTTTGGTGCAAATTGCAATTTACCCAAAATGTAGGGTTGATATGCAAATTACCACCTCTAGAGTGTCCCTACTCTCTTTTAGAATCATCTAGAGGATATAGAAAGAAATAGGCACCATGTTTGAATCATATTTGAGTAATGGTATTCTTGGTGATGAAAAGACCAAAAAGAGTTGTATAGTTGAAACCCTAAAATGAGTTGTATTGAGTTGTAGAGCTTATATGGGAGCGCCTATCAGTCAAAAAACCATAGAGAAGGTCCCAAATCATTTTGTAAACTCTTGTCAAAGGCCATGATGAGTTAAGCACCTCAAGAAGGTGATGGATATCGGTTAACAACTTTCCTTGGAAAAGTTGTATTGGTTTGTGAATAAAGTGATGTTGGGTTGAAATATCTTGTTCAACAAGAGAACTAATGGCCGGAATCTTATCCCTAGATTATCCCCAAGAGTTTTGCATGTTAATATAAATATGTGTGCATGCATGTACACATGTCAACCCATGGATGGACATGTGTCACCTAGTAGTATGAGGTGATGACACCTCTTATACACTCTCTCTCATGAGCCTCAATTATATATACAACTCCTTTCACCTACTAGTGAAACTTTTCAAAGCATACAACTCTCTTTCTCTTAGATATCATGCATAGTAGTTGAGGAGAAAGGAGGAGCTCAAGCCTTAAGCTTAAGGTGAAGCCATGGTCATCTTCAACCTTGGTTGAAGCATGAATCTCGGGTTGTGATGTTTCCTTTCTTTTCTTCTTCACCAAGTTCTTATCGGTGGTGATTCTTTGCATATAGAGGAGTTGTGAACAAGTATTGGATCTTTGATAAGTTCATCTTCAACCTTGGGAACGTAAAGCTTTGGAGCTTGGAGTTTTGAAGTTGTTCTTAAGGCAGGTTATATAACTTGAACCCAATCATGTTATTATTCACCTTCAATATTGCTATACTTGCTGATCTACTTTCAATTTCATTTTTTCTTGAATGATTAATGATTCTATGAGTTCTAATAGTTGCATAGGACTTTTGTCCATTAACTAGAATAGTAAGACATGAAAGTCTAGAGCTTTATGATGATGACATCATCATGGCACAAACCAATATCGGGTTGAAGCACCTCTAACCCGATATGGTAATGAAACCCAATATGGTGATATGAAATCTATTAGACCTTGGAACCCCACACCCCTATCATTTTGTACATTTGGGTTGGTTGAAAAAGGACTAACCAGTTGTCTAGGTTGTCGCCCAACACATGGTAGGTTGATACTTTGAAGGTTTGAAAAGGTATGAGCATAAGGGTCTAACCTGATATGCAAAACCCTACACTTGAGTAACCCGATATAAGTGACACACACACACACCTCTTGGATGATATGGTGGTAAGAACACACCTCTTGGATGATATGGTGGTAAGTACACATCTCTTAAATGATATGGTGATAAGCACACACCTCTTGGACGATATGGTGATAAGAACACACCTCTTGGACGATATGGTGGTAAGCACACACCTCTTGGACGATAAGGTGGTAAGCACACACCTCTTGGAAGATATGGCAGTAAGCACACACCTCTTGGATGATATTGTAGTAAGTATACACCTCTAGCCCGATATGGTGGAAGCACCTCAAAACCAATATGGAGGTAAGCACCTCAAATCCAATATACTTCATTGAGTAACACATGAAGTGTGTTATGTCAAATGATACACTAAGATGTAAAGAGTTTAATGCATTTTGATAAGTGTAGGCCAATGTACCTTGAGAAAAGGGTTGAGCCAACGTAATAAAGTATGATGTAATCAATATCCTAGTGAGGATGAGAGAGAAACTCATACTTTGTGTGATAATCATTTAATGATAAATGATGAGAATAAACAAGTATGATTGAATACTTATGACATCAATGTATGCTCCTAATATATGTGAAGCTATGAATTAGGGTTTTTATTCTTGATAATATGAACTTAAAACCCTAATCAGCTAAAAAGGGAAACCCTAACGCTAATAATGGGAAGGTTGTATTTCTCTTGTATTACACGGTGATGATATGTACTTGATATTGTTTTTATCATGAAGTACTAACCATGCATGTATCATGAGATTATGAGCATAGCCAGGTATGAGCTATGATGTTTTATGTGATACAGATTAAATGGGCCTTGTGTAACATCCCAGGATTTGAGGCCTCAGATAACATGATCTTAAAAGGAATGGTTGGACTACCCATATCACCAAGGTGCACCTCCTTTTCTGGGAGCCCATCACTAAAGAACTCCATAGTTAAGCGTGCTTAGCTTGGAGTAGTACTAGGATGGGTGACCAGTCAGGAAGTTGACCCCAGCTTTCGTGTGAGTGAGGAAAAAGTGCGCAGTTAAGGCTAGTGGTGGTATGTGGGGCGAGTCATCATTCCTGAAACTCTACTAGAGCCTAGGGCAGTGGGCCCGAGTGTTACAAATGGTATCAGAGCCATAACCCCTCCAGTAGGTGGGGCCTGCATGGACATGTGTCATGCCAGTCTTGAGTCGTGTGTTCCAGACATGTAGGAAAGGGATGTCCATGGTTGACATATCCACCCTTGCGCTGGTATTCTGTAATCGGGAGCTGGGTGTCCTTGGGCCATTGTGGGTCTGCACTGAAATGGGGTCAGATTATGAGGCCATATAGTTGAGCCTTGACGAGGATGTCAAGAGTCTAAGTGGGGGAGATTATAACATCCCAAGATTTGAGGCCTCAGATAACATTATCTTAAAAGGAACGGTTGGACTACCCGTATCACCAAGGTGCACCTCCTTTTCCGGGAGCCCATCACTAAAGAACTCCATAGTTAAGCGTGCTTAGCTTGGAGTAGTACTAGGACAGGTGACCAGTCGGGAAGTTGACCCCAGCTTGCGCATGAGTGAGGAAAAATCACACAGTTAATGCTAGTGGTGGTATGTGGGGCCAGTCATCATTCCTGAAACTTGCTTAATGGTTTAGTGATAAACTAAGGGTTTGAATACCCAAATCTAGCAATCATGATTGTAAGGCCCCTAAACTTTCTTAATGAGTTGAACAAGCTTAATTATCATAATTGAATTCTTATAACCCTAATATAACCTTGTTATATGCTTTTAAATCATTAGACAAGCTTAAGTTTCAAATTTGGTCCAATTTGGACACTGTTTGAGCAAGTTATGAAATTTTATGCACATTTTGGACTTTTCTGCAATTTACCCAATTGAGAGGTTTTCTTTAAAATTTATCACTTGTATTATATTCCTTGGATATTCTATCATCATTATTGACCTTTTTGAGCCATGTGACGCCTATTTAAACCTTGGTTTGAAGGTGTTTGCTCCAAGGGTATTTTAGGGTTTTCCCCTTCACGGATGAGCTACCTTTAGTAGCTATCAACTAAGGAATTATGTGATTGGCTGGTAATTTCGACAAAGTAAAGCTAGGCAGGTCTAGAGGGACGGTGGGATAGATGCTTGTGTGTGTGTGCTTATATATTCTGAATAATTTAAAGCCATGGACACTTGGATATATACTAGAATTTCAACCTTTTCTTTTTCTTTATATTAAAGTGTCATATACTTATCCACAAGCACCAAAATGAGCCATTTCCTCTCCAACACCTCTCTCCTTCTCCCAACCTCTTTCTCCCTCTGTTCATCTATGAATTTTTCTGCCCAAGGAAGAAGATAGTGGGGATCTTCTTGGAGAAAGGCTCTAAGGTTGAAATTGACTTCATTTTAGGGTTGAAAAAGCTTCCTTCTAGTGATCTTGACCTAAAAGTGTAAGAATTTCCTTCTTTCCTCCGTATATTTCTTTTTTATCCTTCCTCCTAGCTTTTTACAGGTCGGAACCTTGCTTTTTCATGGTAGAAATTGCTATAAAGCTCTAAAATCCTACCTTTCTTGCTCTTTATGCTTAGGGTTTGCTCATTTGATGAAGAAAGGTGCTAGATGGACGAATTCATAGTTTATTCTTGGATTTTCTACCCTACCTACTCAAGAATTCTTCTGTGTGGGGTTTCATCTTCACATTAGAGGCAAGTTTTATAACTTGCTCCTCATTTATTGCTTACCATAAGCTTTCTAGATCTTGTTCTTGCTTGAAAATGATGATTCAAGCACTAAAAAGCTATGCTTGACTTGGATTTCGATTTTTATAATGTTCCTTGTTCTGATTTGAGTTCTATATGAACCTTTGATCATTTGTACATTATTCCTAAGGTACAATATGACTTGTATAAGTTTGGTTTGACAACCTATGGTGCTAAGTACATATCAACCAATGGTCAATTTTAGGGTGTAAAGTTGATTTCTTCTATAAACCATGACCTAATGATGGTACCATTGCAACAACCCTATGGTGTTGTCTTCATAACAACTGATGGTCATGATAAAGGGTGTCAAATTATGGTGACAACCTATGGTCACCCCCTTAGGTTAGGTTTTGGATTAATTAGAAGTATAATGATCAACCATTAAGAACCTTACTAATGTTATCAATCAATGTTGACATTAGCTTAATATTTGATGTTGATTACTGAATATAGTGTTGATCTAACAACCTATGGTGATTTCATGATCACTAATGATGGTAGATCAGGACTCTACAACCTATTTTTAGTTAAGCATTGTAGTTGTATCATCAATTAAGCCTTATACCAATGGTTTCTTGGGTCACTTGATGCAATGGTTGGACCTATACTGTAATTGATGGTTTTAGCATATGAACTTGACCCAATGGTCAAGATCTAATGTTTATTCCTACAATAAATTGAAATGATGGCTAATGTAATATGTTGGTCCTAATAATGTTATTTAAATGGTTTCCTTTATATGATCAACTTAAGGATCTTACTTGTTGACAATGGATGGCTTGTTCTAAATAAATAGTCGATTGTGGGTTTTACCCTACTTCCAATGGAACTTGTTGTGTTGTTAATAAAGGGATGCCTAGGGTTAGATGGTGACTCTTTATAAATAACAAATCAAGGACTTAATAGGTGGTTTATCTAAGGTGTTTATTTATGTAAACAACCAAAGGTCTTACCTTTTAAACATCCAATGGTTCTGGGTGACATTGTGGTATGATGATACAGGTTTAATGATGATGAAACAAATGGAGGTTTACCCTTAATAAAGTAGTCTTACCTATTCACTCATATGTATAGAAGGGATGATAACCATATTGTGTTGATATGTAACCCTAATGAGGTATAGCTTGTTATACCTAGCTTTCATATAACTTAATGATGGTAATTGGGTATGAATAGTCCTTGAATGACTAATACAATCATGAAGACTTTGTTATTGTTGTTGAAACCTTAGTATGCTATAACCTGATAGTTACACCTTTATTTTTGTGTGGGTTCATACTTAAGAATACTATGGAATGTGATGGTGATGCTTCACCTTATGCATCCACGATCCAATGGGGATGTCGTGAGTTAGGGTTTGGGTATAAGTGATGTTTAGTAACATTGATATAATTTATCATGTTGAACCTAACTCTAATGCAATTAGATAAAGATGAGTATTCATGTTTAACATTCTTATATGGTGGAATGATAGTAGAATAACCTCCTTACTATGATCATAACCTTGATATGTTAATTGGTGGTTATTATAGCCACACGGTTGATACTTTCTTATGCTAAACATTTGCATAATGAATATGATGAGAGTTAATCATATCTAGATTCCTTGCATGTTGATGTAATAAAGGAATGTTCTTAATGTTAATATAACCCTGCTATGATTGTTTATGAATATCTCCTAGCTCATTAATGCAATATTGTGTTGATCTGGTGTATTATATGTAAGTAATGTTGTTGAGACTTGTTATAAGGCATGGAAAGATAATGATGATCTTGCAAGGAATAATAATATAATGGTCTTAATGACCTTTGGGCATGATTGAGCTGTGAATGAGGTGTAATCCTCGTGTTGATAAGGGTTGATTCCCTGTGATATTGTGAAAAGGATTTATATCATGTGATAGTATGATGGTCTTAATGACCTTTGGGCATGGTTGAGCCCTGAATGAGGTGTATTCCTCTTCTGTTGATAAGGGTTGATACCCTATGATATTGTAAAAAGGATTTATATCTTGTGATAATATGATGACGAGTGTAGTCTCATGAATTGCAAGTGAATAGTATCATGTGATGATGAGATGAGAAATTATGTTTCATATGTTTTATATCTTTTAAAGTTTTGATATTTATATGCTTGCTAGAAGTGAATTAGGGTTTGTATGTCCACTTGTTTGATGCAGCCTTAATTTACCCAATTGGCATAAGTAATCAAGTGCAACTCTAATCATGTAGTGCCCTGTGTCGTAGAGCCATCTTCAGTGTCAGAATTTGCTGGATGGTGAAATGAGTATTCCTAAGGGAAACTCAGAGCACATACTATTGAGTATGTGGGGGTGGCAGGTTGAGGATATATCCTTGTCATCCACAATGCAGATTGTGGAGATTGGCTATGGTCATGCCTCATACATCTGATGTGATTGAGAATGGCTACGGTCATGTCTCGGTGATTATAACATGATGTGATTAGAGGACAACTGTGTTTGTACCTCAGTGATTGGGTTTGAATAGACATGTTTCTAGTGTTGTGACTTGTACCAAGGTCGAACTAGTGGTTATCAGCTTGACTATATGTCGTTGTGGTGGCAGCTTTGACTAATATATCACTGCCTTTTTACTCGTACTGACTGAGGGGAAGATATCTTAGAATATCGACACTCCTAGATCTTGTACGGAACCGAATAGCCCTTCATATGGGTCGGTTGGACTTTGAATGGTACGATTCAAATTCCCCAGGGCGTAATAAAAGATGTAATATAACCATATAACATATTTGTTTAGGTTTATACACAACGTTTCACATTGGATGATAACCCTTGTTTGTTCTCTTTACATAAAGATGATGCTTAGTGAAATTAAGAGATAATAGATATACTTATGTTGTTTATATGCTTAAGATTGTAGATGCATACATACAGTAGCCATGATTATGTTGATAACTATACTGTTACTGTCGATTATAATCATGATGCTAGATATCTCATGTTGTTAGTTATGTTTAGCATGCTAGCCATGCCTTTGTAACTAGAGATGCATATACTGTTAATCATGCTCATCCAGGTAGTTGCACTTATGTTGTTAGCTCTTCTTATAATGTTGATATGTTCAACCAATTAGACATGCTCATGTTATTAGCTATGCTATGTTACTAGACTTGCTCATGATGCTAGAACTGCATATGCTACTGAATTGCTTATATTGTCAATAAGATGAAGGATGATAGTCTGGCTAATGATGATAGTTATTATCTGCTCCTTTATGTATTTTGTTAATCATCAGTACTGTTGATCTTCTTTGTTATATATGATTAAACTGCTTAATTGTTTAATTACTTAAAAATGTTGTAATCAATGAACGTTGTTGGAGGTTATATCTCTTGCTGGGACATGGGTCTCACCCTTGTGGTTCGCCACATTTTTTTAGGTAATCGGAAGTGACGAAAACAAACATGTGGAAGAAAAGAGGAGCTATAATAATGAATATTTGATAAAGTTGATTAGATGTCTAGTTTGTCCTAGAGTCATCCCTGTACTCTCAGGTTCGGGCAGGAAAAGTTTGTATATGGTGTTTCAAATGAATTGGGATTTTGTTAGCATGTTAATGCTTGTTTGTGTGATATATACGAATATTTTTCTTATGTGTATGTATGTTGTGGCTAAGGTAATAGAACATTTGTATCAAAATCTTAGCCTAGTATGAATAAAAGAAAGATGTTGGGGTCTTATGAAAATGTTTCTGAGAAGGTGCTGACATTGAAATCGATTTTAATTTACCCATATTTTTGGGTATGTGATTAATTAGTAATTGATTGTGTTTTATGTTTTGAGTAATCTCATTTAGTGCAACGGGTCCTGACAGGTTGGTATCCGAGCTTTAGGTTCACTGAGTCTACATGGACACTAGGACTTAGGACTAGGATGATGTCTAAGTTAGGAATATGCCATAAAAATATGATGCATACTGCCTAATCTCAGTATTTGGGTGCCCTGGCCAGGTATTCAACTATTAAAGAAAGGTAAGTATGGAACTCTTAGATTGTTATCTTTCTGATTACTATGATCAAGTTGTCATTTGGAGACAATCTAAAGAGCATAACGAATAAGAAATCACTGTGTGAATATCTCAATCCTACCTTAAAGAAGATGAGAATTTCATCATTGTCTATCAAAACTTGAATGTTTGGTAACTATAAGCAAAAGATACAACACTATGAAATCTAAATCTGAATACAAATTAGAATAAGAGGAGTTCTTAAAGATGTGATTAAAAAATATAATAAAATAAAAGATAGATAAGTCTATGCTTATAAAGTGAAGCAAGGTATGAAATCCACATAAGATGGAAAGAACTCTTATAACAAGTACAAAATGAGAAGATGAATGGGAATAATGGCAAAGAAATAAGGTGGAACCTGAGTTAATTTTAGACCAACCTATGTGTGTAAGAAAGTGTTAATGAAAAATCAGCATGGCATGTGAAAGAAATTAAGGGAGATGATCCCGATTTAATGAAGCAAATGTGGAATATGAGTATTTACTTGTTGATAAGTTGTTGAAAAATATAATAAAATAAGAGAACATACCCAAGTGTGATAAATAGTCATCAAGGAAGGAGTAATGAGATATGTTAATCATGATGATTCCTATGCTAATGGTAAGGAACCCAAAATGAAAAAGGTAAAATGATACATAAGAAGTTGTAACCTACATAATGAAAATAGAATTCGTTACCTTTTTGCTAGTGACCCTTGAAAAATACTACTATGGTATGGGAAGTGTGTTTCCCTTTGTGTCTTTCCTTTCTAGGGCACATCTTTCAAGTGGACCATTGCCACTTGGTATGTGTGGATTCATTCTAAACATGAGGATGGATATCTTATTATAGAATAAGGTTATTTGGACTATGGTTCCACGATCAAAAAGTTTGTGATGATTTTACTTTTGAGCCTTCCAATAATTAGTAAGATTCCTCTTATATGTTTTGAAATTTGTTATGTTGGTAAAAGTAGATGAGATAAGAATGTGAGTTCCTTATAGCGCATGAGGTGGATACCAAGGTAATGAATCCTAGTATCTAAGATGTATCAATAATATGAGAAATATGTGAAGGTTGGAGATGTTTATTAAATGAACTGTGGTGACCCTAAATTTTAGAGTTTGATAGACAATGTAGTATATGAAGATTGCTCAGAGCAAAAATGATTTCATAATATACCTCAAGGTGTGATGTCAAAAAAATGATGAAGTTGCACTTCATGGATCACGAGTTGATTACTATTTAGGCTTGAATGTTGTTCAATGATTGAGTATTTGTTGTAGTGATATTGATTTTAGAATATCGTTTGTATTAGGTTACATGAGGTTTTACCCGGTACAACAACCTTACTTGAGGCTGAGTGGTGCGCCGCAGATACAGAGCTAAACGTGGAAACCTCAGCACTGAGATGATGATCGTGTGGTTGTTGGCTCACCTTCCACCTCTGAAAGGGGCGGAACAGTAACTTTTGACTTGGATGTAGATAATCCCCACCGATTGAAGTGAGAATCATGAGTAAAAGTGGCATCTCGGGTACCAGAATGGATCCATAATTCCATAGGATGCTCAACAACCCATCATACATGGCGTGCGATGGCATGTGTTGCCATTGCTACTTGTCATGTCCCTCTCTCATCTCCATGGCATTTGGCAGTAACTAGGGGAGGATGTCGGGGAAGATTCAAAGGCCAGAAGATAGGATCGTAGAGTGGGATGGCCACCACAATGGCTATGAGAAGTTTGGCAATTGTCCGTTAACCAGCAAGGAGGACTTCTCAGTGGTAGTCAATCCTTCCTTAATGCCAGGCAACGGAAGGGATCCTAGGCCATCTTCCTAACCATCATGTTGTGTTTTGAGGTAGCTTCAGCCTTTAGGGAAGCCTCATGGAGACTCCTATCACCTCAGGCCCATGCAAGGGAGAACGAAACCCAAACCCCCTTCTTCGCTATCCACCCCATCGCAACAGCTAGACTGGAGGAGAAGATCGGAGAAGAAGGCCATATCACCACCAATCATTGCTGGCTTGGAACACCTTCATCATCAAACTACAGATCCAGACGAGATCGCTAGTTGCTCCATATGCCCATAGGCACGATATGCGGTGCATTGAGGTCGGCCGCTCGTCGTTTCCCTCACCCACCACAGCGGCAGATACGTGGAGCCTCCATCGGCAGACCTGGAGCAAGCCTCCTTGTAGAGTAAGAAGGGGCTTTCTAGAGAAATAGAATCCATGGGAGGTTGAGGCTGAGATCGCAGCCAACCAGTTTCTCCATGGAAGGGAGAAAGGAGAGGAAGTGTTGCCATTGCTCGCTGGTACCAATCACAGAGGCGGCGGCGGCGGGTCTGGAGAGATCAGCAGTCTCGAAACCCTCCTCTTTGCCGGAGGCAGGGCATGAGTGGCGACCTAAGAGAGGCTTCATGGGACCTCTCGGTGGTTCCATATTCCTCTCGTCTAGTGTGGAGCATCCAAACGATCTCATCAGAGAGGGCAACGGAGGCCGATCTGCGGTCGGGGCATCTGTGTGCGGCATCACCTGTGTCTCGCCCAAGGCGTGAGATCGTGATGAAGGAGATCACTGATCGGTCCAGCAAACTGAACCGGATAACACTCATCTTAAAGAACATGGTCCAGTAGGTGGACCATCCGGTTCACTTGGCCCAATGCCAGTCCAGTTGGTTCAATTAAAATCCAACCAGGTAAATATTTGTATATATTTTAGATAATACACAGAACTTGTATAATCCACCAAAAATAGCTCTATTATCCAATAAATTCCTTAAAAATACCCATGGACTCACAAAAGTACCCTCTTTATTGTGAAACCCTTATATCAGACTTATGAGACACTAATATTGATGGTATTTATTTTAGATGAGAATGCTTCATTTAAATGGTATAATTAGAAAGTGGTTGAGATTAAATCTGATAAAAATAATTTTGAACCCTGATATAATCTAGAAACTAAATGTGGACTCCTATCTTGATATTATTGAGTAATTTAAGGCCTTTTCTCATTATTACCTAATTACACGTTTAATCCTCATATTAATTGTAGAAAATAGGGAAGTACCAGAAAATTATGAAATTCATATCAGACCTTAATAATGACATATGTATCAGATTAAAAATACTAGACACCATCCTAACATCATATTGACCTAGGTTTGACCAAAACCCTAATTTGGACCTAAAATTACCAAGAATACAATGTACATATATTAATGATGATTAATTTCTATTAATCAGGTGCTGACTAGTTTATCTAGATGATCATGGATATGTGAGGAATATCTGAACTCAAGTATGTGGATATAATTATATGACTAGATTTGCTGGATGTTAAATATATGTACTTGCTTGCTTGTATTTGAAATACATTGTTGGATGTAGATGTATGTATATTGACAATTTTCCGTGTTGAAAATAAAAGAACATAAATGAGGATAAATGAAATGTAGTTACTAGTGGTGCTCATTAAACTCCTTATTAGAGAGGGAAAGCTTTAATGTTGACTAGCACCTCTCTAGAGTACACGGTATACGGGGAGATCCCTAGAGTACAAGGTACACGGGGAAGGGCCCACCATTTATGTTTGTGCTAAGTCCACCATAGTAATGCATATTCATTCTAAATGTGACTAATAACTTGGGATTACCTGATTCTTCGCCTTAAATAACATTTCCTTTCTCTTTCTTCAATTTCGAGTATTTTATATGCCAACATAGTATAGCTTTTAATTCCACGTACCAACTTTTGTTGATGTTTTTGTTTCTCGTATTTTCTAGGTTCACAGCTAGCATGGGATAAAAGAATAGGATGTAAGCAAGTTGTACAGGTTGTACCTATTGTCTAAGATCCTAGTTAGCATACATGTTTAGAATTGTGTATAAATTCCCTTTCAATATACAATTATAAATCATGTTGTAATAATGTACATGTTGAATGCTGAGAAATGTTATGGTTGTATGTTCATGTATGCGGATTATGCTTCCGCATCGCTCTCTGATATAATTGCTAATGTTTTCGGATTTTGTCTTCTCATCTCCATGGGGTTTTGAGAAGGTGAAAATCCAGGGATGTTACATGAACATTCCAAGTATTCCTCTCCCTTAGAGAGAGAGAGAGCTGATGATGACCCTCTAAATGTTGTTTTAAAAAAAAGTGATTCTATAATGTTGTGTATGGTTCAGTGATAGCTGGGAAAGACCACTATCAAGGATAGATATTTTGTTGGTTAATAAATATGTAATACCATGTTCCTTTAAAATAAACCTATGATAAAATATCAATGCATAAGAGTTAGATTGGATGACATAATCCACATGACCATGATGAGTTTAGAGTTATGTCCTTTAGACTAACCAATGTACCAATAGAATTTATGAATAGGAGGAACAAAGTGTTCAAGTAATGTCTTACAAGTTGTAGCAATCTTTGAATGATGACATGTCAAAGTATTTCAAATATGGTCAAAAAATGATCAATATTTCTTTAAAAAAAACCTTAGAGTTGTCGAAGCAGCAATAGCTATGAAACAAGTTGAACAAGAGTGAGATGTGGTTGATTGAATTCTTTATGGGAACATGATATGTCTTCTAAGTAGGTTGTATAAATCCTAGTAAGGTGAAGATAGTGTTGTTGTTTCACCCCTAACAAGGTTGACTAGGAGTGATGTTTCCTTATATGGAAGGATAGATGTTAGCGTCATCATTTCTTTTGATGCTAAAAAAGAACTGACAAGAGTTCTAGTGTCAGCGTATAAAAAAAGGATGGATACATTGCCTTTTTTTTATGCTTCAAGGAATGGTATGGGACACATGTCATGATTGATAAAAAGCTAGCAAGTATGAATTTTGAATAATGTGTTGATACAATAGATATAATTTTAGGATGATAGCTAGAATTTAAAGTTGAACATTACTATTAGATTTGTACAGGTGGCACAACAAGTTTCTATGTTCCATATTTGCAAATGTCTTCTTATGTGGGGATTTTTCTGCTGACCCAAGATGAGATATGTATGAATGATGTACATCACCATGATATGAAAGTAACCATGTAAAGGTAATAGGATGAGGTGTATAGGAAGTACCCATCTTTGTTTACCTTAGATTTCAGGGGTGAAATCCCTGTTAGGGGTTTATAGTTATAAGGCCCCTAAACTTGCTTAATGCGTTGAACAAGCTTAATTATCATAATTTAATGCTTATAATCCTAATATATCCTTGTGATATGCTTTTAAATCATTATACAAACTTAAGTTTCAATTTTGGTCCAATTTGGACACTGTTTGAGCAAGTTATGCAATTTTATGCATATTTTAGACTTTTCTACAATTTACCCAATTGAGAGGTTTTCTTTGCAATTTATCACTTGCATTATGTTACTTGGATATTCTATCATCATTATTGATATTTTTGAGCCATGGGGAGCCTATTTAAACCTTGGTTGAGAATTTTGCTCCAAGGGTATTTTAGGATTTTCCCTTTCATGGATGAGCTACCTTTAGTAGCTATCAACTAAGGAATTATGTGATTGGATGAGAATTTTGACAAAGGAAAGATAAGAAGGTCTAGAGGGATGGTGGGAGAGCTGCTTGTGTGTGTTATTATATATTCTTAATAATTTAAAGCCATGGACACTTGGATATATACTAGAATTTCAACTTTTTCTTTTTCTTTATATTAAAGTGTCATATACTTATCCACAAGCACAAAAACGAGCCATTTACTCTCCAACACCTCTCTCCTTCTCCCAACCTTGTTCTCCCTCTATTAATCTGCGAATTTTTCTACCCAAGGAATAAGAAAGTGGGGATCTTCTTGGAGAAAGGCTCTAAGGTTGAAATTGACTTCATTTTAGGGTTGAAAAAGCTTCCTTCTAGTGATCTTGACCTAAAAGTGTAAGAATTTCCTTGTTTCCTCCATCTATTTCTTTGTTATCCTTCCTCCTAGCTTTCTCCAGGTCGGAACCTTGTTATTCCATGGTAGAAATTTCTCTAAAGCTCTAAAACCCTACCTTTCTTGCTCATTATGCTTAGGGTTTGCTCACTTGATGAAGAAAGGTGCTAGATGGACGAATTCATAGTTTATTCTTGGATTTTCTACCCTAACTGCTCGAGATTTCTTATGTGTGGGGTTTCATATTCATATTAGAGGCAAGTTTTATAACTTTCTACACATTTATTGCTTACCATAAGCTTTCTAGATCACGTTCTTACTTGAAAATGATGATTCAAGCACTAAAAAGCTATGCTTGACTTGGATTTCATTTTTTATAATGTTCCCTATTCTGATTTGAGTTATAGATGAACCTATGATTATTTGTACATTATTCCTAAGGTACAATATGACTTGGATCAGGTTGGTTTGACAACCTATGGTGCTAAGCACCTATCAACCAATGGTCAATTTTAGGGTTTAAAGTTGATTTCTTCTATAAGCCATGACCTGATGATGGTACCATTGCAACAACCCTATGGTGTTGTCTTCATAACAACTGATGGCCGTGATAAAGGGTGTCAAATGATTGTGACAACCTATGGTCACCCCCTTAGGTCAGGTTTTGGATCAATTATAAGTATAATGATAAACCATTAAGCACCTTAATTACTGATGATATCAATCAATGTTGATATTAGCTTAATATTTGATGTTGATTAATGAATAAAGTGTTTATCTAACAACCTATGGTGATTTCATGATCACTAATGATGGTGGATCAGGTCTCTACAACCTATTTTGAGTTAAGCATTATAGTTGTATCATCAATTAATCCTTATACCAATGGTTTCTTGGGTCACTTGATGCAATGGTCAGACCTATACTGTAATTGATGGTTTCAGCATATGAACTTGACCCAATGGTCAAGATCTAATGTTTATTCCTCCAATAAATTGAAATGATGGGTAATGTAATATGTTGGTCCTGATAATGTGATTTAAATGGTTTCCTTTATATGATCAACTTAAGGATCTTGCTTGTTGACAATGGATGGCTTGTTCTAAATAAATAGTCGATTGTGGGTTTTACCCTACTTCCAATGGAACTTTTTGTGTTGTTAATCAAGGGATGCCTAGGGTTAGATGGTGACTCTTTATAAAGAACAAATCAAGGACTTCATAGGTGGTTTATCCAAGGTGTTTACTTATGTACACAACCAAAGGTCTTACCTTTTAAACATCCAATGGTTCTGGGTGACATTGTGGTATGGTGATAAGGGTTGAATGATGATGAAACAAATGGAGGGTTACCCTTAATAAGGTAGTATTACCTATTCACTCATATGTATAGAAGGGATGATAACCATATTGTGTTGATATGTAACCCTAATGATGCATAGCTTGTTATACCTAGCTTTCATATAACTAAATGATGGTAATTGGGTATGAATAGTCCTTGAATGACTAATATAATCATGGAGACTTTGTTATTGTTGTTGAAATCTTAGTATGCTATAACCCGATGGTTACACCTTGATTTATGTGTGGGTTCATACTTGAGAATACTACGGAATGTGATGGTGATGCTTCACCCTATGCATCCATGATCCAATGGGGATGTCGTGAGTTAGGGTTTGGGTATAAGTGATGATTAGTAACATTGATATAATTTATCATGTTGAACCTAACTCTAATGCAATTAGATAAAGATGAGTATTCATGTTTAACATTCTTATATGATGCAATGATGGTAGAATAACCTCCTTATTATGATCATAACCTTGATATGTTAATTGGTGGTTATTATAGCCACATGGTTGATACTTTCTTATGCTAAACATGTGCATAATGAATATGATGAGAGTTAATCATATCTAGATTCCTTGCATGTTGATGTAATAAAGGAATGTTCTTAATGTTAATATAACCCTTCTATGATTGTTTATGAATATCTCCTAGCTCATTAATGCAATATTGTGTTGATCTGGTGTATTATATGTAAGTAATGTTGTTGAGCCTTGTTATAAGGCATGGAAAGATAATGATGATCTTGCAGGGAATAATAATATAATGGTCTTAATGACCTTTGGGAATGATTGAGCCCTGAATGAGGTGTAATCCTCTTGTGTTGATAAGGGTTGATTCCCTGTGATATTGTGAAAAAGATTTATATCATGTGATAGTATGATGGTCTTAATGACCTTTGGGCATGGTTGAGCCCTGAATGAGGTGTATTCCTCTTCTGTTGATAAGGGTTTTTACCCTATGATATTGTAAAAAGGATTTATATCTTATGATAATATGATGACTAGTGTACTCTCATGAATGGCAAGTGAATAGTACCATGTGATGATGAGATGAGAAATTATGTTTCATATATTTTATATCTTTTCAATTTTTGATATTTATATGCTTGCTAGAAGTGAATTAGGGTTTGTATGTCCACTTGTTTGATGCAGCCTTAATTCACCCAATTGGCATAACTAATCAAGTACAACTCTAATCATGTAGTGCCCTGTGTCGTAGAGCCATCTTCAGTGTCATAACTTGTTGGCTGGTGAAACGAGTATTCCTAAGGGAAACTCAGAGTGCATACTTTTGAGTATGTGGGGGTGGCAGGTTGAGGATATATCCTTGTCATCCACAATGCAGATTGTGGAGGTTGGCTATGGTCATGCCTCATACATCTGATGTGATTAAGAACGGCTGTAGTTGTGTCTAGGTGATTATAACATGATGTGATTAGAGGACAACTGCGGTTGTACCTCAGTGATTAGGTTTGAATACCCATGTTTCTAGTGCCGTGACCTATACCATTAGACTAGTGGTTATCAGCTTGACTATATGTCGCTGTGGTGGCAGCTTTGACTGAGATTTCACTGCATTTTTATTCGTACTGACTAAGGGGAAGAGATCTTAGGATACTGACACTCCTAGATCTTGTAAGGAACCGAATAGCCCTTCGTAGGGGTCAGTTGGGCTTTGAATGGTACGATTCAAATTCCCCAAGGCGTAATAAAAGATGTAATACAGCCGTGCAACATATTTGTTTAGGGTTATACACAATGTTTCACATTGGATGATAACCCTTGTTTGTTCTCCTTACATAAAGATTATGCTTAGTGTAATTAAGAGATAGTAGATATACTTATGTTGTTGATATGCTTAAGATTGTAGATGCATACATATAGTAGCCATGATTATGTTGATAACTATACTGCTACTGCTGATTATAATCATGATGCTTGATATCTCATGTTGTTAGTTATGTTTAGCATGCTAGCCATGCCTTTGTAACTAGA
The DNA here is from genome assembly GCA_963693085.1 of Alisma plantago-aquatica. Taxonomy (NCBI): domain Eukaryota; kingdom Viridiplantae; phylum Streptophyta; class Magnoliopsida; order Alismatales; family Alismataceae; genus Alisma; species Alisma plantago-aquatica. The sequence goes on along the minus strand of OY856411.1, from coordinate 913,356,848 downwards.
GATGCATATACTGCTAATCATGCTTATCCAGGTAGTTGCGCTTATGTTGTTAGCTCTTCTTATAATGTTGATATGTTCAACCAATTAGACATGCTCATGCTGTTAGCTATGCTATGTTACTAGACTTGCTCATGATGCTAGAACTGCATATGCTACTGAATTGCTTATATTGTCAATAAGATAAAGGATGATAGTCTGGCTAATGATGATAGTTATTATATGCTCCTTTATGTATTTTGTTAATCATCAGTACTGTTGATCTTATTTGTTATATCTGGTTAAATTTCTTAATTGTTTAATTATTTATAAATGTTGTAATCAATAAATGTTGTTGGAGGTTATATCTCTTGCTGGGACATGGGTCTCACCCTTGTGGTTCGCCACATTTTTTTAGGTAATCAGAAGTGACGAAAACAAACATGTGGCAGCAAAGATGAGATATAGTAATGAATATTTGATAAAGTTGATTAGATGTCTAGTTTGTCCTAGAGTCGTCCATGTACTCTCAGGTCTGAACAGGAAAAGTTTGTATATGGTGTTTCAAATGAATCGAGATTTTGTTAGCATGTTAATGCTTGTTTGTGTGATATATATGAATATTATTCTTTTGTGTATATATGTTGTGGCTAAGGAAATAGAACATTTGTATCAAATTCTTGGCCTAGTATGGATAAAAGAAAGATGTTGGGGTCTTATGAAAAAGTTTCTGAGAAGGTGCTGACATTGAAATCAATTTTAATTTACCCATATTTTTGGGTATGTGATTAATTAGTAATTGATTATGTTTTATGTTTTGAGTAATCTCGTTTAGTGTAACGGGTCCTGACAATGATGATGATAATGTTAAGGGATGAGAATCCCCAATAATGTGATAAGGGACCAAGATCCCAAGTGTTATGCATTCAATGTGTTCCAAAGATTATGAAAGTACTTGATAAATGTATTACACCTTTCTTTGTAGCATCTGTTATAATTCATACTTATAACTTGGTTGATGCTAAAAGATATTGTAATGCACCTAATTAATCAAGTGGAACCTTATCATGTAGTTGCCCTGGCCATAGATTCATTCAGTTTCAGAATTTGCTGAATGGTGCAATGAGTTTAGCTTGGAGAGCATAATTTTGAATATGTGGGGGTAATGGATGAAAATATCCTTATGTACAAATAGGGATTGCTATGTGATCTCCCTCACCATCATAAGAGTATGGCTATATGCCATGACTCGATATTAATATACCAGGGATTGCTGTGTGATCTCTCTGAAGAGAGTGCATGTTGTGGTTGTAACTATCGTGACACATCCCGCTATCATACAGACAACGAGATGCCTCACGAAAATGTGCGGAAAACACCATAAACCACATATTACCGAAAATAGGGGTTAATTAAAACCATTTGCAGAAAACATATAAAAGAGAACTATTACATCCAGATCCTCATCCTGCAAGAAAACATATTATATAAGCATATACAAGCCTTGATATGTGTCCATAGCTTATAGGATCAGCTGTCCTTTCAGCACATGAGTTCATCACATGTTTATACATACATAACGGGCCACATAAGGCTAGCAGTAGGATATACAAAATTACAACAGCTAGTCATTGTGAAACGTCGTCAAACACCTCTGAGGACCTGAGAGTACATGGATGACTCTAGGACTCTACTTCAAAATGACAAAAGCAGCAACATATCCATCTCTTGCCTCCTACTGCTCTTCCTCTTGATGCTCGGCCACAACCTCACGACCACCACCACGTCTAGCGTGATCACCTAAAAAGGTTGTAAACCAACAGGGTGAGACACACAGTCCCAGTGAGAAACATAACTCCCTGCCAAAACTATAAAAATTCAGAAAGCTTAAAGCAAGTAAAGCAGATAACTGATATAAGCGGATTATATGAGCAACATACTGAGCAGAACTTACTATATCATCCATCTTACCAAGATTACAGGAGGCATATAACCTGATTTTCTTTATGGAACATGATTGACAAGATAAGATTTATAAGATCTTATCACAAAACATAAGGAACATATAAGTAACTGCAAGGTATAACAAGATCAACTACACAAGCAAGGTCTCAACCAATGTTCCGTATTTTGTACTAAGAAATAAACACTATTTGGCTGAATTACGTATTATTATGCCCTGAGGAAGTGAGTCGTACCACTCAGATCCAACTGACGGCTACGAAACCCGGAGCCGGTGCCATACAAGGTCAATGGAAGAGTCGGACTCCACGACCTCACCACCTCATGGTCAGTGCACGAGAACTAAAGCAGGACCGCAATCTCATGCTTAAGTGGCCTCAGCCACAGGGTCAGCTCCGCAAGCTACCCATAACCCTAGCCCGCCTTGGTACAGGTCTCGGCGCTAGTAAACCTTAAGCCACAGGCTTGTTCACCATGCTCTGAGCCATGAACGCATTCATGCTCTATCACATATCCTGAGCCATGTGCCTGTTCACCATGCTCCATATATCATAAGTCTGCAACCGCAGTTGCACTCAAATCCTTCTATTTTCAGCTAGGAGAAACCTCACATATTCAACAATATGCACTCCGGGTTAACCCGCAGGAGAACCCATTTCACCATCACCAACTACTGACGATGATGGATATATGGCCAGGGCAAACTACATGTTCAGTTCCACTGTAATTAATTAGTATATTTTAAGTGGATTGTTGAGGCAACCAAGTTGTAAAATACACAAGCATTGAGTTATATTATTACTGTCATCATCACCTTGTCCTGGGATCTCAATCCCTTATCATAGAAAGCCATGCCTCTAAAGGCATCATCACCATATTACATCATCACCGTGGATAACAATCCCTTATCTCATCATCAAGAGGATAACATCTCACTAGTCACTCAACCTTCATTAGGTTCTTAGACCTATCTTCTTATACTGGTGATGAATGTTATTTCATCAACAAGAGTTATCATCATGATACAGTGTTATTCAAACACATATGCCTCATAGCTCTTACCTGGCTATGAATTCATCTGGTACACCTGCATGGTTAGTATGCACATCAAGAGAGATAACTTAAAATCACCAGACATAGCTCTTACTGATTATCATGTTATTAGGGTTTGCAGATGCACATGTCATGATCATAATCGTATGAAGCATACACTGTATCAGTTATATTATTGCTATCAAATCATGGGCGTCCATCTATGCTTTTTATCTTATAAACATGAGCAAGCATCTTATCATCTTAATTGGCATTATCTTTAAACATCCAACATAGCATAGGTTTGCAAACTCACATCCATATTTCATTATCAACAAAGATGTGATTACATGATAAAGGACCACTAGGTAGGGTTTCCGGGTTAGACATGACCCTCACCAAAGGTGCCCGCTGCCCTCACTAGAAGTTTGACGGGTAGGGCAACCCTCACTACAGGTGGTATCGGGCAGGTTAACGACCCTCACTAGAGGCCTATTGACCAAGCACTTAGCCACATATCGGCCAACCCAAAGGCAAGGTATATCGGGCAACCACTTCATGGTGTGTCGTGCACCTAGAGAGCAAAGGTTCTACCGTGCAGCTCAGATGCAAGGACTATGTCGTGCAACCAAGACCAAGAAGTGTATCATGTAGCTGGGTCCATGGGGCATATCGTGCATCCAAGGTCAAGGTGTGACGGGCAGCTATGTGTATCAGGCAAAGCTCAAACGGCTAGCTAGGGTTAGGGTTTGGGTTGTGTCGGACAACCATCACCACCCTAACAGCTAAGATTGTGGCACCCAAAGCCAGCACCATATCACCCATCAAGGTACACATCAACAACCGATACAAGGGCACCACAGGGAAGCCTATCACCCAACAAGAGAAAGCACAACCTATCGGCCATCACAAAGGCAAGACCAGGGTTCTCCATACAACACTGTATCAGGAAGCACCTAACTTGTGTATCGTTCAAGGCATAAAGCTCATCATGACATGGTCATCATCAACCTCAAGATCACCATCATCAAAACCCTAAAAGATCAAGAGAATTGGCTCACCTCTCAACAACCAAGATAGAGGGGTTTTGCTCAATCTCCATCACAAATAGGGCATCATGATGGATCATTTCCATATCGGCCTAAGGCTCAACCAAGGCTCAACTCTCAAATCCATGGTGAGAGAAGAGTGTTGCTCAAGTACCTAGAGTATAGACTCACCTCTCAACAACCAAGTGAGAGGGGTGTTGCCTATATCACTAGAGCCGAACTCACTTCTCAAGACCAAAGGAGAGAAAGGGGTATTGCCCAAGAAACTCTACACATAAGATTCGGCCACCAAGATCAAAGCACATCTACAACATATCCATTATAACAACAAGATCATATATCCAACAGGATCAAAGGTGCAAACTAGAGCAAGAAACATATCTAGCAAGGAGTATGGCCGATCAAGATGAAACATATTATGCAACAAGAAAGGAAGTAGTATAGCTAAGGTTTGGAGTTATGTAACCCACCTTAAGAAATCTCCAAGCTCCTAGCACCAAGCAACACCTTCGACCACCATAAGAGGAAGAAGAAGAAGACTCCAAAGAGAAGGGTCGGCCACGAAGCTCAGCTCCTCCAAGAATATCGACCAGAAAGGTTGCAAAGGAGAGGTGTCGTTCACCAAGGAAGAGGGGAAACTAAGGAACTAAAGGGATCCTTAGTAAGAGAAAGGAGATACATATATAGAAGAGGGTGGAGGAGAAAATAAGGCAATGTGTCGCCCACCTAGGGACATTTGTCCATGGGCAATGCCACCTTCTCGTCCCACCTCATACACATGTCCAAGGCAATTGCCACATGCAAGCATCATGCACCAAGTGTCCACTAGAGTGGTGACACAAACAAAGCTAAGAGTCAAAGATGGTCCATGGCCGACACACTCACTCCCTTACCCGATACAGCCCCATGGGCGACACACCCATGGCCGACACAAAGCTCTCTTGCCAGATACAGGGTCCAACAAGGCAAAGCCAGGCCCAAACAAAGCAAAACAAGGCCCAACAGAGCTCAACAAAGCCCAAGGCAACTCAAGCAACGAGCCCAACCCTTCCTCTCAACTCTAGAGGAAGCAAGGAGAGAGAGAAACATCTCTCAAGGTGACAAACTTGCTCATCAACCCTAAACTTAGGTTATTTGCAAGTAGCACCTCCAACTCTCAACAAAGCACAAACAAACCCTAATCACCACTAAAGGTGATTAGCAAGCAACTAAACACCAAGGTTAGGCAAAAAAAATAGGATAAGCTCAAAACGGAGGTCAGGGTCCTTACAATAACACTATTGTGAAGATGCCACTATACCCTAGCAAGCTAATTGTAGTTTGACGTATGATGTCACTGCCAGTGGTCTCGTACTGACCGAGACAGGTGAGGTCTTGGAAGCCGGCTCTTCTTTTGACCTTGTATGGTACCGATGCTTTATGTAGCCGTGGTCGGTTGGAGCATGAGCGGTATACCTCATCTCCTCAAGGCATAAGTGTGATTGTAAATATGTAATCAGCCGTGTAGCATATTTGATTAAGGATTGAATACGGAAATATTGGTTGATGTTGAATTACTTTTATACATCTTAAATGGATAGATGTTATATGTGTTCTTCATATTCCTTTTAAAGTGAATAGATGTTTTATTGTTCTATCATAGATAGCTACATTGCTTTAAAAGATGATATTGCTATGTTCTGCTTATAAATAAGGATTAATCTTGATTATTAATATAAAAGATCCTCTGCTCAATTTTATACTGTTTACCCGTGATAATAATATTGTCGGCTGAGAGTTATATCTCTCGCTGGGACTTTTGTCTCACCTCGTTGGTCCCAACATTTTTTTTAGGTGGACGCAGACAAGGAGGTAGAGACCGTACTGCAGAGGGAGGACAACAACAATATGGACAATAGTAACAACTCAGGTTGAGTGTGTTTTCTGTCGTGTCTTGTAGATAGAAGTCCTATGTGTTGTCTCTGTACTCTCAAGTCCTTGAGAGTTAGTATGTATTGGCTTTATAAACGATATGAGATTTTGACTTGTATGCCTCGAGATTTTATGTTGCTTATGTATATGTTTGGGCAAAGAAACTGGTATATGATATCCTCGAGATGAGATGGCACAATGTATGTACAATGTGAACCATGATGTAGATATTGCTTTGGTTCTTTTTTTAAGAGTTTCCTGGTAATGAATCTCTTTGTAAAATGATTTTAATTTTTAGTGATTTTCATTGATCCACTGCTAATAGTTATTCCACGTAATTACTGTGACGTTTTGGCTGTCGATTTGATAGCAGTCGTCACATTTATTTTCTTCATGGAATACTTTGTTTCTCGCTCTCTCTTCCTACTTTCCCATGACCATGGATGGGTAGTTATCTTTATCTTGGGGCTGAAGAAGTAACTATCATGCTATTTTATGTTAAACAAGTGGATTTCGTAGTTATATGCTTGTTTGGGTAGCCAATATGTATGCTTTATGCTCTCTAGCATGAGTTGTAAGGATGTTCTAGGAGTAGAGACATTTTCCATGCCTCATTATCTAGTTGGTGATAATTTTAAATGAGAGTTTTAACAACTTGTTTGCGTTGCCTAGTTTACTATTGGACATGACAATGTGAATATAGGGGGCTAGGGCGGTTCTACACCGTTGACAAGGGCCATATGATATATATAATATCTCAAATGATTATTCTTGTTTACTTATCGATCTTGTTCGATTGTGATATACCATGTCTAATAAAACAAAATAGTTATTGTATCATGTATATCTTAATACTTTTTTAGTTGTATAGGGTGTTTTATGTGTGACAAGTCTATTGTTTTATAGTTGTGCATACCTGCGAGTTATCAGGAACACCTAAATGAATGTCTAACACCTAAATGAATATCTAGTTGTGTATTTTCCTAGTATCGTGAAAGATTCTCAATCGTGTGTATCACATAGGATTCTTATCTCAACACAATGGACTGCAATATATGCATCTAATGCCTTAAATGGAAGACTCAAATGTTATAAAATCCCATCAAAGTAGGTAGAAACAACTTATATATATTCATATCTTAATAATTCCATGAAGTGCACATTATCTTACTCAGGAAAAGTATGTGTATAATGTAGGATTAGTTCCATATAATGGTTCTATTTTAGTAAGCACCTAGAAACCCGTCCACGATTTACTCATTAGGAGTAAATCTTGGATAGTCCCCGGTTTGGGACTGTTCTTGAACACCTAATCTCACTTAGGATGTAAGTGTATAATGTGTATTGGGTTTTTGAGAAAATTTCGGTAGCATTTCCTCATTTGTTCTCTAAGTACATATGTAGACTTCTTTTCAAGCTATCATGTCTACCACAATAAAGTTGGTTATGACAAGCAATAAAAGGTTAACTGATGTTATACAACTTTTTCTGAAAATATATAACATCGTTATATGTACTTACACTTTGTTAATACTAATATTGTTCAGTCTCTTACCACCCATAACAGTCACTATGAACTGGGCCTCTATGTCAATGTTAACGTTCCCTATTGAAGAACAATTGGACATCATCCTAGATGATCGTTCCTTAAACCAATTGGTCATACCCAAACATTGGCGTTTTCTAAAAGGAAGACACTACATGCCTGGTAAAGTGACCATAACTTTTGGCAATTATTCACATGTTATCGAGGTTGAGTATGATTTGGCGGGAAATCTTGTATCAAAATATGGTTGGCGTGATTGGATTGGAGAGATGCATGTGGTCCGTTGCAACAGGCTTTTTCTCTGTCCAGTTGGCCATAATTCCATCAAAGTTTGGATAACCAACAGCAACTGTGAGACCCCCGATCATCTACTGCGGTATGAGCGCACGGCGTCGCATATCAGCTCGGACGAATCTGAATCTGAGGCCCCTGTCAGTTCAGAATCGTCTAAATACAGTGAGGAGCTTCGTGACACAGCTTCATCATAAAAAAGAAGTTATTGATGCGGGACCATGTTGGTGTAGTATTTAGTTGTCTATCTATCTAGACTTGTCTGTATTAATAGTTTTTTTAATTATGCGCATGTTTAGGGGTACACCAACCCCTTTGTTTAGTTATTGTTTAGGGGTACACCCCTGTGTGTGGATGTAAAAAGAGATTAATGAATGGAACTGAAAGTTGCTACATGAATGCTTATAACTGAAGTGTGTGTTCCCATGAATGTTCCCATTTGCATGATTACACTACTATTTTCTCATATTGTATAGTCTATTTTAATATGACATACTTACTTATATCTTGCTTAATGATGAACTGTAATGCACACATGTGACATGCTTGGAATGTAAATGATGAACTTTTCCCTAAATTTCCAATCATGCTTTTAAAGACATCAATAATCACCCTAACTTGAAGAACTAGGATTTTAGGTATAAGAATGACAACACATTATTTGTTGGCCTAGAAACCCATCCAAGATTTACTCATTAGGAGTAAATCTTGGATAGTCCCCGGTTTGGGACTGTTCTTGAACACCTAATCTTGCTTAGGATGTAAGTGTATAATGTGTATTGGGTTTTCAAGAAAATTTCGGCAGCATTTCCCCGTTTGTTCTCTAAGTACATATGTACTTGGAGAACAGCGGAGAAATGCTGCCGAAATTTTCTTGAAAACCCAATACACATTATACACTTACTAGTGAGATTAGGTGTTCAAGAATGGATAGGTGGTACACATTTATTATATATAATAATGACATCACATGTATTTGTTAACCCTAGACCCTAATCTTGTCCTAATATATACTTGTTTTCTCTTTGATCATAGAATGGATAGATCATGGATGTCGATTCGCAATCGATGCACCCCAGAGTTTATTTCTGGTCTTGACCAGTTCATTAGATTTGCCGAGGAACATAGGAAACAACCTGGAGATAGGTTCTACTGTCCATGTAGGCATTGTGGTAACAACTTGAAAGTCAACACTGGTGATGAAATCAAAACTCATGTCATGTGCAACGGGATTATACAAGGCTATACAGAATGGCACTGGCATGGAGAGATTTCAAACCTGAAACCAGTGGATGTCGATAGCAGTGCTTGTGTGGAAGAAGAAATTGCCTACGATGACGTAGATGTGAATGAACCAGTTCCAGTAGACATCGTTGATGCGATGCTGGATAGTTGTGGGGTAGAGCACACTGATCCACCTCCCATTTTTAGAAACATTGTGCATGATGCTGAGATGTTGTTATACACAGGTTGTACTAAGTTTACGAAGCTTAACGCTGTGTTGAGATTGTATAAGTTGAAAGCTAACAATAGATGGAGCGACAAAAGCTTCACGTCATTGCTGTCTTTGTTGAAAGAAATGCTTCCTGAAGGAAACGAGCTGCCAATCTCAACATACCAGGTAAAGAAATTGTTGTGCCCAATGGGAATGGATGCCAATAAGATACACGCATGCCCTAATGATTGTGTATTATTTCAAAAGGACTATGCGGATTTGAAAGATTGTCCAAAATGTGGTGCGTCACGGTATAAATTGACGACTTCGGGGGAGTCCAAAACTGGTTCTCCTGCCAAGGTGATGTGGTATCTACCTATAATATCACGGTTTCAACGCTTGTTTGCCAATCCGATAGATGCGAAGAATTTGAGGTGGCATGCAGATGTTAAGAAAAATAATGATGGGATCCTACGACATGCGTCTGATTCCCCACAGTGGAAGAAGATTGATGTATTGTACCCTGAATTTGGTGAAGAAGTCAGGAATCTAAGACTTGGGCTTTGTACAGACGGGATGAATCTGTACGGGACATTGAGCAGCCAACATAGCACTTGGCCAGTCATGCTTGTTATATACAATCTTCCTCCCTGGTTGTGTATGAAAAATAAGTATGTAATGCTGTCGTTGTTGATATCGGGCCCTAAACAACCTGGAAATGACATCGATGTTTATCTTGAACCTATGATTGATGACTTAAAGAAACTCTGGGGTGAAGGTGTGATGACCTATGATGCTTCATGAAGAGAGACATTTCGTTTGCATGCTATGTTGTTTTGCACTATTAATGACTTTCCAGCATATGGGATTTTGTCTGGATATAGTGTCAAAGGAACTAAAGCGTGTCCTATATGTGAAGAGAACACTGATTCAACAAGACTAAAACATGGCGGTAAGAATGTATATCTCAGTCATCGAAGGTTTCTTCCAAAATTTCATCCGTATCGTAGGAAGCGCAAAGCATTCAATGGATTGAATGAGGAACGCAGTGCACCTAAACCTATACCATGGGAGGTTGTTTATGAAAGAATAAAAGACTTTGTCAATGAATTTGGTAAGAGATCACAATGTACTACACGGAGTGACAATTCTTCATTCAAGAAGAAGTCAATATTTTGGGATCTTCCTTATTGGAGTTCTTTGACAGTCAGACATTGTATCGATGTAATGCACGTTGAGAAAAATGTCTGTGATAGCATCATTGGTACTCTGTTAAATATACCAGGTAAGACTAAAGATGGGATAAAATCTAGACTGGACCTACGTGAAATGGGAATAAGGTCAGAATTAACAGAATTACGTGAAATGGGTAATAAAAGAACATACTTACCTCCCGCTTGTTACACATTGTCTAGAAAAGAGAAGAAAGCTTTTTGTGAATGCTTGGTAAATGTTAAGGTGCCACATGGTTACTCATCCAACATCCGTAGATTGGTATCAATGAAAGATCTGAAGTTGATAGGTCTTAAATATCATGATTGTCACACTCTAATGCAACAAATATTGCCCGTGGCAATTTGATCTATATTGCCGAAGCATGTAAGGTTTGCAATCACCAGACTTTGTTTCTTTTTCAACAGTCTCTGCAGCAAAGTTATTGACCTTGAGACTCTCGATAATTTGCAAAGAGAAGTGGTTGTTACCCTATGTCAGCTTGAGATGTATTTCCCTCCTTCGTTCTTTGATATCATGGTACATCTTGTTGTCCACTTGACTACGGAAAAGTAAAATCTTGGGACCGGTTTTCTTGCATTGGATGTATCCCTTTGAACGATACATGAGCGTTTTTAAAGGTGATGTTCGAAACCGTTATCGGCCTGAAGGGAGTATTATTGAAGGTTATGTGGCGAGAGAGGTTATGGATTTCTGCAATGACTTTCTCAGTGGTAATGACACTCCTGATAATGACAAGAATATTGACGAGCTATTTGGCAAAGGAATTTTGGGATCACATGTGAAAGTAATCAGCCGTGAGCAGTTGGAACAAGGTCATTTGTATATTTTACACAACATGGACGAAGTGAACGTTTATATCGAGGAACATACCAATTTCATCAAAAGACAATATCCTCGAGCCAATATAATGTGGCTTGCTAGAGAGCATAACAAGAATTTTATTAAGTGGTTTGAAGATAAAGTCTTACATCAACTATCTCAAACACCAGATGATATTACTGAAACTATCAAATGCCTCGCCTTTAAACCAAAGTTGACTGTTATGTCTTATGAAGGGTATGACATTAATGGATTCACATATTACACAAAGTGCCAAGATGATAAGAGTGTCGTCCAAAATAGTGGGGTCACCCTTCAAGCATCGACTATGTTTTTTGCAAGTGCAAAGGATAAGAGTCCACGTGAAGCTAAAATGTCATATTACGGTGTCATTGAAGAGATATGGGAATTTGACTACATAGATGTCAGAATTCCGCTCTTCAAATGTAATTGGGTTGATAACACCAAAGGAGTTATAGTGGATGAATTGGGTTTCACTTTAGTGAACTTTGAAAAGATTGGCGAGAAGGCTGAACTATTCGTATTGGCATCACAGGCGAAACAAGTATTTTATATCGATGATCCTGCAAATGATAAATGGTCGGTTGTTCTTCATGGTAAAAGACAATTCATTGAAGATCCTATAGATGAAGAAGAGTACTATGATAAATATGATGACTCTAGTCCATTCTCAGTTGGGTTGCCAACTCCACAAAATATTGAAGCTAATGATGACTTATATGTGCGCGGAGATCACAATGAAGGATTGTTAATTGATAAAAGATCACAATTTTAGAGGCAGGAATGGTTATATTTTTTTATTGAAGCTAAATGTTTACTTTTTTAATATCAATATCATTTTCTGATTTGATGTTTCATTATCTTCTAGTTAATACAAATGCTAAACATTGTGGGAGGGTGCTAAAGAACTATAGGACCAATCTCACCCGAGATTACATACGTGATGCTGAGAATAGGTTCTTGATTGATTCCAATTCTAGACATTGATCAGTATTTCACTAACTCTACACTAATAGTTTTTGTTTGTATTCTCTTTGAAAAATAAATATAGGAAGAAGGCTATGTAGGACGGCCATGACATAGCTATGCAGGATATGCAGGATATGTAGGAAGAAGCCCCAATGAAGAGAAGCAGGATACAGATACAATACATAAAGTGCAGCACACACAAGTGCTTTAGATTCATATAACAACATGACAGACTAACACATATATAGTGCATAACAACAGCAGTGCTAAATTTACATACAACACTATCTTAGTACATATATAGTGGGACTAAGGTGACGATACCACCTGCTAAAACAGGTTACCGACTACATGTTACGACTGGGAGGTCGTGATTCAGCAACCATATGCATTAGCAGGAGGACAAACATATGGTGATCTGTTTGTCCTCCTGCTAATGCATACGGTTGCTGAATCACGACCTCCCAGTCATAACATGTAGTTGTTGGTAACCTATTTTGCCAGGTGGGATCGTCACCTTATAAGTCCCACTATATATGTACTAAGCTAATGTTGTATGTAAATTTGACGCTGCTGTTGTTATGTACTATATATATGTTAGTCTGTCATGTTGTATGGACATCGATTGTATTGCTCAGGTATTATATAGTCTCATTAGATAATATGAAATATATCAATCTTATTTATAGCTCATTAATTATATATATACATCATTCTCTTTACAGGTGTTTAAAGTTGACCCCACTACAGGAACGGACTTACCAGATGTACATGCTCCCTATACGATGGGAGAATTAAATGAAGTAAGAGAAGAATGGGAAACAGCCATACAAATAGTGGGGGCTTTAAAATATAATTGGGATCCTAATAGCGAATAATGACTAAATAATGATATTTTGTAAATGAATTTCTGAATTATAATATATGTGTGAATGTTTCTGTGACAAAGTGGTTTTTCTGGCTTAATTCCGAGGACGGAATTTCTTTTAAGGTGTGTAGGATGTGATGGAGTGGATTTTTGAAATCCATAAATCTCCAATAACACATTAGAATCCATATCTTGAGTTACAATGAGAGTTCCAAGTGTTTGGTAAAGTGGAGATGTTGAATGAGATTTATATAATGATTAATATCTCTCTTTATATGCACCTTCTTGAGGAATTTAATTGGATGACCTAACAATTGAGTTTTTGCACCAAATTTGAATAGAAGGTAGCTTGAGTGGTAGGAAAGCTGTGGTTAAAATTTGGTGGCAATCGGATATTCCTAGAGGAAGTTATGGAGGTTTGTTTTTAGGGAAATAATGTGCTTTTTGTGTTGATTAGCCTAAGTTGTTGATTAAATAAGTGTCACACGCTCCCCCTTAGTCAAGTTGGGTCCGTATGGCCAACTTATGACCTTAGATTGCCAATCCAGCGGCTATGACCTTAGGAAAGGAGAAGCCACGGATCCGCTTAAGTGTCCTCTGGCCGATAGCCCTTGGATGACAATCAAACGGCCCAGAGCTCTCCTCCTACCTCCCGTCACAGAGGAGATCGTGGGAGAGCTGACGCCGAGCCCTCCCAGCCACCACTCGCCTAAATCGTGGGGAGTGAGGGGAAACAAAGTGGTCAGTTGCTCTTGGCCCGAGTAGAGGAGTACGGAGACCCCTTAAGCAAGTTGTGAGACTGCTCCAGTAGAGAGAACGGAAGCTCGACTTCCAGGTCCTCTCCACCACGACCTGTAGGCGGTGGTTAGAGGTGGAGAAAGGGAGCTCGAGCATCAATCCGGGGGAGGGTAAGGAGCATAAAAGGAAGTAGGAGACGAGAGGAGACGACTCCATATGTTTTCAGTGGCTTCCGTGGAGCCTTCCATGCCCGATGAGCTCCTCATAGCCGGAGACAAGGACCGAGCTCGGGGGTGGGTTCTGGAGCTGCTCACCGCGAGCGAAGATGGTGGATGAGTTTATGGAGGCCCTGCGAAGCTTTTGGAAGCTACATGTTGGAGTGGGAGTGAGAGGGGTGCTTTTCCCCCTTTTTGCTCTGCCACGACAGATATGGCGACGACGCTCCCAGCTAGATGGAGAGGTGGAGCGGTAAGCTTGGATAAAAGAGGCCGTGGAGAATAGCGGGACCCCGCCGGATCTTTGGGTGGTCGAAGGAGTTGGCTTGGAGGCCCAGTACTCAGTTGCTTGCTCACCGGAGCCAAGCCGGGCGGCGGCGATCCCGTGAAACAGAGTCTGTGGACTCTCGATCGCGAGACCAGGAGAGGGATGGGGCAAGCGAACCGGGCCCAATCTCCAGCGAACCGGGTCCAGGTAGCGAACCGGCCGCATGACCAGTGAACCGGTGGCTCACTTGAGACCAGTTGAAGAGCAGCGCTACCCGAGAAGCCACATGGCGGGCTCTCATTGGCCAAAAGGTAAATAGTTTCAATAAATGAACATATCTTCAATAATTTGTAGAAATTAGCTCGATGCTCAGAAAAATACAATCAATATACCAAAATTCTCAGAAAAATGCGTAGAATACAATGGAACTATAATACCAGGCTTTTGATGCTTAGATATCAGTGATATCATGAAATATGTGTAATGCTTAATTGATGGATAATAAATGTCAAAGGATGTTCTAAAATTATGGAAAAATGCCAATAAGTATATAATTATGTTTATAATGCGCCTGATGTCAAGGATGATCATGTTGATGTATGAAACCATGTAATTTGCTTAATATGGCTAATTAGGGATAATAACCCTAAAGAAAATGTAGAAAATACATTATTGATCAATAAATGATGAAATTCACAAAGTAAGCTCATATCAGTATTTGGAACCTCAGTTTGAAGTATGAGATCATAATAATGAACAAAATTCATGTTATATGAGATGGATCCTTAATACATGGTTTAAAACCCTAATCTCGGTTAATGATGTAACTAGGGTTAATTAATGTGCACAAAAATTCTATGGAAGATAATGTTCAGATAATGAGTCATAACATGGAATATGACATCAGTATGATAAATCTAAGATAAGAAGACAAGTAATAATGTATATAACATAGTGAACTAAGCAAACCCTAATATGAACACGATTAGGGTTAAGATTAAATATAATAGGATGAGAACCTGATAATAGTATATGGTCTTGTTTTGATCAGGTTTGACCAAGCTTATAGTTGACATCAGGAATATGTGTTTAGAATGATCTGTCTCTTTGGAAGGTACGCTATTACCTCTTACTTGGCTTATTATACAATACGCTTGTGTTATATGTGTAGTAGAATACTTGGCATATGGTATTGGATGAAATGATTGTTTTGGTATGATATGTTGCATGGTTTTCCATACTTATTGCTATGAACACATGACACATAATATATCTGTTCCATTATATCTAAGCACTTCAACTTTTTGGTAGTAAAGTGCTAGAAATAAGTACTTCAACTCTTTGGTAGTAAAGTACTTGGAAGTGATCCAACTCTTTGGTAGTAGATCACATTGTGAAATGATCCAACTCTTTGGTAGTAGATCATAAAGGCCTTAATGCATTCAACTCTCAGGTAGTAAATGCATGAATGATATAATGGAAAATGTGCTTAAAATATGTGTTCTCTTTTGTTAATGAATATCTTTGTGCAAGTATACGCTTTTCTTATATTCTTCTGTTACTGCCAAGTATATTAGTTTTATCTTATTGCCAAGATATGATGAGAGGTATATAAAAGACACGTAGGCGTACTCAGTACAATATTCATGAAATATTGTGCTGACGTGTACCGCATGTAATCTTTTGTTTAGGTTGTGGTTTTGCTCTTGAAGATCCAGGATAGTGAGATTTGTGTGGCGAGCTGATGTACAGGTGGACCTGTTGTCTTAAGATCCTGTTGTTTAGTTGTAGTACATGTATATGTAGAAGTTTGCTGTTCAATATGTAATATCAAATGTTGTAACAATTCATGTTGTAATTACATGTTGAATGGTGAACATGTGTTTTGGTTTGTTTATTGTTCATGTGCATGTGCTACTGATGTATGTTCCTTCTGACTCCCTTGAGTTTCTTCTTCTTAGCCTCGTGTGGGATGTTTAAATTGGGATTCTCGCTGAGGTGAGGGTTTCAATTTGGACGTCGCACATCAGATTAAGTTTTAGAAAATCCGGGGACGTCACAGTTTCTACATGTCTGGATGTTTCTACATGTGTCTGAGTGAAAATGAATGAAAGTGTTGGTTGCTATATGAATGTTTCTACATGTGTGAATGTGAATGAATGGAACTACATATTTCTAGCTACATGAATGTTTCTAAATGTGTGAAAATAAAATGGAACTGCAGGTTGCATTGCTAAATGCATGTGTGAATATTTTTGTTGTTAATTTTGCAGGTTTGTGGCATGTTGTCGGCTGATATCAATGGATGTCATAAAACCTGCAGTTCATAACTGAACTGAACATGTTTCTCATCCTACGACCAGCCACAGTAGGTCTGCAGACTGACAGAAAAAAAAAAAACAATAGGTGTCAGTTATTTGTATAAAACCGACGCCAAATAGTTACAGTGTCGGTTTTTAATAGAAACCGACGTCTATTTTCTTAACACCACGGCCGTGGCAGCGGACCAGACACCACGGCCGTGCTGGCCAGCACGGCCGTGTTGGGAGTTATATGGCGTCGGTTATTAGCTAATAATCGACGTCTATAGTGCCCAAGTTGGTTCCCTCTTGTGGCGCGAAGATATATGTCGTCGGTTATTTGTAAAAAACCGACACTGATAGTGCCCAAGATGGCGCCCTTTCTGTGGCGTGAAGGGTTTGGGCATCGGTTTCTTATCTAATAACCGACGCCTATAGTGCCATGATGGTGCGTTTTCGGTGGCGCACGAAGAGTTTGGGCGTCGGTTTTGGAACTGACGCCTAATGGGTGAGCTTTTAGTGTTTCCCACATAGGTGTCGCTTAGAAACTGAAACTAAAGGCTTTAAATAACTGACACTAAAGGTAGGTTCTGTAGTAGTGATATAGTTCCTTTGTCTTTGATATCCAGATTGTACTCAAGGTATGGGATCGTCATCCTCATCAACTTTCAATCCATGTTCCTTTAACTAGAGCAGACCATCAAAGATATGTGTAAGCTCAATATCACATATTGATTCACACCAGCATGCCCATGAATTTCTCAATCTCACTTATCAAGTGGCCAAGATATCATACTCATGTAGGAGGGACAAATCCCATCTACATCACTCACACTCATCCCCATGTGTCACAATGCACCTGAGCATCACCTTTGTGGAAACCCTTATACAAGGTCATGGTGGATGATGTCAAAGTATATCGAATGATATGTGATGAGTGTAGTCATTTTATGTCTAAGAACTACAATCACCAACATCATTATTAGAGATAACCCTAACTACCTCATGGTTTCCATGTGTCACTCTCAAGGTAGGTATGTCTGATACATTGTTCTCCAACAAGTATCTATGTGTTTGGTTTGATATCACATAACATGACTAATGATATTTTGTCATCAGCCAACACACATTCTAGTCTTTAGTGTTATTGTTGTCTATCAACCTTCCATAATAACATCCATCTAGGGACATAACAAGAATGTATATACTCTTAACATCTGTATGATCTCATTGTTCATGTCCTTCACCCAAAGACATACATCATTGAGTAATATCATTCTTTATACATTTATTAATATACATCATTATCTCATAACTGAAAAAATAAATAAACTGGAAGGTTGCCTTTATCATTAATCAAATCATGTACAAGATATGTCATTAAAAACATCATATGATTGACTCTCTAGGCATACATACCAACATAATCCCACTTGCACTTAGATCCAATCACCCATGAACTTAATCCCAAGTGATCTAACATGGACTTCATGCTTCTGCTGTGAAAGTGCTTATATCGATGGGTCATCCACACTTCTCTCAGTTGGTACTCTACAAATCTCGCATCTCCTCATTATATGATTTGTTGTATGAGATGGAACTACCTTTATGTATGCTTGGAATGCTAACGTGATCTGGGTTCCTTAGCTTGTAATAGCTCCATTGTTGTCACAATATAGCTCAATTGCATCTTTGATGCTTGGAATCACCCCAAGTTCTGAGATGAACGTCTTGATTAAAACAACCTCCTTTTTTGTGTTGGATGTAGCAATATACTCAACCTATGTTTTAGAATCCACAACTATCTCCTATTTCGAACTCCTCCAGCTCACAACTCCATTGTTGAGGCAACACACAATCCCATACTGCGATATGTAGTCATCTTTGTCAGTTTGAAAGCTTGCATTGGTGTAACCTTTTACCACCAACTCTTCCTATCCTTCGTAGACAAGGAACTGATCCTTAGTTCTTCTCAAGTACTTAAGGATGCTCTCCACAATAGTACAGTGAGATTCGACGGGATATGATTGATATCTACTCATCATGCTCAAGGCATACAAAACATCTGGATGATTACATAACATTGCGTACATGATAGATCTCATTTCCGATGCATATGGAATCATATTCATGTGCTCCCTTTCTTACAAGAATTGGGACATTGATCTCCAGAGATAGTTACACCATGAGACATGGGCAGGTTGCCTCTCTTTGAGTTCTCCGTGTTGAACCTCTTCAACACTTTATAAATGTACATGCTTTGACTTAGTCCAAGAAGCCTTCTAGATCTATCTTTATAGATCTAGATTCTTAGAATATAAGATGCTTCACCTAGGACTTTCATAGAGAATGTATTTCCTACCCATGTCTTTACCATCTGTAAAGTAGGGATGTCATTCCCCATCAATAGTATGTCATCCAAATACAATATGAGGAATATAATCATGCTCCCACCAACCTTCTTGTAAACACATGGTTTGTCTTCATTTTGACTAAAGCCAAACTCTTTCACTATTTTGTCAAATTGAAGATTCTAGCATCGAGATGCTTGTTTCAATCTATAGTTTGACCTTTGTAGCTTACATATTTTATTTGCATCCTTTGGATTTATAAAACTCTCAGGTTGTGTGTAACATACCGGATCTTGGACCCTACTCTAGAACTTTGACCTTTTGGGCTTACCCAAACAAGATTGAGGGTTAGACTTAAAAATATATATACAATAATCCTAATGAGCTAATGCATGTATAAATCACCCTAATGTAACCTAATATCTTCACATTAGACTTAGACAAATAATGGACACAAACTATGTCATGTGATATAAATGGAGATTTCATAATAATTTGTGTATAATAATGATATATAATTCTTTTGGTTGTAAATATAAAGATAACAAACTTAATTGGATGAATAAATATGATATATGACTTCAAAAGATGGAAATAAAGACAAATTCATATTCAATCATCAAATATAACTTGTGGATGAAGTTTCACCAAAATTTGGAAAACCCTAATGTCATTAATGCATGAGGAAAAAGAAACTAATATTTGATTAAATAATACATCAAAAGTTTCCAAACCTAAAATCTAACTTCAAAATCGGAATCCACATGCCTTAATTGGCCTTTGTGTAAAATTTCATGTAATTTGGAGCCTATTTTCACCCTCAAATAGATTTATACAATAAAAGGACTAATTTAGCAAATATCCCAATTAATTATTTTGATTTCCTAAAGTTTCATTTATTAATTTGTCTCACGTCGATTTCCTATAGTTATGGGATATCCGGGTGTCACGCTTGCTTTTCGGACTTGCTAAATATCGGGCTAGTCCTGGCCGTTGGATGCCATTTTAATGATAGTGATTTCATCTTCTTCTTTTCCTTTTTTTCCTTCTTTTCTTCCCTCTCGCACGCATGTATCAGTCGATGATGTGCTCCCCCTCCGACTTCAGTTGCTCCCTCTCCTTTCTCCCTTTTCCTCTGTTCTCTTCTATCCTATTGTCCTCTCCTTCTCCCAAATTTGTTGATCTTATAATGTTAGGGCCAATCAGTTTGTGGCCTATTTTTGCAAGGCGTCGCCCCCTTGCTCTGTTCCTCCCCTATCTCCCCCTTCTCTTCCCTCTCCCAACCAGCTGGGGCTTTTGGCCCCCCTAGAAGAGAGCCTATAAGCTTCAATGAGTTCTCTAGCGTCTTCTCACAGTGCTATCTCATCCCCATCTGACCCAAAGAGTGATGCCCCAACCTCACCGGCCGGAACTACTGTGAGCAGGTTCATCACCCCGATGCCTGTCATTGTGAGTGCTCATCAATTCATTGTGAGGGGCTAGGATGGTTTGAGTTTTTCCCTTGAAGCTTTGGCTAGGCTGTAGAGACCTTTCTTGGTATTTGATCTAGGTATTTTCCATTTTCCCCTTTTGTGCACCTTCTAGTCGGTCTGTCCATGGAGGCAGGTGGTGTTTTGGGTACCAGCTACTCTAATGTTGTGTTTTTTGGCTTCTTGTGTTTGTGTCGGTGTTGATAACCCTTATGGGAGATGATGTCGAGGTACTTTTGTAATCTTATGATAAATTTGAATATAGTCAATATTTTTATTCTGCTGCTAAACTTTGGTGTTATGATATATTCATGTTGAATAAATTAGTTTCATCCCTTTGGCAAAAAATTTATGTTGGTGTTTGGCTTGGGATGTTATTTTTTTATTTTAGTAGGGAGTGGTTCCCTTCTGGGATTCCCACTCCTTACAACATGGTATCAGAGCCCATGGTAGTCAGAATATGACTATTTCAGCTTTGTCTCCCTAACTAGAACCCTTAACTTGAATAGTTTCCCTCTAGGTGAGACGTTCACCCTAGAATTGATCTATGTTAAATATGTGATGAGGATTAGGAGATCTTACCATATCATATATATTGATTATGATATGTATATCTTGATGCAATGAGGTTTGAATTGAGGATGCAATTAGGTTGAGGAGGTAGTAGGATGAGGAGTTCTTGTTATGGATATATTGTGACTTGGTTTTCAAATTGAATTTTGTCCAACTTGTTGGTTTTACTTTGCAATGTTTCTCATTGGAAAAAAAATATTTTCATTGTAATGATATATGTACAAAAAATTTCTTTGATTTTCTCGATGATTTCTTGAATTAAATCACAATGAAGAGATATGTGAAGTTTTAGTGGATAAACCTTAGAATTAGTTGGCATAGAATCCTAACCCTAGTTTTGAAGAAGTGACTAGGAATATGTGAGATAATGTTAAGGTGTAGTGTACCTACCCTTGTACCCTTTGACTTTTGGATCTTAGGGTTGTTAGGTTAGAGACACAAGGACCTAAAACTCAACCCTAGATGGTTCTGACTTATTAGTTGGATACATGAACAACACAAATCTCTAAAATATTCACAACTAAAAGATATGTGGCTAACCCTAAAAGTTGTTTAGTTTGACTTGATAGGTTAAACCTTTGAAAAGGTGGAGGGTAGCTGGTTGTCAATGTTTAGATCAATAGAATTCGAGGAAGAAATCCTTTTAAGGGGTGGAGTGTTGTAACATACCAAATCTTGGACCCTACCCTAGAACTTTGACCTTTTGGGCTTAGCCAAACAAGGTTGCGAGTTAGACTTAAAAAGATGTTAACAATAATGCTAATGAGCTAATGCATGCATAAATCACCCTAATGTAACCTAATGTCTTTACATTAGACCTAGTCAAATAATGTATAGATAAAATTATGTCACATGATATAAATGGAGATTTCATAATCATTTGTGTACAATAATGATATATAATTCTTTTGATTGTAAATATAAATATAAGGAACTTAATTGGATGAATAAATATGATATATGACTTCAAAAGATGGAAATAAACATAAATTTGTATTCAACCCATCAAATATAATTTGTGGATCAAGTTTCACCAAAATTTGGAAAACCCTAATGTTATTAATGCATGAGGAAAGAGAAACTAAGATTTGATTAAATAATACATTAAAAGTTTACAAACCTAAAATCTAAGTTCACAATTAGAATCCACATGCCTTAATTGGCCTCTGTGTAAAATTTCATGTAATTTGGAGCCTATTTGCACCCTCAAAGAGATTTATACATTAAAATGACTAATTTAGCAAATTTCCCAATTAATGTTTTTCATTTCCTAAAGTTTCACTGATTAATTTATCTTGCGTCGATTTCCCATAGTTATCGGGATATCCGGGTGTCACGCTTGCTTTTCGGACTTGCTAAATATCGGGCTAGTCCTGGTCGTTGGATGCCATTTTAACGACAGTGATTTCGTCTTCTTCTTTCCTTTTTTTTCTTTTCTTCCCTCTTGCGCGCGGGTATCTATCGGTGATGTGCTCCCCCTCCGACTCTGATCGCTCCCTCTCCTTTCTCCCTTTTCCTCTATTCTCTTCTATCTCATCGTCCTCTCCTTCTCCCGAATCTGTTGATCTTATAAAGTTAGGGCCAATCAGTTTGTGGCCTGTTTCTGCAAGGCGCCGCTGAAGATAATCCTGATTTTATCTTTAATTAACTTTATTTTGGTTTAGCCAAATAATAGGCCACGCATCGTGAGGTTGTTCACGACTTGGTCGTTTCCTTTCTTTCCGTTAGTTAACAGAAGGCAGTGTGCTCATGGTGGCCCGTAGTGATCGCCGAAGTTGAGCATCGTGGGAAGGTGTGACCTGTAAGATCGGCATACACGATCACTGTTTCCTTGTAATTCGATAGCTTGTTTTAGCTTCTATAAATAAGAGAATAGAAAAGAAAAGCTGCAAGCCTTCACGCAGCACCAAAACCTCTTGTGTTCGTGGTGTTCATGTGGTTTCGTTTCGTGAGCGAGTAAGCGTGTGAGTCCAGGAGTTCAAGTGAGTCTTCGATTTGGCAACGTCAGCCGCCCCCTTGCTCTGTTCCTCTCCTGTCGTTCCCTTCTCTTCCCCCTCCCCACCAGCTGGGCTTTTGGTCCTCCTGGAAGAGAGCCTATAAGATTCACCAAGTTCTCTACCGTCTTCTCGCAGTGCTATCTCGTCCCCGTCTGACCCAGAGAGTGATGCCCCAACCTCACCGGTTGGCGCTGCTGTGAGCGGGTTCATTACCCCCGACGCCTGTGGTTGTGAGTGCTCATCAGGCCGTCGTGAGGTGCTAGGATGGTTCGAGTTTTTTCCTTGAAGCTTTGGCGAGGCTGTAGAGACATTTGTATATGATCAAGGTATTTTCCGTTTTCCCCTTCTGTGCACCTTCTAGTCGGTCTGTCCATGGCGGCATGTGGTGTTTTGGGTACCAACTACTCTAATGTCGTGTTTTTAGACTTTCTCCTATTCGCGTCGGTGCTAGGAACCTTATGGGAGATTACTTTTGTAATCTTATCATATATCGTCAATGTTTTTATTCCGCTGTGTTATGAGACATTCATATTAAATAAATTAGTTTCATTCTTTTGACAAAAAATTTATATTAGTGTTTGACTTGGGATGTTGTCCTTTTATTTTAGTAGGAAGTGGTTCCCCTCTGGGATTTTCACTCAAGGGCGGAGCCAGGGGGCAAGCATGGGCCATGGCCCCCCAAAAAAAAAAATTTAGTATATATATGTATATATATACATATGTCTATGATATGGTATAATAATATATATAATTACAATGTGTATACAACACCAAGTTTACAGTTGGTTCAGCGGCTAGTGGAGCTTCTCCCTTGGATGAGGTCGCGGGTTCGATACCCCATGCACACATATGTGTTTTATTTTTCCAACAAATGTGCAAACGATGTGTTTATATTATGGTTATAATACAAACTCATCAACATGTGAATGTAGTGCAGTGGATTCAGATGGCGTTTACTTTCAAAGGGTCTTTGGATCGATTCTTGGTGGGTAGTACTATTATTTTGGCCCCCCCACATATCAAGGTCTGGCTCCGCCCCTGTTTTCACTCCTTATATTGTGTCATGTACACATCTTTACAAAGATTCATGTTAAGGAATATGATTTTTAATATCCATCTGCCAAATCTCATAGTCATAATAAGCTACAATGGCATGATAGAATTAACCATAACAACTGGAGAAAAAGTTTCATCATAGTCAGCACTTTGAACTTGTCTAAAACCCTTTACAACCAATCGACATTTGTAAGTCTGTACATAACCATCCGCGTCGGTCTTCTTTTTGAAGGCCCACTTACACCCTATAGGTTTTACCTCTTTAGGTGGATCCATCAAGGTCCATACCTTGTTCTTCCATCTCAGATCTCATATCCTCAAGCCATTTCTTAGCAAATGATCCCTTAACAACTTTTAGGAAGGTTGTTGGCTCATCATCAATGACCAACTCATTGCCTTCATGAGTCGCAATCTGGCTTAAGGTGTGTCCTACTAGATTTGTGAGGTTCCTATGTCACATGAGGAATTTGAGATTCTATATCCGTTTGTGACTCTCTATGTAACAGACTGAATCTCAGGATCCTTTCTGCAATTTACCCACTTTTGAGCTTTTATTTGCTTTCTAGTCCTTTTGGACCTTTTTCATATATTTTCCCATCCTTTTAAGTCTTCTTTGGCCTCAATATTGAAATTGAGCCTTTCTTGAGGATGCAATTCACAATCTACCCACATTTATGCTAATATAGGGGGTTTTGTACAAATAACCCACTTAATGTAATTATTGATGACTAATAATGCAATGTGACCTTTAATGAGAGAATATAAGTGGATAATGCTAATTTAGAGCTCTTATCTCTTTTTGGATAAAGATATGATTAATAATGTGTATTTGAGTTAATGTATGAGAGTAATGAACCTTATTCTTTCTCTCTCCTCCAAAAAGGGCAATAATGCATTAATAAGAGTATAATATGGTATTATATGACTCTCAATATTGATATGTATCTAATATCTCGAATTTCACTCACTCATGTCATTAAAAGACTCTTTTCACATTAATCATTCATTTTATACATTAAAATATGCATTAATAGTCAATACAATTATTAAGGGCCAAAGTTTGTGTAAAATGAGAAACTAAAGGCATAGCATTGTTCTAGGGGTCGTAATTAACCTATGGTCCAAATTTGGTAGTTTTTGGACTTTATTTGACCCCTCAAATAGATTTTACAAGTTTTAATATAGTGTAACTACATGATATCAATCGACTTGTATTTATTCCATTTATTTCATGTTTCACGCACTCGGCCCCTATTGGATCTTGATCCAACGACTTGGGTGTCATCTTCAACCTCCAGCCCGCTGACCAAGATGACGCCTAGACTCCTCCACCTCATTCTCCCTCGTTTCTTGGTCTTTTCACATGATTCCTTGCCAAATGAACTGCCTCTTCGCGAATCTTCGTTCAAGCCATCACACGTCGACACTCGTGCACCATGGTCAAAGCGCCCAAAGGCGTCGGCCATGCCTTCTCCGCCCGCTTGTCGTTTCAGCTCAACGGTCTTCCACGCCTATAAAAGGGACCTCCTACACCACCGTTGGCTCCCATGCGATCTCCCTCGTGTATTAATTTACCCAGAACACCCCCAACTTGGCGCCGACATCTCCTTCTCCCTCCTTGCCTTGCGATGCTTTTCCCGACTGCTGGGTGATAGCAGCACTCCCATAAAATACACCGGTGAGTTCCTCTCCACATGGGCTTCGTTTCGAGTACCTGTACGTGCATTTTGGTTTGGTATCGCAGAAATGCCCAAATGGGCAAGAGCTGCTTCATCATCCATGGCGGGGCGAGAGGGAAGAAGATGACTCATTGTGAGTTTCCTATTTTGCCCTCATACTCATCTCGTTTCGCGTTTTAACGCCGAGGGTACTTCAGTCCTTTCGCTGGTTGTTTGCTCACCCCTGACCGAGGCCCTGCGAGCGTGGGCCGCTGACGCGGCCACGCGCCATTGGCCCAGGTCTTGTGGGCCTGGCCGCGGGGCTGCTCTCTCGTTGACTAACTTGCCTACGTGGCATTTCCTTGCAATCTGATTGGTCCAGCTTACTTAATTCATAGTAAATTGGCCCTTGCTCAGAAAAATGCAAATAAATAGTCGTTGGAAAGGATTTTTCATGTAGAATCTGATTTTATGGTTTTTGAGTCCTATTTCTATGCCATTTTTCGAAGTTTTCTTTGAATGCCATTTTGAGTAAGTTAAATGTTCTAAAAATGATAAATAATGCATTTCAACTCCAAATTGAGAAATAAAATATGTTTTCCTAATCAGTGAAGCCTAAGTGAGCTTTTGGTCCTAGTTTTGAGTCCAAAATCAGTAGTTAGAAAACAAGGTCTAAAATGGGTATTTCCTTTATAGTTTATGCTTAATAAATACTAATTCATGTGAAATATTTGTAATTAGGGGAAATGATCTTGGATACAATCTAATCAGTGAAAATGATGATTTTGAATCTTCAATAAGGTATGTGAAACCTATTTATGTACGCGACACCTATTTATGTGGAATATATGTGCAATTAACCTATCCTTCAGTTGGGCTTTTACCCAAACCCTAATATCCTAATGAGGCAATTGCTAGCCTTGGAATATTTCTAATGCCTTCTATTTGGCTCTTTTATTTGGATTGAACTTTCTATTGCCTTTGTTGGCTCATTTATTTGAATTACTTAATCTTGCTATTGCCAATGTTGGTTCATTAATTGATTTACTTAATGGGTTTTATTCCCCATTTGTTGTGATGCAATATTATTTATATTTTGCTACTACCAAGTGAATGATTTAGCATGAGGAATTGTTGACCAAATAACTAATGTAGAGTACATGAGTACAAATCACCCATAGAGGGCATGTGTAATTTTTCCCTGGGGAATGTGCATTTTCTCCCCATATTTTATATATTTTTGAGGTTTGGGATGTGCATTTTCCCGTCTCCTCTTGGTTGAGGTCTGGTAGGTGTCTCACCCTGCATTAGAATATTTGTTGTCAAAATATCATTCATGCTTGTTGATTATTATTGTGGTAGATGCATCTTGGCAGAAATTCTTAAATCTTAATTATTATACTTGCCTCATACTTCTGACCCTCTTAGTATAGTGGATCTTTTATTTGTAATGTTTTTATTTATAATTGCCCTTATCCTTTTGTTTGACACATACTTATATCTCGCTCTTGTTGGGTGATCCCAACCACCTAGGTATAGGATACGAGTGCGCATCAGAAGCATGGTGAACCAACCTAAGTCTAAGAGAAAGGAGTTCAACCTTGTATCTTGGGCATAGCTACCTATATATTAAGTTGTTTTTCCTTGGCGACAATATTGATTTGGTTTTAGTCTTCCTCTACCTAGATCTTGTTGTTTTGTATAAAGTTGTACACCCTTTTGAGAAAATTTGTAATGTACTCTTTATACAATTGAATATAGTCAAAGTTTAAGTTCCGCTTCTACAAAATTGGTGTATTTCTTTACCATACTTTTAGTAAAGTGTTGTCTTTACATCATGGTATCAGAGCATCAAGGTAGTCAGAGTCTTGACTAATTCAATTTGTCTCGTAACATTACTACAAAAATGACGCATAACGTCACATTGAGAGGCGTCAGTTGTATTCCAAAAACTGACGCATAAACCCTACAATGTCGGCTGAAAATACAAACTGACATCTATATGTGAAGACCGGCCAATTTTCATAAGACACGGGTATCGATTTTTATTTAGCGTCGGTTGCGCAATAAGAAGGCGACATCTAAAATCACCCGCCAAATCCAATTTTTCCAGTGTAAAAAATTACCTCCAAAATTTCACATACGGCGTCGGTTGTTGACCAAGTAACCGACGACTAAAGGTTTTTCACGAGACAGAAATCGACCCCATTTTTGTCATCAGTTTTCTTACAATAACCGACGTAGATGTGTTTTTGTGCGCTGTCCTCACGAAAAAATTTACCCCCAAATTGCCCAATTGGCGTCGGTTATTGACCAAGTAACCGACGACTATGGTCGTAATTCAAGAACATTTTTTTGTCGACATATGTAGATAGACGTCAGTTTTTCTAGTTGAAACCGACGACTATAATTGAGCATAGGTGTTGGTTTCTGAAACAACCGACGACGATAGCAAACTTAATAGGACCCGCGAAACAGACTCTTCCCCATTCTCTATTTCATCGCGATTTCACCAGTGCTAGGTCTGGCAATTCTGTTGCCACTCGTCGTGCCGCCAATATCCATCCGCCTCCACCTGTCGTCATCGTGATTTCACCAACTGATGTGCTTGATCACCGCAAGAACTCGATGGAGTTTATGCCGCCGCTTCCCCTCTTCCTCGTCGGAGCCGCCGCCTCCGCTACTCCTCTTCCTTGTCGAACCCGCCTCAGCCCGACTGCTACTCCTCCATCTTCTCTACTGACTACTGCTCCTCCATCAGCTCTACGACTGTTGCTCCTCCATCTGCTCTACTGAGTGTTGCTCCTCCATCTGCTCTATGACTGCTGCTCCTCCATCTGCTCTATTGACTGTTGCTCCTCCATCTGCTCTGCGACTGCTACTCCTCCATCTTCTCTGCCTCTGTCACCTTGGAAGGTAGGCAGTAAAGAATTTTGCATGATTAATATATATTATATGAAATGAATGGATGATTTTATGATTTTTGCACTTCTATTATTACTATATGAAATGAAATAAATGTTTATGCAAATAAATGTTAGGAACATGAATCCATATTGTATGATGTAGAATGATGGTGATAATGCATGAGCTGGTTTGAAATTTTGAAATCAATTATGAATGATAGAATACCTACATTTATGTTTAATTATGAATCCATATTGTATGATGTAGAATGGTGATGATAATGCATGATCTAGTTTGAAATTTTGAAATAAAATAATAAATGATAGGATACCTACATTTTATGTTTAATGATTATCTTGTTGACAACGTATGCATGTATATTTGAGATGTTGAAATCAATTATGCTATTGTAAATCAACCTAGGATATGAATGATGAAACTAGGATCGTTGGTATAGGAATGACAACACATGTATTTGTTGTCCTAGAAACTCGTCCAAGATTTACTCATTAGGAGTAAATCTTGGATAGTCATCGGTTTGGGACTATTCTTGAACACTTAATCTCACTTAGGATGTAAGTGTATAATATGTATTGGGTTTTCGAGAAAATTTCGGTAGCATTTCCCCATTTGTTCTCTAAGTACATATGTACTTAGGGAACAGCGGGGAAATGCTGCCAAAATTTTCTTGAAAACCCAATACACATTATACACTTACTAGTGAGATTAGGTGTTCAAGAATAAGATAGGTGGTACAAATTTATTATATATAAGACCTTAAACCCTAAACTTTTAACCATAAACCCTAATCTTTTAACCCTAGACTCTAATCTTTAAATCCTAAACCCTAATATATACTTGTTTTCTCTTTGATCATAGAATGGATACATCGTGGATGTCCATTCCAAATCGCTGCACCCCAGAGTTTATTTTTGGTCTTGACCAGTTTATTAGATTTTCCGAGGAACATAGGAAACAACTTGGAGATAGGTTCTATTGTCCATGTAGGCATTACGGTAACAGCTTGAAAGTCAGTATTGGTGACGAAATCAAAAGTCATGTCATGTGCAATGGGATTGTACAAGGCTATATAGAATGGCATTGGCATGGAGAGATTTCAAACCTAAAATCAGTGGATGTCGATAGTAGTGCTTGTGTAGAAGAATAAATTGCCTCTGATGACGTAGATGTGAATGAACCAGTTCCAGTAGACATAGTTGATGTGATACTGGATAGTTGTGGGGTAGAGCACATTGATCCACCTCCCATGTTTAGAAACATTGTGCATGATGCTGAGATACTGTTATACACAGGTTGTACTAAGTTTACAAAGCTTAGTGCTCTTTTGAGATTGTATAAGCTGAAAGCTAATAATAGATGGAGCGATAAAAGCTTTACGTCATTGTTGTCTTTGTTGAAAGAAATTCTTCCTGAAGGAAATGAGCTACCAATCTCAACATACCAGTTAAAGAAATTGGTGTGCCCAATGGGAATGGAGGCCAACAAGATACACACATGCCTGAATGATTGTGTATTATTTCAAAAGGACTATGTGGATTTGAAAGATTGTCCAAAATGTGGTGCGTCAAGGTATAAATTGAAAGTTTTGGGAGAGTTAAAATTTGGTTCTCCTGCCAAGGTGATGTGGTATCTACCTATAATATCACAGTTTCAACGCTTGTTTGCCAATCTGATAGATGCAAAGAATTTGAGGTGGCATGCAGATGTTAAGAAAAAATAATGATGGGATCCTACGACATGCGTTTGGTTCCCCACAGTGGAAGAAGATTGATGTATTGTACCCTGAATTTGGTGAAGAAGTCAGGAATCTAAGACTTGGGCTTTGTACAGACGGGATGAATCTGTACGGGACATTGAGCAGCCAACATAGCACTTGGCCAGTCATGCTTGTTATATACAATCTTCCTCCCTGGTTGTGTATGAAAAATAAGTATGTAATGCTGTCGTTGTTGATATCGGGCCCTAAACAACCTGGAAATGACATCGATGTTTATCTTGAACCTATGATTGATGACTTAAAGAAACTCTGGGGTGAAGGTGTGATGACCTATGATGCTTCATGAAGAGAGACATTTCGTTTGCATGCTATGTTGTTTTGCACTGTTAATGACTTTCCAACATATGGGAATTTGTCTGGATATAGTGCCAAAGGATCTAAAGTGTGTCCTATATGTGAAGAGAACATTGATTCAATATGACTAAAACATGGTGGCAAGACTATATATCTTGGTCATCGAAGGTTTCTTTCAAAATTCCATCCATATCATAGGTTGTGTAAAGCATTCAATGGATGGAATGAGGAACGGGGTGCACCTAAACCTATACCAGGGGAGGTTGTTTATGAAAGAGTAAAAGACTTTGCCAATGAATTTGGTAAGAGATCACAATGTACCATGGCCACACGGAGTGACAAATCTTTATTCAAGGAGAAGTAAATATTTTAGGATCTTCCTTATTGGAGTTCTTTGGTAGTCAGGCATTGTATCGATGTCATGCACGTTGAGAAAAATGTCTGTGATAACATCAATGGTACTCTGTTGAATATACCAGGTAAGACTAAAGATGGGATAAAATCCAGAATGGACCTACGTGAAATGCGAATAAAGACAAAAATAACATAAGTAGTTGTAGCGATCGGAGAACATACTTACCTCCCGCTTGTTACACGTTGTCTAGAAAGGAGAAGAAAGTTTTTTGTGAATGCTTGGTAAATGTTAAGGTGCCACAGGGTTACTCATCCAACATCTGTAGATTGGTATCAATGAAAGATCTGAAGTTGATAGGTCTTAAATCTCATGATTGTCACACTCTAATGCAACAAATATTGCCCGTGGCAATTCGATTTATATTGCTGAAGCATGTAAGGTTTGCAATCACCAGACTTTGTTTCTTTTTTAACAGTCTGTGCAACAAAGTTATTGACCCTGATACTCTCAATAAATTGAAAAGAGAAGTGGTTGTTACCTTATGTCAGATTGAGATGTATTTTCCTCCTTTGTTCTTTGATATCATGGTACATCTTGTTGTCCACTTGACTAGGGAAGTGAAAATGTTGGGACCAGTTTTCTTGCATTGGATGTATCCCTTTGAATGATACATGAACATTTTTAAAGGTGATGTTCAAAACCGTTATCAGCCTGAAGGGAGTATTATTGAGGGTTATGTGGCGAGAGAGGTTATGGATTTTTGCAATGACTTTCTGAGTGGTAATGATGCTCTTGTTAATGACAAGAATATTGAGGAGTATCCGGCAAAGGAATTTTGGGATCACAAATGAAAGTAATCAACTGTGAGCAGTTGGAACAAGGTCACTTGTATATTTTACACAACATCGATGAAGTGAGTATTTATATCAAGGAACATACCAATTTCATCAAGAGACAATATCCTCAAGACAATTCAATGTGGCTTGCTAGAGAGCATAACAAGACATTTATTAAGTGGTTTGAAGATAAAGTCTTATATCAACTATCTCAAACACCAAATAATCTTATTGAAATTATCAAATGTCTCGCCTTTAAACCAAAATTGAATGTTGTGTCTTATGAAGGGTTTGACATAAATGGATTCTCATATTAGACAAAGCGTCAAGATAATAAGAGTGTCGTCCAAAACAGTGGGGTCACCCTTCAAGCGTCTTCATTATTTTTTGCAAGTGCAAAGGATAAGAGTCCATGTGAAGCTAAAATATCATATTACGGTGTCATTGAAGACATATGAGAGTTTGACTACGTAGATTTCAGAATTCTCCTCTTTAAATGTAATTGGGTTGATAACACCAAAGGAGTTATAGTGGATGAATTGGGTTTCACATTAGTGAACTTTGAAAAGATTGGCGAGAAGGGTGAACCATTCATATTGGCATCACAGGCAAAACAAGTATTTTATATCGATGATCCTACAAATGATAAATGGTCCATTGTTCTACATGGTAAAAGACAATTCATTGAAGATCATATAGATGAAGAAGAGTACTATGATAAGTATGATGACTCCAGTCCATTCTCAGTTGGGTTGCCAACACCACCAAATATTGAAGCTAATGATGACTTGTATGTGTGTGGAGATCACAATGAAGGATTGTTAATTTATAAAAGATCGCAATATTAGAGGCATGCATGTTTATATTTTTATATGTTTTATTTTTATGAATGTGAACTTTACAAAGTTTTATTATCTTCTAGTTATGTTAAATGCTAAATGTTTGACTTTTTAATGACACTTTCATATGGCTGAGCATGAGCATGGTGACCGTGATGATGATTACCGTGAGGGTGAGGATATCAATGCGTCGCCTCACAATGTAAATTTTAAAAATATATCCTATATTTCTATCTATATGTCCATTTATAGTTATTGTTGCATCCAACTTATAAAAACAAGATTTACTTAGGCGGAAGTGATCACTAACGATGGATTACTAAAATCACTAAAAATTAAAACCATTTACAAAAAGATCCATTCTCAGGAAAACTCTTTAAATAAGAACCACAGTATTATATTTACATACTGGTTCACAAAGTACATTCACTGTACTATCTCTTCTCAAGGAATATATATACATCATTGCTTTGCTCAAAAGTGCAAGTAACAAAATCCTCAAGGCATTCAAACAAAAATCTCATATCAATTATAAAGACACTATCCACTGACTCCTAGGACCTGAGAGTACAAAGACGACACATAGGACTTTATATACAAAGCTTGACAGCCAGTATTTCCACCTGAAGGGTTACTGTTGTCCCTGTTGTTGCTGTTGCTGCTCTTCCTCAGCTGTAGGGTTCCTACCTCTTTGTCAACGTCTACCTAAAAATTGTTGGATCCCACGGGGGTGAGAAAATTTGTAAATTGTCCCAGCGAGAGATATAACTCTCCACCGAAAACATTATTATTGCAGTTTAATAGAAATAAACTGAACAGTGGAATCATATATTTCAATAGCAGAAAAATCAATATCTATGGAGATTAGAGCAACATTCCTATTCAAGTATTTTCAGATGTAACTTGGTAAGGCAGTATGTCTCTTATTCAATACATAATTAAAGAACATAAATAACATTTATGTATCAAGGACATGCTAAGCAAGATAACATCAACCAGTGGTTCTCATACTTCAATCTTATGCAAATACGCTACACGGTTGATTACATTTTACAAACATACATAAGCTCTGAGGAGATGATAGGGGTGAGTAGAATTTGGTTAATAACCGATTAACCGAATGGTTAATTTCGAATGGTTAATTTTTTTAGACTATTTGGTTAATTTGGTTAATTTGGTTAATTTAATTCGGTTAATCGGTTAAATGGTTAATTTCATGGTTAAAGATATTTTTGGCATGATTAACCAAATTAACCGAATAGTTATAATTTATTGTTAAATAATATCCTATACACGTATATATACATATATAGTTGTACTTTTAATTCAAAAAACTTCCCTATATAGATAGTAATCAAGTTTTCACGAGCCATACAACATTATATTTCCAGAAATACCACTATAATATAACAATTGTTCAAAATTCAATTAGTATTTCAAATAACATTATTACACGTGTTATTTGGTTAACCAAATTAACCGACCGAATTAAATTTTTAACTGATTGGACAATAATTGAATTAACAGATGCAATTCGGTTAGGTTAATGGTTAAAATCTCAAACCACAAATTAACCAGTTAACCGAACTGAATTAACTGTAACCGACCTGTGGCAACACATCCCATTATCATATAGATAACGAGGTGTTACGCGAAAATGTGCGGAAATCACCATAACCACAGATTATCAAAACACGGGTTAATTAAAACCGATTGCGGAAAACGGATAAACTGTGAAACTATTACCTACCAGTCCTCATCCTGCAAGGAAACATGTCATATATACATGAGATCTGATACGTGTCTACATCTTACAGAAACAACTGTCTATCCATCACATGAGTTCACCACCTGTTCGTATACATAAAGTCCCACATCCGGCCAGCAGCAGGATATATAACATCATCGATCGTTCATTGTGAAACAACGTCAAAACACTGCCAAGGACCTGAGAGTACAGGGATGACTCTAGACTCTACTACAAAACATCCAAAACAGCAGCGTATCCATCGCTTTCCTTCTACTGCTCGTCAAGCTTCTCGGCCGCAACACCACGACCACGACCACGTCTAGCTCGACCACCTAAAAAGGGTGTAAACCAGCGGGGTGAGACAATTGAACAATTGTCCCAGCGGGAAACATAAATCCCCACCGCAACTACAGAACCTCAGCAAGATAAACTATAACAGCAGATAAATAGAAACGGGTTTAACAAGAGCAGTCTATATATATAAAGCAAAGCTATTCTTACCGACAAACTTACCAGCTGTATAAAAGCATATAATCAGATATCTCTCAATGGAACATGATTGACAAGATAAGATATATCACTATGTACCATGATTAGAACAAGATACAATGCCACATAACCTGATTATCAAGATGAGACAGATTACCACATACCTGATGAATATAGATGTAACTGCAAGATATAATAGAGATATTACACAAGCAATGCCTCAACCAATGTTTCATGTTTGATATAAGCAGTAAATACTAAACGGCTGTATTATGTATTATTATGCCCTGAGGAATTGAACTGTACCGTTCAATTCCAACCTTCGGTTACGAAACCCAAGTCGGTGCCATACAAGGTCAATGGAAGAGCCAGACTCCACGACCTCCCACCTCGTGGTCAGTGACGAGTACAACACAAGCAGGACCGTAGTCACATGCTGAAGTGGTCTAAGCCACAGGGTCAGCTCCATAGGCAAACTCTATCAAACTCAGATGTACACAAGGAGCCATGTCGATGCTCCGCTGATAACTGTTGTTGTAGGCAGACTCTATCAAACTCAGATGTACATCCCAGTTGCCTAGCAACTGCAAAACACAAGCTCGAAGAAGATCTTCCAAAATCTGAATAGTCCTCTCAGACTGTCCATCTGTCTGCGGGTGAAAAGTTGTACTGAACCTCAACTGCGTCCCCAACGCTTTGTGCAACTGTTCCCAAAAACGACTCGTAAACTGAGGACCTCTGTCAGAAACTATCGTTGCTGGCACACCATGCAAATGTACTATCTTTTCCACATATACTCGAGCTAGTTTCTCAGCTGTATACGTCATCTTCACTGGTAGGAAATGGGCAGACTTAGTCAATCTGTCCACTATTACCCAAATGGAATCATGATTCCTAGTTGTTTGGGGTAGACCAACTACGAAATCCATGGTTATATGATCCCATTTCCACTGCGGTATCGGCAAAGGTTGCAACGTACCTGCCGGTTTCTGATGTTCAGCCTTCACTTACTGACACACCGCACATCTCGCCAAGAACTCAGCTACATCTTTCTTCAAACTGGGCCACCAATACAAGTCCTTCATACTATGATACATCTTGGTGATACCTGGATGCATAGCGTACATCGACGTATGTGCTTCCTCAAGCACCAACTCCCTCAGATTATCAACATCTGGAACCACCATCCTATCACGGTAGCAAACTAGTCCATCCTCAGACTCATGAAACCCATCACGCTTGTCGCTGTCGAACTCTGATCTAATCAACTGTACTGCATCATTTGTCTGTTGTGCATCCTTGATCTACTGTCTCAACGTAGGCTTAACTTGCATCTGTGCGAAAAGACCAGACAACAAAGAAACTTCCATCTGCACATTCATTTGTCGAAGAGAAACAAACATATCTCGCTTATGGCATACCAGAGAACTCAACTGTGCCTTCTTTGAAGAAAGAGAAGAAGACTTTCTACTAAGCATATCAGCTACCACGTTCGCCTTGCAAGGATGATACTCGATAGTGCAGTCGTAATCATTGATCAACTCCATCCATCGTAGTTGCCGCATGTTCAACTCTTGCTGCTTAAAGATATACTTTAGATTCTTATGATCCGTAAAAATCTGACACACTTCCCCATATAGATAGTGTCTCCAAATCTTTAACGCATGAACCAATGTTACCAACTCCAAATCATGAGTCGGATAGTTTTCCTCATGTTTCTTGAGCTGTCGGGAGGCAAAAGAAACTACATGATCTTCCTGCATCAACACACAACCTAAACCTTTCTTGGAAGCATCACAGAAAACAACATAGCCTTTCCCAGGCTCTGGCAAGATCAACACTGGACACTGGTCAGCTTCTCCTTCAAACTCTGGAAAGCTTGCTGACATCGATCATTCCAAACAAAAGGTACATCCTTCCTGGTCAACTTCATCATTGGCAACGCAATCACACTGAAGTCCTTGATAAACCTCAGGTAGTATCCTGCCAAACCAAGGAAACTACGAACTTCTGTCGGCGTCTTCGGTTGTTCCCAATCCACAACGGATTCCACCTTCTTCGGATCTACTTTGACTCCTTCAGCAGATATCACATGACCCAAGAAAGTCACTTCCTCCAACCAGAACTCACACTTACTGAACTTGGCATACAACTGATGTTGACGAAGAAGAGTCAATGCTCGACGAAGATGTTGCTCATGCTCTAGCCTGTCCCGAATATAGATCAAGATATCATCTATAAAGACTACAACAAACTGATCTAAGAACGGACAGAACACTCTGTTCATCAGGTCCATGAAAGCAGCAGGTGCATTGGTTAGCCCGAACGGCATAACCACGAACTCAAAATGACCATACCTCATCCTGAAAGCTGACTTTGGTATGTCATCCACCTTTATCCTCAACTGATGATATCCAGACCGTAAATTGATCTTCGAAAACACCGTAGCACCACGCAACTGATCAAACAGATCATCTATCCTCGGCAACAGGTACTTGTTCTTGATCGTGACCCTGTTCAACTGCCTGTAGTCTATACACAACCGCATCGAACTATCCTTCTTCTTAACAAACAACATGGGAGCACCCCACGGCGACGTACTTGGCCAGATAAAACCTTTCTCCAACAACTCTTGCAACTGCTTCTTCAACTCTGCCATCTCTGCTGGAGCCATCCTATATGCTGACTGTGCAACTGGCTGCGTCCTTGGAACCAGATTGATCTCGAAATCAATCTCTCGGGGTGGAGGAACACCAGGAAACTCCTCAGGAAACACATCTACAAACTCTCAAACCACTGACACCTCCTCAAAACTAGGACATTTTGCCTTGGTAACCACAACGGTATCCACCACGTGAGTTAAGAACACCTCACATCCTTGTCGCAACAACTTATCTGCCACCATAGCTGACACCAAACACGTCGGAAGAATCTTCCTATCTCCCTGGAAGATCCACTTCTCTCCGGCAACATCAAACACTGCCTGCTTGGAACCACAGTCCAAAACAACCTTATACTTCTCTTAGGTATCCATCCCAAGGATAACATCAAACCCATGCATATCAAGTGGTATAAGATCCACTTGGATACGGTGTCCCGAAAAAGACAAGACACAAGATGGACACTCTTCTCGAAGCAAAGAGAAACCATCAAGAGGGGTTTCTAACAACAAGCTATCCTTCTTACGGCTAACCGGTAAACGACAGTTTCCAAGCATACTATAGGCGATAAAAGAGTGTGTAGCACCCGAGTCAACCAGAATAGATATAAAGCAAGAAGAAGACATATCAGAATGAAATAACTCCATCTGACCTGTCACCACTCGCGGGTTGACTATCGCCTCCGGCTGACTCATGGCATAGAATCAAGTCGTTGCTTGCTGTCTACGACCCCTGTTTCCTTGAGCAGACAATCCATCTTGAGACGCTTGACCACGTCCTCATCCTCTGCTACCACTGGGTTGTGGTCTCTCTGACCTCTGAAAACTCTGCCTCGGCTGCTGCGTCACTTCAACATCTCTATTTGGGAAATTAAGCCTGAAATGCCTGACTTGTCCACAAAGATGACATGACTTGTCCTCAAACCGTGGCCTAGATGGCCCTGTTACTGCCACAGAAGCTGAACTGTGCGCCTCAGACGGTGAAGAAACATAACCTCTCCCCTTACTCGGAGACCACTGAGATGGTACACCAGAACTTCTCATCGCTAACAGTGCTGAAAACCTAGGCTTCTTAAAGCTACCAAACCTTCATCCTTGAAACTGAGTAGGTCTTTTGTGAGACATAGACTCTCTTTTCTCCCTTATTTTCCTCTCGATCCGTCGAACAGATTCCATGAACATAGCAAACCATTCTTGGTTGTCCAACGTAGACACCGATATTTTCAACTCAGCACTCAAACCCTTCTCGAAACGCCTGATCTGCTCTTCATCTGTTGCCGCCATGTGAGGACAAAACCTCAATAGATCCATAAAATTGGCTTCGTACTCGGTGATGTTCATCGTTCCTTGTCTCAGGTTCTCGAACTGACTCACCTTCTCATCCAGATATGTCTTCAGAAAGTATCTGGTGATGAACTCGCGTCGGAACACTTCCCAACATATCACCTCACCAGGCCGCTTCTCTTCTTCGATGGTCCACTAGTGACTAGCACTACCTTTCAGAAGGTATACAACATGCTTTACCTTGTCTACTTTGGGGATGTCAAGGATCCAGAAAGCCTTCTCGAGACTTGTCAGCCACAGATCTGCATCCGCTGGATCAGCTGTTCCAGCATACTTCGAAGCTCCAACTCGGTGAAGCCGCTCGAAGGTCTTCCCAATACCCGATGCTTCTCCATGGGGAACCTATGCTCGCGGAGGAGGCACTGGTAATCGCTCAACCATGAGATTCATCGTAGCCATTAACTGCCCCATAAGTTGTTGGTAAGCAGGATGTTCAAGTATGGCCGGGTTAAATTGGGGACCCTCAGGCACCCGATCTCCATGTGCCTGTCCATCTGCTCCATCAACCGATGCAACATCGGTGTACTCAGTAGAGTGTTCTTCATGGTTTCCATACATCTTGACTTCTCTTCCGTTGAGGGCAGAAGATATTGTAAGAAAACCTGGAAAACTCATAAGAACAGACTCAACCTAACCATAAATCCATGTAGACTCAGCGAACCTATAGCTCTGATACCAAAACTTGTGGCAACACATCCGATTATCATATAGATAACAAGGTGTTACGCGAAAACATGCGGAAAT
Organism: Alisma plantago-aquatica; assembly: GCA_963693085.1. Taxonomy (NCBI): domain Eukaryota; kingdom Viridiplantae; phylum Streptophyta; class Magnoliopsida; order Alismatales; family Alismataceae; genus Alisma; species Alisma plantago-aquatica. Next base: position 913,317,093 of record OY856411.1, on the reverse strand, counting down.
CACCATAACCACTGATTATCAAAACACGGGTTAATTAAAACCGATTGCGGAAAATAGATAAACTGTGAAACTATTACCTACCAGTCCTCATCCTGCAAGGAAACATGTCATATATACACGAGATCTGATATGTGTCTACAGCTTACAGAAACAGTTGTCTATCCATCACATGAGTTCACCACCTGTTCGTATACATAAAGGTACATCCGGCCAGCACTAGGATATATAACATCATCGATCGTTCATCGTGCAACAACGTCAAAACACTGTCAAGGACCTGAGAGTACAGGGATGACTCTACTCTACTACAAAACATCCAAAAAAGCAGTGTATCCATCGCTTGCCTTCTACTGCTCGTCAAGTTGCTCGGCCGCAACACCACGACCACGACCACATCTAGCTCGACCACCTAAAAAGGGTGTAAACCAGTGGGGTGAGACAATTGAACAATTGTCCCAGCGGGAAACATAACTCCCCACCGCAACTACAGAACCTCAGCAAGATAAACTATAACAGCAGATAACTAGAAACGGGTATAATAAGAGCAGTCTATATATATATAAAGCAAAGCTATTCTTACCGACAAACTTACCAACTGTATAAAAGCATATAATCAGATATCTCTCAATGGAACATGATTGACAAGATAAGATATATCACTACATACCATGATTAGGACAAGATACAATGCCACATAACCTAATTATCAAGATGAGACAGATTACCACATACCTGATTAATATAGATGTAACTGCAAGATATAATAGAGATATTACACAAACAAGGCCTCAACCAATGTTTTGTGTTTGATATAAGCAGTAAACACTAAACGGTTGTATTATGTATTATTATGCCCTGAGGAATTGAACCGTACCGTTCAATTCCAACCTTCGGTTACGAAACCCAAGTCGGTGCCATACAAGGTCAATGGAAGAGTCGGACTCCACGACCTCCCACCTCGTGGTCAGTACACGAGTACAACACAAGCAGGACCGTAGTCACATGTTGAAGTGGTCTAAGACACAGGGTCAGCTCCATAGGCTACCCTCACTCTAGCCCGCCTTGGTACAAGTCTTGGCGCTAGTATAACTGAGCCACGGGCCTATTCATCGTGCTCTGAGCCATGAACGCATTCATGCTCCTCATATCACATATCCTGAGCCATGGGCATGTTCACCATGCTCTATATATACATATATCTGAGTCTGCAACCGAAGTTACACTCTTACCTCCTCATTTTCAGGCTAGGAGCAACCTACACATATTCAACAATATGCGCTTCCAGGTTAACACGTAGGAGAACGCATTTCACCATCACCAATTCCTGACGATGATGGATCTATGGCCAGGGCAAACTACATGTTATATTTCACTGTGATTAATTAGTGTCTTTTAGATGGATTGCAAGATTCAACCAAGTTGTATAACATGCAAGATATAACAAAAAGTAAACAACATTATATTATTATTTAATCACATCAACATGATCCATCTCAAGGGTCCAACATCACATGTTATCACTTGGCCCCTTGCCAACCATCCATATCCATCTCAAGGATCATCACATACCACAGGATCTCAATCCCCCATCATGTACTGTCACTGCCTCTCAAGGCTCACATCATCATCATGGGACAAACACATCATACATACAACCTCATAGAATAATTATCAAAGTGATGTTATTCATCACATATATCTCATAGCCTTTTCATGGCTAATCATCACCTGCATGGTTAGGGTACACAAGAATCATAAGGACTATACTTATTATCACAAGGTGATATTCAAGATACTAGGCTTATCAATCTTTGCATTATTTGATGATCAAGTGTATAAAGCACATCATTAACAAACCATATTCCTGCTTATCATTATCTCAGGGTTATACGGATAATCAAGATGTTCACATAAGTAAGCAGTCATGTTGAATATACGGAACCAGTACTATTGTTACTACTATCATTACTATCACCATCCACTATTATCGTTATTATCATATCATTAAGCAAGCTATTGGTGTAACTGCCACTTAGCATCATCATTAACAAATAAGCATAAGGATCATATCGTTACCACTACCTTCCTTATTATCATCACTACTATTATCAACATCATTACTACCATTATTACCATAGTTATTGTTGTAAGGCATCACTATCGTTTGTTTGTGTATAACCAACCACTTCCATGGTACAAGGAACCGTCACTAGAAGATCACACAACCCTCACTATAACTCGGCTTCACAACCTTCATCCAAACACAAACAATAATGGCTAGCAAGGAGGGCAGCAACGCTGCGCGACACAACGTTACAAGGGTAATGCGCGTCAGAGGGGAGGCGGTGTGTCCGGCATCCATGTGTGTCGGGTAACGCCCTTCACACTTCCCTGCTGGCCGATACCCAAGGAGGCGTGACGCCCGTCACAGCCCAAATGCAACACAAGGCTATCGCCCACCAACAACCACCATGTCCTACTTAGTCTGTCATCCATCAAGAACAAAGGTGTTGCTCATCACAAGAAGAACCCTATCATCCATCAGGGTCACCATATCGGCCAACACTCACACTAGCTCAACCTATCGCCCATCACAAGGGTAGGGATATCGCCCAACACCAAGAACACACACACCATGTCGTCCAACACACCCAAACAAGAGAGGGTATCGCCCATCACGGGTCATCACCAACCTCCAACACAAGGAGACTCAAACCCTAGAAAGCAAGGTACACATGGAAACCCTAAACCCTAAGGGGAATCGGCCACCAAAGATACAAAAGCAAGGATCTAACTACTAACATATAAACATAATAAGAGGTAATGGAGTTAGGGTTAGAAATTATGCAACCCGCCTTAAGCTCCAAGCTCCAAGGAAGAAGCACTCCAAGGTCCAAGGGATATCGTCCACCAAAGCTGATCCAAGAGGGTGTATCGGCCACCACTGCTACTCCAAGAGAGTGTATCGGCCAACACAAGCAAAGAGGGAAAGAGTGTTGTGCACTCAAGGTGGAGGAGAGACCAAAAGATAAAAGGAAGCTAAGGCGAGGGAAAGAACCACCTATATAGAAGGAAAGGGAGGAGAAAACAAGGTAGATCCATGCTAAGTGTCGTCCACCCAAGGGACACTTGTCCTAGGGTTCAAGCCAACACTCCAGCACACCAAAAGACACTTGTCCAAGATATGCACCAAGTGTCCACCAAACAAGACCAAGCAACATGGGCGACACAACCTGCAGCTCTACTGGGCGACACACCATGGCACCTGGGCGATACACATGGTTGTTGGCCGACACAAACCACTCTAGGTCGACACACTACTCACCTTGGGCGACACAAGCAAGTCTTGGCCGACACAAGGCTCAACCAAGCCCAAACAAGGCACCTCAAGGCCGAAAACAACTCAACCAAGGCCCAAGAAACTCAAACAACAAGCCCAAGCCTTCCTCTCAACCCTAGAGGAAGCAAAGAGAGGGAAACATCTCACAAGATAGCAAACTTGCACACAAAACCCTAAACTTGGGTTATTTGCAAGTAGCCCCTCAAACTCTCAACAAGCACAACAAAAACCCTAATCACCACTAAAGGTGATTAGCAAGCATCAAACCACCAAGGTTAAGAAAAACAAACAGGGTAAGCCCTAAACGAAGGTCAGGGTTCTTACACGACCGAATTAACTGAATGCTCACCCCTAGGAGATGAGGTATACCGCTCATACTCCAACCGACCATTACGAAGTCAAAATCGGTACCATACAAAGTCAATGGAAGAGCCAGCTTCCATGACCTCCCACATCTCAGTCAGTGCGAGATCACATGCAGGACATCTTGTATCTCTGCTACATAGCTTGCCAGGGTATAGTGGCATCTTCGCTATAGAGCTACAGCGGCGGCTGCACTCTCTTCGCAATTGAGAGATTTCATATTTACCTCCATCAATCCGGCATTAACATCATCAGGAGATTCGTGATACATACATCCCGACACATATAATGAAGGATTGAGAGGTTTAATGTTTACCTTCCATCAATTCCTCCATTAGGATGTACAGATATTTTTGCCCATCGACCCCCACATATTCAAAAATATGCGAACTCCAGGAGATCCTGTAGGAAAACCTGTTTCACCATCACCAGCTACTGATGATGATGGATCTATGATTAGAGCACTACATGAAAAGATTTCACTTGATTAATTAAGTACATTATCATATTATTTTAGCATCAGTCAAGTTTTCAAACATAACTTATTAGGACAAATGCTACAAAGAAACATGTATTGTTTTCATCAGTTACTTCTCAATCTTTATAAGACAGTGGGATCTCAGTCCCTCATTTCAATATTGGGAATACTCATCCCTTCACAAACTCCATGCCATAATCATATGGTTTTGGGTATTCAAACCCTTAACTCATCACTGCACATTGTTACCACTTTTCAGGTAATTATCACCTTCAGGTCATCTGACCAAGATAAACATGATACGTGTTACACAAGCATCTCTCATGGCACTTAAGGCCCATTAATTCTCTTATTACCTCTTACTAGGCAACAAGGCATATTATGGCACACAAGGCCCAATAACAATTTTAATAAATAAAACATCAAAGCTCATACCTGGCTATGTTCATCATCTCATGATACCTGCATGGTTAGTACAGATGATAACAGTTACATCAATTTCATATCAGCACCATGCAACACAAATATAGCATCACTATTCAAGGGTAACACCACTATTCCCTGACTAGGGCTAGGGTTTCCCATTTCAGGTCAATTGGGGATACTCATCCCATTACCCAGATCAGCATTATGGTTTATCACCATATTGCCCAAGATTAGGGTTTCATATAGCATTACATAGCATCACCCTAGATTTGAGTTCCACATCACATTAATATACCAGGGTTTTACATAACATCACCCTAAATTAGGGTTCCACATAATATCACCCTAGATTAGGGTTTACATTCAATATCCCACAATTAGGGTCTACTATTCGTCCCAATTAGGGTTTCATATTCAGTTACCCATAATTAGGGTTTACTATTCATCTAAATTATGGTTTTACATTTCATAACCCTAACTAAGGATTACGCATGTCATCACCCTCAATTAGGGTTTCACTATTACCCTAGATTAGGGTTTCACTCAAAATTGCCCTGAATTAGGGTTATGGTTCATTAACCTTCTCGATTAGGGTTTTCATGATCTATTCACTAAGGATAATACCCTAATCACCACATGATTAATACTCATGTATGAATTCCTTTTTATCATCCTCTCAACTTGATTAGGTTACATCAACCCTTCAATCAAGTACATACAATTATGATTGACATAGTGTACTAAGACATTGATTTCATAACCTTTTAGGGTTAATTAATCTAAAGGTACTAATCTTCTAGGTACTTTAGGGTTTCAACATTTGTACCTAATATTGATAATCATCATTGGATCAATTATCATCTTAAATCTCCAAATGATTTAATCACATTGGACCTCCATTCGGTTTTGGGGTTTCAACACCAAACGGTTTTGAAACCGTTTGATTCCAAATGGTCCTGAGACCGTTTGACCCCAAATGGTTTCAAGACCATTTGGACTCAAATGGTCTCAAGACTGTTTGATCCAAATTAGTTTGAAACCAAAAGGGTTCAGTTGATGATTCCTTCAATCAATTAAATTAGGGTTTGTACCATCGATTTCTTCATCAATTCAGTTATTGAAGTCCATCAATGTATGATCCTTGGACCCTCAACCATCAATCATAACCATTGATCATCCAAACAGTTTTTGTTGACTTGGTCCAAATGGTTTGAAATCGTTTAAGGCTCCAAACGGTTTTGACCTAGAAGTCCAAACGGTTTGAAACTGTTTAAGGCTCCAAAAAGTTTTGAACTTATTTGTCCAAACGGCCAACCCAACCCCAAACGGTCAACTGAAGTATGTTCAAATGGTTTGAAACCATTTAAGGCTCCAAACGGTCAACTATCCCATTCGGTCAACATGCCCAAACGGTTTGGCGTTCAACCTCCAAACGGTTTGCAAACTGTTTGATCACCAAATGGTTTGGTGACAACTGATTGGATCATTTTGTTGAAACTGATTGCAACTAGATCTTATTGAGATGTGTGTTTAAGATGATGTCATCATCATCAAGCTTCAACCCCTCGAATTCTACTACCATTTCCATGGTAGTTTCATCAATTAATCAAAGAAATTTCAAGAAGAACAATTGAACATATTGAATTGATGAATTGAATTCAATAACAATGAATAAGGGTTCAAGTTATATAACCCGCCTTCAATTGAGATTCAAAGCTTGGAGCTTCACATCAAAAATGGTGGATGAAGCTTATTCAACTATCCCAAGGCTTATCCTCAATCTTTTGAGTGAAAAGATTGGCTAGAGTTGAAGATTGAGTGAAGAAAAGAAGAAATCAAGCATTGATTTGTGATTTCCACCATGAAATCAAGGTGAAAGAAGGTCAAGAAGCTTACCAACAGGTTGGGAGTCGTCCTTCTATTTCTCCTAAGCTCCCTTGGTCGTTTTGCAAGCAAGAAGTGAAAGTGGATTCGAAATTACCCTTTCAACTCATGGATAAAGGAGCATGTATATGAATTTTATTGAAAATTCATTTAAGAGAGAGAAAGTAGGGATTATCTCCTCCATTTCCTTGCCACTTGCCCCCTTCACTTCCTTGGTTATGAGGATATCTACTTTTCCTCTTATTACTCTCAATTATCCATGATTTAAAGAAAAGAAAATTCAACACCTTAACCCTTATAATAATATGCATAAGTTAGTGGATATTTCTTTTCATTTTCTTAATGTGAGTGGGTTCTCCACTCATGTAGATATTTCCATTGCCTTTGCAAGGCCCAAGGACGTCCATATATGTGTATTTCAACCTCTACAATTTTTTTTGAAGGCAAATCCATTTAATATAATTATTTTTGCATTAAATGGAATTAGGGTTTCAATTATGCTTAAATCTTGATTATTTTAATATCAAGATTCTCTCTCCTTCAAAGAGGTACAAATGAGATGGCACTCTCATTTTATTTGCTCTACATGATGCCAAGAAACATTAGGGACTATTTTGATGTGGTAATTTGCATATTGAACCCTGGGTTTTGGGTAAATTGCACATTACACCAAAACTAGGTTTTAATGCACAAACATTGCTTTATCAGCTCTTTCTTGGTACTCAAGCTACCACAAGCCATACCTCTGCATCATCTTCATTCTCATGATGCTTCAACACATGGGGAACATCTTATCATGTAACATTTGCAATTTAACCCCTCAACTTGGGTAATTTGCACTTTAGTCCAACACAAGCAAAACATTATTTTCAATGTCATTCAAAAAGGACTAAAATTGAAATATAAGTTCCTCTTGAGCCTTAATTACTTTTCAAAATATAATATCAAGCATATAATTATCTTTCTTAAACAAAACACATAGGGTTAAAGCATAACCCAGGTTAGGTATGTTACAAATTATCCACCCCTTACAAGGATTTCATCCCCGAAATCATCAAGAGAAAAGAAGGGGTACTTCCTCCTCATCTATTCCTCTAGCTCCCACGTAGCTTCTTCAATGCCACAGTGATGCCAGAGAACTTTTACAAGACAAATGTCTTTCTTTTTCAGCTTTTTAATTCTTTTATCAAGGATCATCACATGTCCTTCAACATATGATATATCATCATTTAATTCTACTTCCACAGGTTGCAGAACTAACTCTGTGTCAGGATGACACTTTCTCAGCATATAGATATAAAATACTGGGTGCAATCTATGCAGATCAGGTGGTAACTCTAGTTTATAGGCTACCTTTCCCATCCTTTCAATGATCGGATAAGGACCCATAAATCTAGGAGCTAACTTCCCCTTCTTTCCCAATTTCAGGATACCTTTCCAAGGTGAGACCTTGAGGTATACTTTGTCTCCGACTTGGAATTCTAAGGGTCTACGACGCTTGTCAGCATAAGATTTCTATCTATCTTGTACAGCTTGCATCTGTTGTTGTATTAGTTTAATCTTCTCAGTTGTTTTTTGTACTAGCTCAGGGCCCAAAGTTGATATTCTCATGTTTCATATCAACATAAAGGAGATCTACAACGTCTACCATACAATGCCTCATATGGTGCCATCTCAATACTATGCTGATAGCTATTATTATAAGCAAATTCTATCAAGCTCAGGTGTAGATCCCAACTTCCTACAAACTGAAGGACACATGCTCTAAGCAAGTCCTCTAAGGTTTGTATGGTCCTCTCAAATTTTCTATCTGTCTGTGGGTGAAAGGTTGTACTAAATCTTAACTGTGTACCCAAAGCTTTATGAAGTCGTTCCCGAAAATGACTCATAAACTGGGGACCTCTATCAGAAATGATTGTAGTTGGAACCCCGTGCAACCTCACTATCTCATCTATATAGATCTGTGCAAGCTTCTCAACAGTGTAGGTTATTTTGACAGGTAAGAAATGTGTTTTCTTTGTCAACCTATCAACTATCACCCAAATGGAATCATGACTTTTGGCTATTCTAGGAAAACCAACCACAAAGCCCGTGGTTACATGATCCCATTTCCACTGCGGTATAGGCAGAGGTTGCATTATTCCTGTGGGCTTTTGATGTTCAGCTTTAACCTGCTGACACACTGGACATCACATAACAAACTCAGCTACATCTTTCTTCAATCCAGGCCACCAACATGTATCTTTTAAATTATGATACATCTTGGTTCTCCCTAGATGCATATCATACATTGAAGAATGAGCTTCTTCCAGAACTAAATTTCTTAAGTTATCAGCATCAGATACTACCATCCTACCATGGTAACAGATTACCTGATCATCTGAATCATGGAAACCATCTCGTTTCTCACTACCATACTCTGACCTAATCTGTTGAATCATAGTATATGCTTGCTACGCTTCTTTAATCTACTGTCTCAGAGTAGGTTTCATTTGCATTTCAGCTAACAGCCCGACTAACAATGATACTTTAAGATGTATATTGTCTTGCCGCAAGAAAATTAGCATATCTCTTTTAAAGCACACCAAAGAGTTTAACTATGCTTTACCTAAGGCTGGTGTTGCTGATTTTCTACTTAATGCATCAGCTACCACATTAGCCTTCCCTGGATGATAATCAATTGTACAATCGTAGTCCTTGATTAATTCCATCCAGCAGTGTTATCTCATGTTTAGCTCATGCTGTGAGAAGATATACTTTAGGTTCTTATGGTCTGTGAAAATCTGGAATGTCTCTCCATAGAGATAATGTCTCCAGATCTTCAAAGCATGGACCACAGCAACTAGCTCTAGATCATGTGTTGGATAATTCTCCTTGTGTTTCTTAAGCTGTCGAGAAGCAAAAGAAATTACTTGCTTATCCTGCATCAACACACATCCTAAGCCATTCTTAGATGCATCACAGAAAACTATGTACCCCTTTCCTTGCTCAGGTAACACCAGCATAGGTGCACTTGTTAACTTTTCCTTCAGCAACTAAAAAGAATGTTGACTCTTGCCATTCCAGACAAAAGGAATCTCCTTCCTTGTCAACTTGGTTAGGGGTAAATCTATAGAACTGAAGTTCTTAATGAACCTCCTGTAATAGCCTACTAGTCCAAGAAAACTATGAATCTCCGTAGGTGTCTTCGGCTGTTCCCATTGTAGGACATATTCTACCTTCTTAGGATCAACATGAATACCTGAGGCAGATATTACGTGTCCTAGAAAAAAAAACTTCTGGTAACCAGAACTCACATTTGCTAAACTTAGCATATAGCCTATGCTCTCTTAGCAAAGTCAAAGCTTGACGGAGGTGCTGCTCATGTTGTTGAGCATCTCTACTGTATATCAAAATGTCATCTATGCAGACGACTATGAACTGATCAAGAAAAGGTTAAAAAATTCTATTCATGAGTTCCATGAATGCAGCTGGTGCATTAGTTAGTCCAAATGAAATAACTATGAACTTATAGTGACCATACCTTGTCCTAAAGGCAGACTTAGGTATGTCACTCTCCTTAATATGCAACTGATGGTATCTCGACCTCAGATCTATCTTAGAAAAGATAGTTGCACCACACAACTGATCAAACAAGTCATCAATCCTTGGCAGAGGATACTTGTTCTTTATAGTTACTTTATTCAACTACATATAGTCGATGCATAAACACATAGACCCACCTTTCTTCTTAACAAAAAGAACCAGAGCACCCCAGGGTGAAGTTCTCGGTCAGATAAAACCCTTCTCAAGCAACTCCTGTAGTTGTTTCTTGAGTTATGCCATTTCAGCATGTGACATTCTATACGGAGTTTGTGCTATTGGTTGTGTACTCGGGATTAGATTAATCTCAAAATCTATCTCTCGGGACAGAGGAACACCTGGAAGTTCTTCAGGAAATACATCTTCAAATTCCCTAATTACCAGAACTTTAGAAGGATGAGGGTTCTCCATTGTAGTATCTACCACATGTGCCAAGAATGCAAAGCATCCCTGTCTCATCAACTTCTCAGCTACCATAGCTGACACAAGACAAGTTGGAAGAATCTTTCTATCTCCCTGAAAGATCCATGTGTCACTGTTGTCTGTGAACACAGCCTGCTTGGAACCACAATCCAAGACAACCTTATACTTCTCTAAGGTGTCCATCCCTAGGATTATATTGAACCCGTGCATTTCAAGTGGTATAAGATCCACCTGAATGTGATGATCAGAAAAGGAAAGATTGCAGAGAGAACACACCTCCCGCAACACTACAGATCCCAGCAAAGGGGTTTCTAGCATCAAACTATGACTGACAATCATGTTGCAGTCATGAATCACTTCTTGAGTGATAAAGGAATGTGTAGCACCCGAATCAATTAACACAGATACGAAGCAGGATGAAGACATATCGGAATAAAATAGTTCCATCTGACCTGTCACAACCCAAGGGTTGACTACAACTTCGGGCTAATTCATAGCATAGAATCTAGTTGTTGCTTGTTGTTGACCCTGTGCTCAATTATTAGGTGTCAACGATCCAGCTTGTGACGCTTGTCGCTTGTCCACGTCCTCTAGTGCCACTAGAAAACTGTCTCCTCTATGAGCCTTGCTGACTCTGCCTATGGGGTTGAGTTACAGTTCTGACTTTCTCAGGATAATCTCTCATCAAGTGTCCTGACCTCCCACACTGGAAGCAGTTTTAGCTTCCCAAACTCTGCCTGGGTGGTCCTGTCACTGATGTTGAAGTTGTATTGGGGGCTCTACTTGGAGGAAAACTATGGCCCCTACCTCAACTTGACGTCCACTGCGTCGGGGTATTAAACTTTGGTGGTGGTGGTGGTGTAGAGAACCTCAGCTTCTTAAAGCTCTTGAACCTTTGTCCTTGAAACTATGTGTACTCTTTCTTACCACTAGTATGCTGCTTCTCGATCACAGACCTCTCTATCCGTCTCACGGACTCCACAAAATTAGCAAACCTCTCCCTGTTTTCTAAAGCAGACACTGGAGTGGTCAATTCAGTGTTCAACCCTTTCTTGAAATGTTGAATCATCTCCTCATTCGTAGATGCCATATGTGGACAGAACCGCAAAAGCTCCACGAACCTAGCTTCATATTCTCTAATGTTCATCTATCCTTGCCTCAACCTCTCAAATTGAGAGATCTTCTCATCTAGATACGTCTTGGGAAAGTATCTAGCAACAAATTCACATCGGAATTCATCCCATCTGACTTCAACACCGGGTCTTTTGCCTTCCCTGATGGTTCACCAATGACCAGCACTACCTTTCAATAGGTATACAGCATGTCTCACCTTCTCATCTTCAGGAATCATAAGGATTCTGAAGGCTTTCTCCAGCTCAGTTAACCATAAATCAGCATATGTTGGGTCAGTTGTGCCAACATACTCTGTGACTCCTACCCTCCGAAGCCATTCAAAGGTCTTTCCAGCTCCCTGTCTTTCATTATGGGCTGGTGCCCTTAGTACAGGTAGTGGCATTCTATTTGTCATATGAGTCATGGCTGCCATAAAATGTCCAAACATGGCTTGGAAGGCTGGGTTCCCTATATCAGCTTGATTTAATTTGGGTTGTTCAGGTACGGGCTCCTCCCTATTATGGTCCCTTACACCTCCTCTTGGTGCAGCAACGCTACTCTTAGTAGCATGTTCATCATGTGATCCAGACATCTTTAAGTTCTTCTTCTCCTATATGAGAAGAAGACACTTATCAGATAAACTGGAAGACACTAGAACAGACTCAACAACATTAATCCTATGTCTCTGTAGACTCAACGAACCTAGAGCTCTGATAACACTAAACTTGTTGCATCCAACTTATAAAAACAAGATTTACTTAGGCAGAAGCGATCACTAATGACGGATTACTGAAATCACTAAAAATTAAAACCATTTACAAAGAGATCCATTCTCAAGAAAACTCTTTAAACAAGAACCACAGTATTATATTTACATACTGGTTCACAAAGTACATTCACTGTACTATCTCTTCTCGAGGAATATATATACATCATTGCTTTGCTAAAAAGCACAAGTAACAAAATCCTCGAGGCATTCAAACCAAAATCTCAGATCGATTATAAAGACACTATCCACTGACTCCTAGGACCTGAGAGTACAGAAATGACACATAGGACTTTATATACAAAGCTTGACAGCCAGTATTTCCACTTGAAGGAGTACTGTTGTCCCTGTTGATGTTGTTGTTGCTCTTCCTCGGCTGTAGGGTTCCTACCTCTTTGTCGGCGTCTACCTAAAATTTTTTGGATCCCACGGGGGTGAGACAATTTGTAAATTACCCCAGTGAGAGATATAACTCTCCTCCAAAAACATTATTATTGAAGTTTAATAGAAATAAATTGAACAGTGAAATCATATATTTCAATAGTAGATAAATCAATATCTATGCAGATTAGAGCAACATTCCTATTCAAGTATTTCAGCTGTAACTTGGTAAGACAACATGTCTCTTATTCAATACAGAATTAAAGAACATAAATAACATTTATGTATCAAGGACATGCTAAGAAATATAACATCAACCAGTGGTTCTCGTATTTCAATCTTATGCAAATACGCTACACGGCTGATTACATTTTACAAACATACTTAATATCTGAGGAGATGAGATATACCACTCATACTCCAACCGACCATTGCGAAGTCAAAATCGGTACCATACAAAGTCAATGGAAGAGCCGGCTTCCATGACCTCCCACATCTCAGTCAGTGCGAGATCACATGCAAGACATCTTGTATCTCTGCTACATAGATTGCCAGGGTATAGTGGCATCTTCGCTATAGAACTACAGCGGCGGCTGCACTCTCTTCGCAATCGAGAGATTTCATGTTTACCTCCATCGGTCTAGCATTAACATCATTGGGAGATTCGTGATACATCCATCCCGACACATATAATGAAGGATTGAGAGGTTTAATGTTTACCTTCCATCAATTCCCCCATTAGGACGTACGGATATTTTCACCCATTGACCCCCACATATTCAAAAATATGCAAACTCTAGGAGATCCCGTAGGAAAACCTGTTTCACCATCACCAGCTACTGACGATGATGGATCTATGGTCATAGAACTACATGAAAAGATTTCACTTGATTAATTAAGTACATTATCATATTCTTTTAGCATCAGTCAAGTTTTCAAACATAACTTATTAGGACAAATGCTACAAAGAAACATGTACTGTCTTTATAAGACATTGGGATCTCAGTCCCTCATTTCAATATTGGGAATACTCATCCCTTCACAAACTCCATGCCATAATCATATGGTTTTGGGTATTCAAACCCTTAACTCATCACTGAGCATTGTTACCACTTTTTTAGGTAATTGTCACCTTCAGGTCATCTGACCAAGATAAACATGATACTTGTTACACAAGCATCTCTCATGGCACTTAAGGCCCATTAATTCTCTTATTACCTCTTACTAGGAAACAAGGCATATATGGCACATAATGCCCAATAACAATTTTAATAAATAAAACATCATAGCTCGTACCTGGCTATGTTCATCATCTCATGATACCTGCATGGTTAGTACAGATGATAACAGTTATATCAATTTCATATCAGCACCATGCAAAACAAATATAGCATCACTATTCAAGGGTAACTCCACTATTCCCTCACTAGGGTTAGGGTTTCCCATTTCAGGTCAATTGGGGATACTCATCCCATTACCCAGATCATGGTTATGTTTTATCACCATATTGCCCAAGATTAGGGTTTCATATAGCATTACATAGCATCACCCTAGATTTGAGTTCCACATCACATTAATATACCAGGGTTTTACATAACATCACCCTAAATTAGGGTTCCACATAATATCACCCTAGATTAGGGTTTACATTCAATATCCCACAATTAGGGTTTACTATTCATCCCAATTAGGGTTTCATATTCAGTTACCCATAATTAGGGTTTACTATTCATCTAAATTAGGGTTTTACATTTCATAACCCTAACTTAGGATTACTCATGTCATCACCCTCAATTAGGGTTTCGCTATTACCCTAGATTAGGGTTTCACTCAGAATGGCCCTGAATTAGGGTTATGGTTCGTTAACCTTCTTGATTAGGGTTTTCATGATCTCTTCACTAAGGATCATACCCTAATCACCACATGATAATACTAATGTATGAATTCCTTTCTATCATCCTCTCAACTTGATTATGTTACATCAACCCTTCAATCAAGTACATACAACTATGATTGACATAGTGTACTAAGACATTGTTTTCAAAACCTTTTCGGGTTAATTAATCTAAAGGTACTGATCGTCTAGGTACTTTAGGGTTTCAACCTTTGTACCTAACACTGATAATCATCATTGGATCAATGGATCAATTATCATCTTAAATCTCCAAATGATTTAATCACATTGGACCTCCATTCGGTTTTGGGGTTTCAACACCAAACGGTTTTGAAACTGTTTGATTCCAAATGGTCCTGAGACCGTTTGACCCCAAACGGTTTCAAGACCGTTTGGACTCAAACGGTCTCAAGACCGTTTGATCCAAATCAGTTTGAAACCGAAAGGGTTCAGTTGATGATTCCTTCAACTAATTAAATTAGGGTTTGCACCATTGATTTCTTCATCAATTGAGTTATTGAAGTCCATCAATGTATGCTTTCAACCAGTTTGGGCCCTCAACCATCAATCATCAATCATAACCATTGATCATCCAAACAATTTTGGTTGACTTGGTCCAAACGGTTTGAAACCGTTTAAGGCTCCAAACAGTTTTGACCTAGAAGTCTAAACGGTTTGAAACCGTTTAAGGCTCGAAACGATTTTGAACTTATTTGTCCAAACAATCAACTCAAGTATGTTCAAATGGTTTGAAACTATTTAAGGCTCCAAACATTCAACTATCCCATTTGGTCAACATGCCCAAACGGTTTGGGGTTCAACCTCCAAACGGTTTGCAAACCGTTTGATCACCAAACGGTTTGGTGACAACCGATTGGATCATTTTGTTGAAACCGATTGCAACTAGATCTTATTGAGATGTGTGTTTAAGATTATGTCATCATAATCAAGATTCAACCCCTCGAATTCTACTGCCATTTCTATGGTAGCTTCATCAATTAATCAAAGAAATTTCAAGAAGAACAATTGAACATATTGAATTGAGGAATTGAATTCAATAACAATGAATAAGTGTTCAAGTTATATAACCCGCCTTCAATTGAGCTTCAAAGCTTGGAGCTTCACATAAAAAATGGTGGATGAAGCTTCTTCAACTATCCCAAGGCTTATCCTTAAGCTTTTGAGTGAAAAGATTGGCTATACTTGAAGATTGAGTGAAGAAAAGAAGAAATCAAGCATTGATTTGTGATTTCCACCATGAAATCAAGGTGAAATAAGGTCAATAAGCTTACCAAAAGTTTGGGGGTCGTCCTCCTATTGCTCCTAAGATCCCTTGGTCGTTTTTCAAGCAATAAGTGAAAGTGGATTCGAAATTACCCTTTCAAGTCATGGATAAAGGAGCATATATATGAATTTTATTGAAAATTTATTTAAGAGAGAGAAAGTAGGGATTATCTCCTCCATTTCCTTGCCACTTGCCCCCTTCCCTTCCTTGGTTACGATTCTATCTCCTTTTCCTCTTATTCCTCTCAATTATCCATGATTTAAAGAAAAGCAAATTAAGCACCTTAACCCTTATAATAATAATATCCATAAGTCAGTGGATATTGCTTTTCATTTTCTTAATGTGAGTGGGTTCTCCACTCACGTAGATATTTCCATTGCCTTTGAAAGGCACAAGGACGTCCATATATGTGTATTTAAACCTCTACAATTTTGGTTGAAAGGCAATCCATTTAATACAATTATTGTTGCATTAAATTGAATTAGGGTTTCAATTTTGCTTAAATCTTGATTATTTTAAGATCAAGATTCTCTCTCCTTCAAAGAGGTACAAATGAGATTCCCCTCTCATTTTATTTTCTCTACATGATTTCAAGAAACATTAGGGACTATTTTTAAGTGGTAATTTGCGTATTGAATCCGGGGTTTTGGGTAAATTGCACATTACACCAAAACTAGGTTTTAATGCACAAACATTGCTTTATCAGCTCTTTCTTGGTACTCAGGCTACCACAAGCCATACATATGCATCATCTTCATTCTCATGATGCTTCAACACATGAGGAATGTCTTATCATGTAACACTTGCAATTTAACCCCTCAACTTGGGTAATTTGCACTTTAGTCCAACACAAGCAAAACATTATTTTCAACGTTATTCAAAAAGGACTAAAATTGAAATATAAGTTCCTCTTGAGCCTTAATTACTTTTCAAAAGATAATATCAAGCATATAATTATCTTTCCTAAACAAAACACCTAGGGTTAAAGCATAACCCAGGTCAGGGATGTTACATTTATATCCTGTAAGTGTGTTTATTTTGTCAAATTTTAGGTTGATGATGTACCCCCTGAAGAACTTGGGGCACTTGATGAGCAGCAAAAAAAAATTGAAAAAGTGAGGGGCATCACTATGATGAACAAGTTACTACAACAACGGGGCAATGGACCCAAACTAGCTGTGGATTTTGATCATGTAGGAAATCCAGTTGGAGTGAACCGCAACTCATTTATTTCATATCTTGGGGTTCTTACTCGTAGCCATTGTAGTCCTAATGTAGAATCTAGGCATAAAGTTCCTAAGGGGAAGAAAGACTTAGTACGGAAGGAACTATGTGTGAGTTATTATTATTTGCAATTCTATTTTGTAGATTACTAATTTTTAGGATACTAGTTAATAGCAATTCTATTTTGCAGAGTATATTTGAACTGGATGAAAAGCTGCATCGTAAATGCATGATGCAATGCTGTGGGAGGGTCCTAAGGAACTATAGGACAAATGTCACCTAAGATTACATACGAGATTCTGGGAAGAGGAAGAAGCCATCCACTGAGCAATGGAACTACCTGGACCCCAATGACTGGGAGGAGTTTGTTACCAAAAGAAAAATTGATGAGTTAAAGGTATTAAGCGCCACTACCAATTTAATTAATATACATTCTTATGTATTCACCTATTCAAGGTTAACCTTTAGTGTTACTAACCAAATCAATGTGCTTACTAACAAGATTAGCAGCGATGCTCAAAGAGCAAGGCGTGCACAAAATGTGCATGACTACATGATGGGTCCAAAAGGCTATGCAGGCGTTCGTTAAAGACTACATGCTGAGTCTACTGCTCAGTCAGCTGCTACTCAAGAGACTGTAGAGTCCTCTACTATTGGTCTCACACCTCTGCCTTGCCATGCTATGTGGATAGCTGGGAGGCAAAACAAGAAAGGAGATATAACCAAGCCCGCAACTACTGAGGCAGCTACAAAAATGGTAAAATTCAACTCTTAGAGTAATCGATATTGATTATTGCTATGTTTACTTACCAATTTCTATTGATGGCGATTAGTGTGAGCTTCATGAGCAGAGGAAGGAAGGCAAGTTCATCCCTGAGGGCACAAGGGATGAATTGAAAGTTGTTGTTGGTAACCTATAGCATCTGGACGTGTTAGGGGTGCAGCCACTGGTGTGGGCATAAAAGAATTCTGTGGGCCATCACAGCGCAAACATGTCCCAAAAGCGGGATTATCAAATGTTGAGGTAACCTATTCTTTTTTAGAATGTTATTGCAAAAGGGAATTCAATAATCAAAAGCTAGCATTTCTTTTGTCAATGTATAGGTAGATGAGTTAATTAATAAGAGAATCCAAGAAGCAATGGTGAAGTGGCAGGCGTCTCAGGCTGCCACTCAGACAGTACTTGTGGCGTGCCACTCTTCTCCTACTGCAGAGGTTGGGATTAATCCTATAGACCCACCTAGCATGTCCACTGTAAGTATTTTTATAACATAGTAGCTAGTCTTTTCAAGATGATATGATTATGTATAAAACATTCTTTATGTAAATTTGTAGGGGTTGAAGCTATGTCATCTAAAAAGTCAAGAATTTATTGTTGCAGAGGATGAGTCTTACCCACCCCTTCTAGGGGACATGTTTCATGGGACTCCAGTACCAGATGGTGCGGTTTGTGTGAGCTCGATACATATACTCCCCAATTGGAGGGATCTTCCATTGCCATATGCCGACCCAGATTTTGAAATGCTTGGTGAAGCAGAAGGCGGAGTGATATTGTGGCCAAAAACAAATGTCGTCTATACTAATATTGTATGGTAAATTTACATTACGTTAATTTGTTAGTGTGTATATATGAGTCAATTGATCTGAAATTATATATACAGGTCAAAAGGAAGACACCTACTACATCTCGTCCTCCACCTCCACCTCCTGAAGTACCTAGTTGGCTTCCAAGGGATATATATGCCTCGTTAGGTCCTAATTGTAGGGGTATGGCAGTATGGATAGGTGAACATAACCCAAATTGTCCTATAAATGTTTCTATTCCGGAGGATGCTGTATGTGAATCATACGATAACAATCTATTTATACAATATATTTTGGAGTTGTTTCATTAGGATTGGCAAAATACATCTATGATAGAGCTATGGATATGGTGAGATATTATTTATACATCCATATACCCTTTTTTATATACGGTGATCAGGTTTCTTATATATTAATGCATACATAATACATGTTTTGCAGCCACTTACACACGATCTGTAAAGAATTTTTATTTTCCCATGTGGGATTTCTAGTTCCATCTTTGATCAGTCTTGTAGATAAAGACCCTTCTTCAGTTACCTCATACTGCTCTACTACTTTTAAATATTTTGGTAAAAAAAGAAGACGGTGATAATAGCTCCATTCAATATTGAGTAAGTTTACTTTGCTTATAATTTTGACTTAAGAAAATTACATTTTTATTGTGGATTTTGAGTTATTAATTTTTAACTTTCTTACCTCTAGTGGTAGGCATAGGGAGTTACTTCTTATTGTCCCCAAGACGTTCATTGTTTATTATCTAGATCCTACGGGGAAGGAATTGGACACATTATATGGACACCCAATGAAAAGGCCATTATTCACGTGAGAAATATTTCATATTTTTATATCTATTAACATCTATTATTACATTACTATTTAATTATGTAATTTAATGTGTTACATTAACATGTAGGAATTTAAAAGAGTTCAAAAAATCTGTAGGAAACATATCCAAGAAAAAGAAACAGTTACTAATTTGGGAGAATGTGAAAGTAATTTCCCGACTCCAATGTATATATTATTTATGTGAATTGTGCCTGTTTGTATTTTTGAACATTTTGTATGTTTCAATTTATAGTGTGCTAAGAAAGACAACGGTTGAGCATGTGCATACCATGTGATGCAATATATGGACCTAATTATCAAACATGTTGCAATGGAAATCGATACCATACAATAAGTATTATATATAGTCTCATTAGATAATATGAAATATATCAATCTTATTATATATTATTAATTATATATATGTCATTCTCTTTGCAGGTGTTTAAAAACACTGACCTCGCTATAGATGAAAAGTTATTAGATGTACATACTCCCTATCTGATGGAAGAATTAGATGATGTAAGAGAACAATGGGCAAAAGCCTTACAAGTAGTGGGAATTTTTTATTATGATTGGGATACTGATGACGATAATGATGACGATGATGATAATAAAGAATGATATTTCTAAACTTTGTTCTCATAATTATTTTTGTATTTGATGACATGTGAATGAATTTTTTTGAATTGTCATATGTGTGAATGTGAAGATGATCAATACATGAATGTTTCTACATGTGTCTGAATGTGAAAAGAGATGAAATGAATGGAACTACAAGTTGCTAAATGTGTGTGAAAATGGAGGAAATTTGAAATAGAACTACTAGTTTCTACACGTATGTGATGAAAAATAATATGAATTAAATGTGTGTGAATCACATGATCATAAATTATTGTCTATCCTTATTAATTTTATAGGTTTGTGGCATGTTGTTGGCTGAAATCAAAGGGTGTTGTAAACCTGCAGTTTAGAACTGAACTGCAAGTTCTGCATCCTGCTGACCAGCCGGACAGTAGGCTTGCAAACTGATAAGAAAAAAAATCAGAACATGGGCATCGGTTATTAGTATAAAACCGACAGCAAAATCTTACTGTGTCGGTTATTAGTATAACACCGACGTCTTTATCCATTTTTTGGGGGCCAATTTTTTTCCTTTCTGGCGTCGGTTATTAGTATAAAGTCGACGTCTTTTATAGGGATATAGTGTCGGTTATCGGTAAAAATTGACACCTATTGTGCCCTTACTGGTGCATTTTATTAGTGGTGGGAAGGGTTATGGCGTTGGTGTTGAAACTGACGTTGAACGTTTCTACTTTAGCGGCGCCCACTTGGGTGTCGCTTTGAAACTGATGCCAAAAGGCTTAGTTAATCGACACTAAAGGTCAGTTCTGTACTAGTGTAATTAGAAACCCTTACCTTATATAGTTTCCCTTTAGTAAGCTTTTCACCTTAGAGTTGACTAATGATGAAAGATTGATTTAGGAACATAATAATTTTGCATTAGAAATATAATTTGATTAACATTTTGGCGATTAGTCTATTAGGTTGCTACTAGGGCATAAGTTGAAAGTAAATGTGTCTAGAAAGGGTTAGGGTCTGGGGGCTGGCAATATTTTCCTCTGCACCACTAGCTTGGCTTACGAGGAATCCTAGATCCATATGACACCGACTTGGCCTGAGCTAATACTAACTGTCCCAAAATAGCACACCTTTAGGCAATGAACCTCATTGTTGAGTATACTTATGAACCTAATGTATTATGTTTTGGTTATCCATGTAGAATCACCTTATGTTCCATGAATTCCTTATAGGAGCCTTAGAGTTCCATGTTTAGGAGTAGTCTACCCTATGTTAGGTCTTGAAGTTGATAATGGTGCTTAGTAACACAACTAAGTGTCGGATCTCATACATAGTTTTCCCTCAACCCTTTTGAGAAGTAGACTATAGTAGTAAATCTTTCTATACCTTGATAGATTTTGGAGTTGCATATTTCGAGGATGAAATCCTCTTTAAGGGGGTGGAGTCCCTTATTGCATTGAAATCTAGTTACTCTATTTTAGAAACCCTAACTCCATAGACATGGGATTAGTGATATTATATGGTTAGTGTTGAGAAAAATAAATTATAATTATAATTCATCTTTCTTGTTTATACACAAATGAAGATATGTAACGACCCGTACTTTTGAGTGTCTAAAAGACCTTAAAGTCACAGATCGTTAATCTTAACTTCCAGGATCAGATTCATGAAATAATACAAAATAGTAAACAATTTCCATTAATGATCAAATATTTACATATTTAGATAAAAAGCTCCTCTAAGGAGTTACATGACTTTTAAGAGAATTAACTTTTACATATGTGAAGATAAATCATTAAGACTAAACCTTTATGATTAAACTGTAGTGTCTTCAGCATCTTTATCTGTACCCTCATGTCCACGCTATCAAGTATATCTGATACCTAAAACGCCGACAAACAATTACGCGATCAGTATATTTCTATATTGGTACGTGGATTCAAACAATAATCACAAGTACTGATATAAGCAAACATCTTTATCTTGCATGTAAGAATATAAACTTATTTTCATATTCTAACCCTTATCTGGTCCACTACCTCAGGTGTAATCACTGTCCCTCCAGGGCTCGTGTGCATTACCCTTAAGATTAGTCTAACCCAGGGTTCAAAATACTATTATTTACTTTACATGATACTCATATGCACTTTATAGTTTGCAAGAACTAAATAAACAAGCAAGCAGTTTATTTGTCGTTCAATCTCATCGAGAAACATCGACAATCTCGGAATTCGATACATGTATTCATAAGCGTAACCACGTACCTTTGCCATGTAGAAACCATGCAGAATATATCACATGTACTTTAAGAGTATATCCAAACATCCAAGCAACAAGCATTCAATCTGAAATATACATACTACATATGTGTCACCATGTATTCACATTACATTATTTACATCTAGATTCGCTCCTAAACTAGGGTTTAGGGCTATCTCGTGTTTGGAACTGATATTAGGGATACCAATCCTAATTCTATCATATCATGGTTTCTCAGATTACAAATCTAGTTATGCATATTAGGTGAAACCCTAATCTTCAACTTAAGCATATTAAACTATTCATGACATCTAGGTTACATTATCAGCATTAGATCATAGCAAGATGTTGACAATGATTTCACAACCCTAAATCAACATGAATAAGATTATTAATCCAGAATCATCCATTATTCAACACTATCAAGGTTTTACTCATTATACATGGCAAGATCATGTGTTAGCCTAATATGAACGAATCTATTCAATTAAGCATCATATTAGCCAAAACTAGGCTTTTCTTTACATTTAACACATTAGAACATGTATAGCCTATACTTTTAGAATAGCAAACATAATTAGATCTAAATCACATTCTCTTTGGATTCCTTTCATTTTTCCGATCATTTTGATATGTAATTTCGATATTTTTGGACTATCCTAGCATTTATTAAGAATTACACAAAAATCAGTGAATTTACCTTAATGTGTTGCCACATGTCAGATTTTCGTTGGGCAGTGTAACCCCAACTTAGCACCTTGCTGGGTGCAGATCTGGTCTTGGGCCGGCCCTAAGCCGCCCAGTTCAGCGGATGACTCGGCTTCCTATTTCTTTCCCTGACTCTAACCTTTGTATCCTGGCGAGGTTCCTTTCACGCAAACCTGCCGCTGGCACACCGACGCAACTCGCAGGCGCCTAGCCACGGTGTCTGGAGGTGGAGCGACCTTTCTTCATCCATCGTGTCCATCACCACAGAGCCTGTTGTAAGTGCATGGCTGAAGGGCTTCGACCTTCCTCGTGCAGCCCTGAGCGACGACCAGGCTTCTTGAGTCCCTGGTCGTTTCGCACCACGGCGACCACACCTACTGATGGCGGCCAACTTCAGACCCCCACCCCCGGTCGTGGTGATGCAGTTCCTCCTTCATGGGGTGAGGACGTCCTTGTTCCAAGGAGGAACCGACACCTGCAAGTTCGTCTACCACCGACGGTTCATGGCCAACCCCGCCCCCCACGCTCTGCCCTACATCGACAACGCACAACCGCGTGGGATCATCCTCGTGGTCGCAGGCTGCTATTAGCAGCAGCATCGGCCTGCAGCACCCCATCTGGCGCCCAACCTACCAACGTCCAAAGAGCCAATGCCCGCCACCGCGCCCTTGCTCGTGAGTGTGGTATTGCTCTGGTCGCCAACGTCGTCAGGTGGCTTTTCCTCTCAGCCTACGCCCGCAGACCCAGGGCGGCATCCTGACTAGTCGATGCTCCCTCTCCCCTGCTCCCTACTCGTCGAAGCAAAGCAGGAATCGGGTGCAGTCCCACGTCATCTGTTGTTGAGGCAACGTTACGTGATGGTAGGAGGAGCAGCCTCGCTGTCTTGCTCACATCTAGAATGCCATTGATTGATCATCACAGAGCTGTAGATCCTAGGCCAGGAAGGGGAAAGACATGCTAGGTTTCCAGATCGGTGAAGGGTTCCTCGTGGGCAACCGAACTGGTGGTCTGTAACTCTTTTCTGGTTCTTGCCTTTTAAAGGCATCTTGTAGACAGTAGATGGAGGATGACGGTTCTAGGGTCCTCTTTATATACCTCTTCATATACATGTTCAGGAGGAACCCTAAAGTGTACTACCAGGAAAGGAAAGTGGGGAGGAATAGCTATCCTTCTAAAGAGGAAGCATGAGTCTTCCCTCTCCCAAACATATGCAGGATGGAGCCCAAGGCACACCACGTTTCCTTAATCACCGACTTCCTCTCTACCTTATATTCTCGATTCTTAATATAAAGTCACCAAAAGGGCAACCACTCCTTCCTAATTTGGATTTGGCAAAAAGTCTTAAAGGGAATTATATCTCCCTTTGAAAAACTCACCCAAAGCATTATCTTTATTTTAAGGAAAGTTATGTATGCCTTTTTCAAGCTATATCGTGTAACCTGAGATAAACAAACCTTGCTTTTCTAGACATCCCATTGTAACAATGCCATTATCTCAGGGGATATTTATTTTCTCACAAATTTCTATAATTATCTTTCTTTTCTTTTAAACCATGTTTCCTATTTCCTTTAGGAAACTAACGTATTGTTCCTTTATTTGACTTCCATGAAAAGGTGGATAATCTTTTAAATTAACCATCTAGTCCACCTATTATCTTGGATTATCCTAGAAATCCTCTCATTATCTTAACTTGTAATTATCCTTCAACATACCAAAAAGGCAACCCAAGGCAACACTATTTGGTATCCCAACCATTGTGTTTCCAATAATGGAAAGATAAGTATTCTTTTAACTATCCAACACATTATAAACTTTATTCTCCTTTGGAAAACATTTATCAATATCAAAAGTCATTACTATTTATTAATGCATGAATTCCGTTTATCTATTTGTCTTGTGCCAAAAGCACTTGTGCGACAAAGGCAATTAACATTACTATTCCACCAATAAAATCATTGAGGAATTATCAAATTAATTCATGCATCATATTTTATAGTTCAGTTTTTACCAAAATTTGAGGATATTACATTCACCCCTCCTTAAAAGGAATTTTGTCCTCAAAGTTCACACCCAAAAGAAAAAGGTGAATTATAACTCATCTTAGTTTCAAGTCTTAGGGTTAGCACCCTACTTAGACATCTTTACATATGTTATTATGCAAATTCCACACATTAAGACTAAGATTGGTACTTGAATTCAATTCAATGTATATCTACATCTTTAGTATACAAGTCTTATCATCACTTGATAATTTCATTCTTATTTTGTGATTTCATTACTACTTGGTGATTTCTCTTTTCACCTAGGTTTCCAACCTATTACACATTATTTTCACATAAGGGTGAGGTAACACCTCTAACCCTAGTTCCTTTCATTACACATTCAATGTAGGATATTTATCCTTATTATCTCAATTTTAAGCATAACGTGTGCATATCCAATCTCCCTCCCTCATAATGAAATGAAATAAGCATTTGGCTGCAGGCCAAACACAAAGTTCAATCCATTCCAAGAGCGGAGATGGTACGTCCACACATTACCTTTTAATTTCACATATTAAGTTGAATCATACTCTATATGACTCTAAACTTTCTTTCTCTTAATTTTCTAGCATTCTTTATATCATGAAGTCAAGTGTCCCTTTTCTTACTCTTAATCTAGGGAACAACTTCTCTCAAGTTTTCATGACTTCTTTTATTTTTACATCTCATGTATCATTATGAGCCTTAGACAAATCCTCAAGGTCTCTAGGGGTATAGGTACTTTTGGAGTGATCTCATCCTCATGCATCAAGGGAGTGTCTTTACATTCACCCTACTGGGCCACATGAACATCAAGTAGGTGGCCAACCTCCTGAGACATGGGCCTAGGGCAAACCAACTGTTACCTCCCGACCACTTGGTCATGTGCATTCAATATTTATCAACTCCCAACCCATCAATCCTATGTACCTCTAATACACCCTACTTGACCCTAGGATTGCATTAGGACTCTACCCTCCCTAAGGGTTTCTTTTGAGATGTCACATCTTTTAAGCACATTATTCCCTTATTTAATTCTTTAACCAGAATTGCCTTCATATCTCTCTTTTGAGTACACATAATGCAGTGTTGTCCCATCATTGGGCTCGGGCCACCTTCCCTCCAGGGCTTGGTGCCATGTTGGTCTTCCCTCCTGGGCTTGACCTCTGTGATCTTCCCCTCCAGGGGCTTGATCCTAAACAACTGCATTGTGGACTTAGGCCACCTTCCCTCCTGGGCTTGGTGCCTGCTTGGTCTTCCCTCCTGGGCTTGACCTTTTCATGACCTTCCCTCCTGGGCTTGGTCGTCCACTTAGGCCACCTTCCCTCCTGGGCTTGGTGCCTTACTAGTCTTCCCTCCTGGGCTTGACCAGCTGTGTCACTCAGAGTTGGCATCTTTGGGTTCAAAGAATTTAAGTGCTTTTTTTTATATCTTTAACTCTTCACTACTCTAGGTGAGGATTAAGGTTATCTCAATACTTAATTACATTTATTCACTTACCTTTTAAGGGAAATTCCTAGCCTAGGGTGCCTTCTTGGCTCATAGGAGGGGGGTTAAGATCTCTAGCCACAACCTGATCCCAAGATCTAGGTTTTGCCTCCCTCATAGGTCATCTTCCCACTCTCGGGTTGACCCACCCCAGGTTGACAAACTAACCCTAAAGGTTTCATGGACATCTTTTTTTTTTATTAGGCAAAACTTGTATCATCAACCCATGTTTACTCAATCTCTGGAATACCCCCCTCATGGTCTCTGTCCATTCAATGAACTTGGGTCACCTTCCCTCCAGGGCTTGGTGCTACCTCGACCTTCCCCTCCAGGGGCTTGGCCACCATCACTAAACTTCTAGAGATAACATGAGGAGTTTGAGCAAGTTATATTCCAACTTTTCATTTTCTTAAGTGTACATCTATTGGGTTTTTATATTTCTTAAGACTTATCACATAAGTTTTATGCTCCTCATGCCCACATGCATGGGAGACTGGGTTACCCAAACCATCCCTTATCCTTTTTATTCATGATTTCAAGTTTCACATGGGCAGTGTCCCATACCACCACACCATGTTGATTACTAATTTTAAGTTTCACATGGGTAGTGTCCCATACCACCACACCATGTTGATTAATGATTTTTAAATTTTCACATGGGTAGTGTCCCATACCACCACACCATGTTGATTACCGATTTTAAATTTCACATTTTACTTCTCTTATTAATATTTTCTTTTCAAAGATTTTTAAGAAAGAGATGAGAAGTAGATGAAAATGTGAGATGAGGAACTTAATTTTTCTCTTAACATTTCTAAGGATTATTTGAAATTATAAACTATTATGTATTAGTTGATGAATCTGTGCTCTGATACCATTTGTAATGCCCGGGCCCACTGCCCAAGGCTCTAGTAGAGTTTCAGGAATGATGCCTGGCCCCACAGACCACCACTAGCCTTAACTGCGCACTTTGTCCACAGTGACGCGCAAGCCAGGATCAACTTCCCGACTGGTCACCCATCCTAGTACTACTCCAAGCTGAGCACGCTTAACTATGGAGTCCTTTAGTGATGGGCTCCCGGAAAAGGAGGTGCACCTTGGTGATATGGGTAGTCCAATCATTCCTTTTAAGATCATGTTATCCAAGGCCTCAAATCCTGGGATGTTACAATCTCCCCCACTTAGACTCTTGACGTCCTCGTCAAGGCTCTACTATATGGCCTCATAATCTGACCCCATTTCAGTGCAGACCCACAATGGCCCATGGACACCCAGCTCCCGTCCACGGCTACCAGCGCAAGGGTGGCTCCATCTCGTCTCTACGGATAGCCCTTTCCAACTTGCCTGGACCGCACGGCTCAAGACTGGCATGCCACATACCCAAGTGGGCCCCACCTACTGGAGGGGTTATGGCTCTGATACCATTTGTAATGCCCGGGCCCACTGCCCAAGGCTCTAGTAGAGTTTCAGGAATGATGCCTGGCCCCACAGACCACCACTAGCCTTAACTGCGCACTTTGTCCACAGTGACGCGCAAGCCAGGATCAACTTCCCGACTGGTCACCCATCCTAGTACTACTCCAAGCTGAGCACGCTTAACTATGGAGTTCTTTAGTGATGGGCTCTCGGAAAAGGAGGTGCACCTTGGTGATATGGGTAGTCCAATCATTCCTTTTAAGATCATGTTATCCAAGGCCTCAAATCCTGGGATGTTACAAGATATATATATATATATATATATATATATATATATATATATATATATATATATATATATATATATAAGTCATCTAAAGAGAATAGTTCATATGCTTGAACCTTAACATACTCTTAATGCACATAATAGTGAGTTACTCATCACTAATTGTGAATACACTTAATGTTGACCATGTCGCCCTAATAGTATGGTTAGTAAGATAAATGGTTCTAATGCATCCTTAACATGCATAACATGTAATAGTCATGTTGACCTAAACCCTAATGTGTAATCACCTAGTCTCGACAGCATATACATACATATACCTTTAATGCCTTCATGTTACATTAGTGACATTAGGTGTCATCATCATATTATATGTAAATGGATTACAATCACCTAATCATAATTGTGATCAAGTAATCAATATATGTAAGGAATATCACTTTGTTCACTAA
Source organism: Alisma plantago-aquatica (assembly GCA_963693085.1). Lineage (NCBI taxonomy): Eukaryota > Viridiplantae > Streptophyta > Magnoliopsida > Alismatales > Alismataceae > Alisma > Alisma plantago-aquatica. The sequence goes on along the minus strand of OY856411.1, from coordinate 913,288,310 downwards.
TATACATCTCATTAATCATCTTATCATGAATTAGTATATGAATCAATTCATTTATGGTTAATGTGTTTCACCTTATTCACTAAAATATGATGATGAGTATTGGACTCACATGAATATGCTTATATGCCTAATGGGATGTTGAATGTATAAGTCATATTATGGAGTGTCATAAGAGAAAATAATTAATGATGTCATTAATATGAGTATAAAAGTTAATGTGACATTATTTGGGATTATTATAGGTTTAATAATTTGCTGGATAATATTATATTTTTCTTACAAAATCATCTATGATAATTCTATATTATGGTGATATAAGGATAATGGAGAGTAAATCCATGTTATTAAGGCTTGTGACCTAACTTATTAATTAATGTTGAAATTTCTTTGTAAACCCTAATTGTGCTTAAAACCCTTATAAGGGAAATACATATGTTTTGGTACTTAATGTTAATATGTAATCCTTATTATAACAAATGTGAGTAAAACATGACACAAGTAATAGAATAATAAAGATGATGCTTTTTCATAATGGAGATTATGCTTATAAGCCAAAATATCTTTATTGTTATGTTTGATAAAAGGTTATGTATATGGTGGAAACCTTAGTGAGACTTGGATTATGTATAGAGCTTGTGAAGTATCATCGATTTTATGGAACACCTAGTTACCTAATGTTGGGATGTTACACACTCTTCCTCCCTCTTCCCTCTTGTTGTGATTTCGGGGCCGAAATCCCCTTTAAGGGGTGGAGTGTTGTAACATACTGAATCTCAGGGTCCTTTCTACAATTTACCCACATTTGAGCTTTTATTTACTTTCTAGTCCTTTTGGACCTTTTTCATATATTTTCCCAACCTTTTGAGTCTTATTTGGCCTCGATATTGAAATTGAGCCTTTCTTGAGGATGTAATTCACAATCTACCAGCAGTTATGATAATGTAGGGGGTTTTGCACAAATTACCCACTTAATGTAATTATTGAGGATTAATAATGCAATGTGGCCTTTAATGAGAGAATATAAGTGGATAATGCTAATTTAGAGCTTTTATCTCTTTTTGGATAAAGATATGATTAATAATGTGTATTTGAGTTAATGTATGAGAGTAATTAACCCTTTTCTTTCTCTCTCCTCCAAAAAGGGCAATAATGCATTAATAAGAATATAATATGGTGATATATGACTCTCAATATTGATATGTATCTAATATCTCGAATTTCACTCACTCATGTCATTAAAAGACTATTTTCACATTAATCATTCATTTTATACATTAAAATATGTATTAATAGTCAATATAATTATTAAGGGACAAAGTTTGTGTAAAATGAGAAACTAAAGGCATAACATTGTTCTAGGAGTCATAATTAACCTATGATCCAAATTTGGTGGCTTTTGGACTTTATTTAACCCCTCAAATAGATTTTATAAGTTTTAATATAGTGTAACTATAGGATATCAATCGACTTGTATTTATTCCATTTATTTCATGTGTCACGCACCCGACCCCCATTGGATATCGATCCAATGGCTTGGGTGTCATCTTCAACCTCTAGCCCACCGACCAAGATGACGCCTAGGCTCCTCCACCTCGTTCTCCCTCGTTTCTTGGTCTTTTCACATGATTCCTTTGCCAAACAAACAACCTCTTCACAAATCTTCGTTCAAGCCATCACATGTCAACTCTCGTGCACCATGGCTGAAGCGCCCAAAGGCGTCGGCCATGCCTTCTCCGCCCGCTTGTTGTTTCGGCTCAACGGACTTCCATGCCTATAAAAGGGACCTCCTACACCACCGCTGGCTCCCATGCAATCTCCCTCGTGTATTAATTTGCCCAGAACACCCCCAGCTTGGCGCCGACATCTCCTTCTCCCTCCCTGCCTTATGGCACTTTTCCCGACTACTGGGTGATAGAAACACTCCAATAAAACACACTGGTGAGTTCCTCTCCACTTGGGCTTCATTTTGAGTACCTGTACGTGCATTTTGGTTCAGTATCATAGAAATGCCCAAATGGGCAAGAGATGCTTTGTCATCCATGGCGGGGCGAGAGGGAAGAAGATGACTCGCTGTGAGTTTCCTATTTTGCCCTCATACTCATCTCGTTCGCATTTTAATGCCGAGGGTACTTCAGTCCCTTTGCTGGTTGTTTGCTCACTCCTGGCTGAGGCCCTGCGAGCATGGGCCGCTGACGCGGCCACATGCCATTGGCCCAGGTCTTGTGGGCCTGGCCGTGTGGCTGCTCTCTCGTTCCAGCTTAATTAATTCATAGTAAATTGGTCCTTGCTCAGAAAAATGCAAATAAATAGTCGTTGGAAAGGATTTTTCATGTAGAATCTGATTTTATGGTTTTTGAGTCCTATTTATATACCCTTTTTCGAATTTTTCTTTGAATGTCATTTTGAGTATGTTAAATGTTCTAAAAATGATAAATAATGCATTTCAATTCCAAATTGAGAAATAAAATATGTTTTCCTAATCAATGAAACCTAAGTGAGCTTTTGGTCCTAGTTTTGAGTCCAAAATCAGTGGTTTGCAAATAAGGTCTAAAATGGGTATTTCCTTTATACTTTATTCTTAATAAATACTCATTCATGTGAAATATTTGTAATTAGGGGAAATGATCTTAAATACATTCTAATCAGTGAAAATGATGGTTTTGAATCTTCAATAAGGTATGTGAAACCTATTTATGTACATGACACCTATTTATGTGGAATATATGTGCAATTAACCTATCCTTCATTTGGGCTTTTACTCAAACCCTAATATCCTAATGAGGCAATTACTAGCCTTGGAATATTTCTAATGCCTTCTATTTGGCTCTTTTATTTGGATTGAACTTTCTATTGGCTTTGTTGGCTCATCTATTTGTATTACTTAATCTTGTTATTGCCAATGTTGGTTCATTAATTGATTTACTTAATGGGTTTTATTCCCCATTTGCTATGATGCAATATTATTTATATTTTCACTACTTCCAAGTGAATGATTTAGCATGAGGAATTGTTGACCAAATAACTAATGTAGAGTGCATGAGTACAAACGATCCATAGAGGGAATGTGTAATTTCGCCATGGGGAATGTGCATTTTATCCCCATATTTTATATATTTTTGAGGTTTGGGATGTGCATTTCCCCCTCTCTTCTTGGTTGAGGTCCAATAGGTGCCTCACCCTGCATTAGAATATTTGTTGTCAAAATATCATTCATGCTTGTTGATTATTATTGTGGTAGACGCATCTTGGTAGAAGTTCTTAAATCTTAATTATTATACTTGCCTCATACTTTTGACCCTCTTAGTATAGTGGATCTTTTATTTACAATGTTTTTATTTATAATTGTCCTTATCCTTTTGTTTGACACATACTTTTATCTCTCTCTTGTTGGGTGATCCCAACCACCCATATATAGGATCATAGTGTGCATCAGAAGCATGGTGAACCAACCTAAGGCTACGAGAAAGGAGTTCTACCTTGTATCTTGGACATAGCTGCCTATATATTAAGTTGTTTTTCCTTGGAGACAATATTGATTTGGTTTTAGTCTTCCTCTACCTAGATCTTGTTGTTTTGTATAAAGTTGTACACCCTTTAGGGAAATTTTGTAATGTACTATTTATACAATTGAATATAGTCAAAGTTTAACTTTTGCTACTACACAATTGATGTTTTTTTACCATACTCTTAGTAGAGAGTTGGGTTATTATTCCATCTCTTTACACTCTATGTTGCTCTTGTACCTCTACAAGTTCAATGCTTTCTTGTTGGTCTCAAACTTCTTTGAGTCCTACTTTCCTCCCACTAATTCCTTTGAAAGTGAGTTTCTTTTCTAGGAATGCAACATCTAAGGCAACAAGTGCTTTGTTGTCAGATGGGTTGTAGAAGTAGTATCCCTTCGTTTCTTTGGGATATACCACAAAATAACATTTATCTAATCCAGGGCCAAGCTTTTAAGGAAATATTTTCTTTACATAAGCTTCACACACCCCAAATACTGATAAAAGACATTTTGGGATGCTTCCTAGTCCATATCTCATATGGAGTCTTTTGAGCCGGTTTTGTAATGGAGAAATATTGCCATGAAGTTAGTCATTAGATAATTTTGTGAAGGCAGTTGATGGCATGTTGGTTCGGGGTATAATGCAAAGAGTGTTGTACAATGCAAAGGGTGTTCAATACCATATTTGATTGTGAAAACACAACAACAAATATCAACATTCACAAAGAAACCAAATCATTGTTGACCAATATTGGTATCAACAAATGCTTCCTGGAAGTTGTTCCTACATACTCATCTCTAACCTATGAGTTTCTCACAACCTTGCACATTAATTATGCTCCCATTCACTTAGTTGGGCCATTTGGTTTGATTGTCTTCCACCTACTAGGTAAGGAATTCAAAATCAAATTCAAAAGTATTTTAGGAGATACAACTTTACATATTTCAAGAGTGTTTCAATTCTAAAACACTTTTCACAACATGAGTTTAGACACATATCATTGATATAAATAACTGCAATGCCCTCATTGCTTGAGCATCTTAAATGCATAACCATATTCAGTGGTTCACCCACCACCTTCTAAATACTAGTTCATTCATAAGGAGAGAGAGAGGCATGTAGTGGTTGGGAAGAATAATGGATAGATGTTATATGTGTTTTTCATATTCCTCATAAAGTAAATAGATGATTTATTTCTCTATCATAGATAGTTGCATTGCTTTAAAAGATGATATTGCTATGTTCTACTTATAAACAATGGTTGATCTTGATTATTAATATAAAAGATCCTCTGCTCAGTTTTATATTGTTTACCTGTGATAATAATATTGTTGGCGGAGAGTTATATCTCTTGGTTGGAGTTTTGTCTCACCCCATTGGTCCCAACATTTTTTTAAGGTGGGTGCAGATAAGGAGGTAGAGATTGTACTGCAGAGGGAGGACAACAGCAACAGGGACAACAATAACATCTCAGGTTGAGTGTGTTTTCGGTTGTGTCTTGTAGATAGAAGTCATATGTGTCATCTCTGTACTCTCAGGTCCTTGGGAGTTAGTATGTAATGGTTTTATAAATGATATGAGATTTTGGCTTGTATGCCTCAAGGTTTTATGTTACTTATGTATATGTTTGGGCAAAGCAACTGGTACTAATGTAATATCTAATATAGTTGTGATGACTTGGTATTACGTGATAAATAGGGCTAATTGGACCAAACCAACACTTCACACATGTGCAAGATCAATATTCAGCAACTAAGTGCCAAAACTTCTATCTTGTTTTGTAATGTCATTTATTGTAGTGATTCTATATGTAAATCATTATTACTATTATATCTTTAAAGTTTTAATTCAGACTTATACTTTACAGAGTTGTATTTTCTACTTTGACTTCATATGTATGGAACTTAAACCTTTTTTAACATTTACAGTGGATGTATCCACTCAAAATTTGGTCAACCATGCTTGAATCATAACACTATTATGGATGATTGAGCCAAACTTGTTGATACTTTTTGTGCTATGACTATATTTGGCTATGTTTTTCCCTTCATGTCTATACTAATGAAGCATGTACAATACCTCTAATATTTATGACTATTCGAATTTATTCACCACTTCACCTTACATATTCAGAGTGAGAGCTATGAGTTATTTCTAGATGTTCATAGGATGAGTTACATACCACCTCAGGTATGTAGGCGTTTTCTTCCTCTTCACTTTGTTTTTGTTTTTTGTTTCCTTATTGTAACATCCCTGGCCTGGGTTTTGGCATAAATCTAGAATTTTTGCTTAAGTAAGTTATTTATAAACTTTTTGTAATATTTTGAAAAGTAATTAAGACTCAAGGAGAGTTTAATTTTCAAGTTTGAGTTTATTTGCAAACTATTTGTGCATTATATGATAGTTTGGGTGTAAATTGCAATTTACCCAAGATGAGGGGTTATATTGTAATATGTCACATGTTGAACGTGCCTTAAGTGCTTTAGCATCGTAATAGAGAGAATTATGCTAAGGGGTGGCTTGTGGAAAGCCTAAGTTCCAAGTTGGAGCTTGTTTGAATAATGTTTATGCCTTGTGTACCAATTTTGGTGCAAATTGCAATTTACCCAAAATGTAGGGTTGATATGAAAATTACCACCTCTAAAGTGTCCCTACTCTCTCTTATCATCATCTAGAGGAGAGAGAAATAAAGAGGCACCATGTTTGAATCATATTTGAGTAATGGTATTCTTGGTGATGAAAAGACCAAGAAGAGTTGTATAGTTGAAACCCTAAAATTAGTTGTATTGAGTTGTAGAGATTATATGGGAGTGCCTATCAGAAAAAAAAGCCATATAGGAGGTCCCATATCATTTTTTCAACTCTTGGAAAAGGCCATGATGAGTTAAGAATCTCAAGAAGGTGATGGATATCGGTTTACAACTTTCCTTGGAAAAGTTGTATCAGTTTGTGAATAAAGTGATGTTGGGTTGAAATATCTTGTTCAACAAAATAACTAATGACCAAAATGTTATTCCTATATTATCCCCAAGAGTTTTTCCTGTCAAAATAAATATTTTTTCATGCATGGACACGTGTCAACCCATGCATGGACATGTGTCACCTAGTATTATAAGGTGATGACACCTCTTATACACTCTCTCTCATGAGCCTCAATTATACATACCACTCCTTTCACCTACTAGTAAAACTTTTCAAATCATACAACTTTGTTTCTCTTATATATCATGCATAGTAGTAGGAGGAGAAAGGAGTATCTCGAGCCTTAAGCTTAAGGTGAAGCCATGGTCATCTTCAACCTTGGTTGAAGCATGAATCTCAGGTTGTGATTCTTCCTTTCTTTTCTTCTTCACCAAGTTCTTATCTATGGTGATTCTTTGCATATAGAGGAGTTGTGAACAAGTCTTGGATCTTTGATAAGTTCATCTTCAACCTTGGGAACGTGAAGCTTTGGAGCTTGGAGCTTTGAATTTGTTCTTGAGGTGGGTTATATAACTTGAACCCAATCATGTAATTATTCAACTTCAATCTTGCTAGTTAACCCCTCAACTTGGGTAATTTGCACTTTAGTCCAAAACAAGCAAAACATTGTTTCAACATTATTCAAAAAGGACTAAAATTGAAACATAAGTTCCTCTTGAGCCTTAATTACTTTTCAAGGGATAAGAGAAAGAATATAATTAACTTTATTAAATAAAACATCTAGGGCTAATGTAACGACCCTGTCTCCCGGTAACCCCCAATTAAGGGAGACCGAAAGGTCAGAGCCGTTAACCAATAACCCGGATCAAAGGTTCGACAAATAATCAATAACAATTAATAAACTTTACCAACTAAACTAAAAACTAGTATAAAATACAACTTTGCTTACCTTTTTAAAATTGGGATTTCTAAACTTCTATCCATGAAGATACTAATCTAACTAATCCTCATGTGCACGTTAATTCTCATTTAATTCTGCATATGCCACTTTACTGTTTGTTCTTTTCATTTGTACCTAAAACGCTGACAAACAAAACATCGATCAGCATGAAGCTGGTATGTGGGGGAAACAAATAATCATGTAAATATGTTAACAATGTAATCATTCAATTAATCATTTAACAACCAAGATTACTTTTTAGATATAACTCTGTGATCCAAGAGTACCATATCCTCTGTGTTGTCCCCATTAAACCCCTCATGATCCACCTATCAAGTGAACCATTTTCTAGGGTTGAGTCACATGGAACTACTCATAGGTATACCACTCCTTAACTCAGGGTATGCGAAAGAGTCTCATGGCACTACACGTAGGTAGCCCAGTTTCTAACTCACAGTAACCTAGACCTTGCTCTAGGATTACCCCTTTTTTAGCATTTTCAAAGAAACAGAGGTGGACCCAGATCTAGCCAGTTATATATGCACATTTATAGTGATAATCATAGTCAATTTATAGTTGCATGAAATAAATAGACATCCAACAGTTATTTTCAAGCAACCGATAAAACTTCGGGAATCGCCGTGAAACTACAGCGATTATTCATAAGCATAACCACATACCTTCGATTGCAGATTTCAAGAAAGATTCAAGTATGCAGAGAAACCCAATCAAGCAAGCAATGAGGAATAGAAATCCCGAAATAAAAGTACCAATTTCCTTTTATTAATATTTATCCAATTTCATCACATTACTTAGGATTTCAATTCCAATTTTAGGGTTTCTTTGGAAATTAGGGTTTTTGCCTCCATTATTAATATTATGATCTCTAATTTATCAAAACTACATAAAACCATCAATTACTTTCATTTTAATATTCCCAACAGTATTAGGATCATTATTTGACAATTTACTTTCTTAATATGAAATATGAAGGTTTTCTCTTCCTTTATCCCCAAATTAGGGTTTCAATAAATATTATCCTTTATTTATGGATTACAACTCTAAATTAGGCAACCTTGCCTTCAAAATGGATAAACAAACCACCTTTATAATTAACAGGGTTAATCTTATCAATTTGACCTATTAATTCACCAAAATACACCCTTTATCTTCAATTAGGGTTTCTCATCAACTTTTAATACATTTTACTAGCAAATTAAAGTACTTTTGTAAAATGGGGCAGAATTAAGTTTTCAAAGTATTTTTATTAGAATCCTCATATTTTTATACACAACTTTCATATATAAAGTTTTTCCATTAGAGGTTCCTAGTTATTTCTATCAATTTTGCAAAGAAAAGCTATTTACTGAATTATTTGATTAGAGGGAACAATTACCGAAATTCTTTGATCGTTCGATCGATGCGCCAATGGTCCACGCCTCGATCTGATGCTCCATGTCAGTTGCTCCCACTATCTTGGATGCGCGCGCACCCCCAATCCTGATCCATTGGATCTTCACAGGTCCACGATGTCCGCAGATCCGACGATCTGCACCGATCGCCTCCACTCACGCGTCTAACACAGCGTGTCACCTCAGGATCGTTGGATCCCACGAGTGTCCACCGTGGTCCTTGATCACATGATGTCTTTGCATCATCTCCCTCCTAACTCTTACTTGATCAATGCGGCGGTGCTGCGGCGGAGGCTTCACCGAAGCAAGGTCAATATGACAGAGGAGGGGGAGATAAGACTGTGGAACTAGCCGATCGGGATCGCAATGAATCGAGGAATCGAGGGGTGTCCTATTTATAGACATGGGAGGTCCCTATGAGGATTCCCAATCCTAGACACAACATGTATTCCAGCCCGATTGGGCGTTTCATGAGGTTGGGTCAAAACCCTAACAAACCAGGGTCGAAATGCTTCCTCCCTTCCTCCCAAAACCAATGGGAAACTTTCCCAGCACGCACATGCATCAGAGGGGACGGACTCAAAGGGGGGAAAATCCCCTGTCACGGACAAAGTTCTTGTCCCTCTAGGATTTGGACGATAAGCAGCACCCGTTGGATCTAAATCCAAGGGTCTCCATGCCACGCGCTTGATCTAAAAGGAAACAAAATCCTATTAATACGAATTATATTCCTATTTCAATGATAACTTGGAAAATTCATAACTCCCGATTCTTAACTACTTTTCACTTCAAATTTTGATGAAACCTTGTTTATATTTTTATCTTCCATCCTACAAAAATTGTAATTATTATCTCAAGTGGACGATCTCTTTTCTTAGATTGCAAGTTATCATTTAATTACTGTTCTTTTCCATATCTTTTTTATTTCTTTTACCATCAACTTATGATTCTGAGTTCCTTGAACCCAAGGAACCCCAAAAACTCAGAATCCTATTTTTGGAATTCATTCCTTTTTTATTTATTCTCTTATGTATTCCTTTGAATTCCTTTTCATTTCGTTTTCCTTTTTCCTTCAATTGGGCTCAATGGCCAATAAGGCCCATTAAGAAAACATACAAGGCTATCATACACAAAATTCATTCAAATCAACTCATCAAATCAATCATGGATTTTTATTTATCTTTGAATAGAGATTTACAATCTCATTACATATTTTTGGGAAAATGGGGTTATAACATCCTCCCCTCCTTATAGGAATTTTGCCCTCAAAATTCAATCAAGCAAAACAAACAATTCAGGATAAGACTTTTCCATATCCATCAATGGCCCCTATGTGGCTTTACCTTTACCCATGGCACTTCCGAAGAACCTTTATCCTCACATATTCTTTCCTCTGAGTTCTTTCATCATGGCGTCTATAAACTGCACAGGTGACTCAGGTCATTTCAGCCTCCCTTGGGGCTCACTAGGTTCATTGTTTAGATCATGGTCTGGGTACCTCACATAGTGCTCTAAATTGGACACTTAGAACTCATCACACCTTTCTTTATCCTGAGGGGTAAGGTTATCCATAACCTTCTCCACCAATCCATCTCAAATGGACCCATATATCGGGGACTCAGCTCTCTTAGCTATAACTTAGAGGGGTCGTATTTTCATGTCACATATTCTCCCGCAGTGAACTGCATGTCAGTCTACTTTGCATCCGCTCACAACGCTCGTCGTCTCTAGGCTCTTTCACCCATTGCATGATCAAAGCAACTTCATCTACACACACTGCGGTCATTTCACCAACTTCACCTTACTGAAGTGGTGATCGACACAACCTCCCTTGTAGAGCTTCTTTAAAACCTGATATTGGCTATGGTGGTTATCATTATATCTTTCATAGGACAAGAAATGTCTCTAGATATCACCCTGAACAAGCACACATTCTCTCATCAGACCCTCTGGTCTGGATCACACTAACCATTAGTAAGGGGTGATAAACTGTACCAACATTGAGTTTTGTATGTTACTACTTCCACCTCATGGAAGTGAACCGTTAGGTCATACTCAAGAACTTTTGAACTCATATCATGGTGTAGTTGAACCATCTCTCTCTCTCTTATGTAGTTCAACAGAATCTGTCTCTTGACAGTACTCCCTTCTTTCTCATGTTATCTAGGTGAGGCGATCTACCATAAACCATGTTGCATCTTGACCTTCTTGGTCAAAGGGAGACTTACCACAACATCCATAGTGATGAACTCCCATTCCCACTCAGGGACTCTTTTATTCTCTATATCGATACACTGGGTTACTGATGTTCGTCCTCTACCTCCTGTCATGCATGGCAACATACCACATGCACTTCACCTTAGACATCCAAAATACTACTGTCACTTACTATCTTTGTAGGTATACCACGATCTCCTGCATTGTTATGATTCCTCAAGCTTGATACCTCAGAAACCCTAAACCATTCTAATCAGGGTTTCATCACCTTCCTTTCCAAAGAAGTGCATCTGAGGTTATACCACCATCCTTCCATTGCATCAACCATTAAATTCTTCAACATATTTTGTTACATCTGAGTGTTAGCCATACACATCTCCTTTCCAGACTTAGGGTTAGTCTAACAACCTCTTCTAGTCTCTAGCCAAATGAGGCAGATATAACTCAACCAAAGCATCCATTACCACTTCACATCCTTAGGTAACATTGAAGACATACACTTCCATGTATTTCACTTGTCATCTCAAACACGCACTCTAAGTCTATCTTCACTAAGCACACTTTGAGCTCATCTTCTTGGTGAATCAAACTCTACCTTGCATCACTTGCAAATTCCACATAGCTCATGCTAAAAAAAACATCCTTATAAGATGACTACCTTATTCCTTTCATTGCTTGAAAACCATACATGTATCATTCACTTCACCAAGGTATGTTATCCTTTCTGTCCCCATACCTCCTAGCAACGTTCCAACTCACATCATCTTTTATCCTTGGCGTATGGCATGCGTACTGTCCCATCTCTCACTCCTATAACAAGAAGAAATAAGCATTTGGCGGCCGTCCAAACACGAAGTTCTTCCTGTTCCAAGAGTAGAGATGACACATCCCACCTTGCCAGTACACCTTCAAATCTAGGTTGAAACGTGCCATCATCTTGATATCCCCATTACTTCCATGGGAAACTGGTCTCGAACTTACTTGGTCCAAGCACAATCCTTGGTCATCTCCTCTAGGCCTTTAGGGTGCCGGCACTTTTGGGGTCATCCCTCTTCCTTCATGCATCCAGAGAGTGCCCTACTCATCTGCCCTTTGGGTCCCATGAGTTCATGAAGGTGATCAATCTCCTAACCTATGGCCCTCAGACAATGATAGTTGTTACCTCCCGACCCTATGGTCATGTGCACTAGGGAATTAGGCAACTCCTACTTCCATCGTTCTTATCCCTACCTGACCCTAGGATAGACTTAGGATTTTCTTATAGTACCTGTTCAACTTAGAACCTTGCCCAAGCATTCATCATCTCTCTTCTTGCATTCATGGGTTGACTTTCATCCTTCCATAGGGATCATGGCAACCTGCCTACCTTGGTCAAGCCCCATACCAGTTACCTCCATGGTAACACATCGACATGCACATAGAGATGGTTATCTGTGGGTCTATAGGTTCATTCTCATGCCATGTACTCTTCACTTAGCTTCTCAAGATCCTATGAAACCTCCTTAGGTTACCTCAAAACCAACCAAACTGGTAAATTCCTACTAAAGGGTCCCTCTCCCATGATGTGAGGAAACTACACCTTGATAACAAAGGTCACAAGCGTCCTTAGGGTTTACATTCACATGAGCATGCTTAATCCAGCAACTACTAAAGCACAAGCGTACCTACTAAAACATGTTAGGTCACACTTGTTCTCATCCTCATCATTAGACCAACTTAGTTGTGAGGGGTTCATCACACATACCTTTAACTTAAGGGGTTTCTTTCTCCTCTACACATGCTCGAAGCTATAGAGACTCAAATATTATCATGAGCATTGGGTACACAGCTTCCCCTCTTAGGCCTAGGAACCCTAGGTTCACATTTGGGTGTCCAACTGCCTGCTCAAACTCTTAACCACGAATCAAGCATGTCCAAGGTATGTCATGTACTCCCGTGATCCTTTTATATGATCAACACCTCATAGTTGAGTCCTCCTCAAGGACAACCAACTAGGTATAAGGCATCACAACCTGTTACTAAACCTTTCTAGGTCTAAAGAACTCTTCTTACTATCTAAGAGGGTAAACATCTATACTATGGGCACATAGGTACCAAAATCCTCATCCTCTCTTTAGGGTTTGGTTCCTCTAAAGGAAACCGAGATATCACCAGCCTCCAGGGTCAAGCATAAGGCAACCACTATCATCCACTTAGGTCGCATCATCCTCAACTTCCCACTGTTCCTCATATCTCGGGGTTTTAGGTTTCCAACCTTCTTGCTTGGTTCCTTCTCTCTCTAAAGCTAACTCTACATCCAGCCATACTACTAGAGGTCATCTCTCCGTGAAGGATCAAGCTCATAGGCATACCTCTACGCGGGTGAATCCTATGCTCAAACTTATGTTTGCTCATGATTATCCATAGCCCCTTATGCTTATCTCATAAGCCATCCATCCTGTCTTCTGGTTTCGGTTTTAACTTGCTACTCGTACTACTTATGTACTTCGGGTGCAAGCTATATCCTATTGGCAACAACCCATAAGGTTTCTATAGGTTCTTCTCTAACCTCATCCATGAAGGAGCTATCCTTCACTCAAACATGCACGACCCTTCCCAGGGTTGGGTTGCCAAAGGTATTCGGTTATCAACTTCTCATGGTTCATATGGCATCCAAGGCATGTTTATCATGACATCAAACTCATCATGTCATCTCTCTCTCTAACCTTCACTTAGGGTTAGGGTTAACATCATCCTCAAAGGATTTTCTAGGTCTCTACTTTTAATGGAGATCTCTACCTCCAAGACTCACTTTCTCTACTAATCCTCCTGACAAGAAGGTCTAGCCTCAGGTCTCTCCTGAGGGCAATGACAACTTATGTCATACGACCTAAGCATGTATCTATACTTTTACGCTTACTCTATTAAGCTTATGTACATGACAACTTATTTACATGCTTTTTATTAATTTGGTAGAGGATTCCTTAATCCTTATCAACATTACCCATACCTCAAGAGGGCGAGGAGAAGAGAGGAAACCCTCATCCTTAAGGTCCTTAACAGAATTTGAGTGGAGAAGGGATGAACAAGATGAGAGAGTCCTAAAGGTATCTTATTTCGAATCATACCCTAAGATTTTGGCCAGACAGTCACACGGATCTAGGAGTCCTCGTATTCCGACTAGCAGTGCGGAGGAAAATATTGCCAGCTCCCGGTCGTGATCCTTTTCTAGACACCTTTGTATTTTGGATAATCCTCTAATAACTCCCTTGGGTTCTACAGAATTTGTAAAATTTAATAATTATTAAAGATTAAATGAGGAACATATGCTTTGATACCAATTGTAACGACCCCATCTCCTGGTAACCCCCAATTAAGGGAGACCGAAAGGTCAGAGTCGTTAACCAATAACCCGGATCAAAGGTTCGACAAATAATCAATAACAATTAATAAACTTTACCAACTAAACTGAAAACTGGTATAAAATAAAACTTTGCTTACCTTTTTAAAATTGGGATTTCTAAACTTCTATCCATGAAGATACTAATCTAACTAACCCTCCTGTGCACGTTAATTCTCATTTAATTCTGCATATGCCACTTTAATGTTTGTTCTTTTCATTTTTACCTAAAATGCCGACAAACAAAACATCAATCAGCATGAAGCTGGTATGTGGGGGAAACAAATAATCATGTAAATATGTTAACAATGTAATCATTCAATTAATCATTTAACAACCAAGATTACTTTTTAGATATAACTCTGCGATCCAAGAGTACCCTATCCTCTATGTTGTCCCCATTAAACCCCTCATGATCCACCTATCAAGTGAACCAGTTTCTAGGGTTGAGTCACATGGAACTACTCATAGGTAGATCATTCCTTAACTCAGGGTATGCTAAAGAGTTTTGTGGCACTACACGTAGGTAGCCCAGTTTCTAACTCACGGTAACCTAGACCTTACTCTAGGATTACCCCTTTTTTAGCCTTTTCAAAGCAACAGAGGTGGACCCGGATCTAGCCAGTTATATATGTACATTTATAGTGATAATCATAGTCACTTTATAGTTGCATGAAATAAATAGACATCCAACAATTATTTTCAAGCAACCGATAAAACTTCAGGAATCGTCGTGAAACTAGAGCGATTATTCGTAAGCGTAACCACATACCTTCGATTGCAGATTTCAAGAAAGATTCAAGTATGCAGAGAAACCCAATCAAGCAAGCAATGAGGAATAGAAATCCTTAAATAAAAGTACCAATTTCCTTTTATTAATATTTATCCAATTTCATCACATTACTTAGGATTTCAATTCCAATTTTAGGGTTTCTTTGGAAATTAGGGTTTTTGCCTCCATTATTAATATTATGATATCTAATTTATCAAAACTACATAAAACCCTCAATTCCTTTCATTTTAATATTCCCAACAGTATTAGATCATTATTTGGCAATTTACTTTCTTAATTCGAAATATCAAGGTTTTCTCTTCCTTTATCCCCAAATTAGGGTTTCAATAAATATTATCCTTTATTTATGGATTACAACTCTAAATTAGGCAACCTTGCCTTCAAAATGGACAAACAAACCACCTTTATCATTAAAAGGTTTAATCTTACCAATTTGACCTATTAATTCACCAAAATACACCCTTTATCTTCAATTAGGGTTTCTCATCAACTTTTAATATATTTTACTAGAAAATTAAAGTAGTTTAGTAAAACGGAGCAGAATAAGGTTTTCAAAGTATTTTTATTAAATTCCTCGTATTTTTTTACACAACTTTCATATATAAATTTTTTCCATTAGAGGTTCCTAGTTATTTCTATCAATTTTGCAAAGAAAAGCTATTTACTGAATTATTTGATTAGAGGGAACAACTACCGAAATTATTTGACCGTTCAATCGATGCGCCAATGGTCCACGCTTCGATCTAACACTCCGTGTCAGTTTCTCACACTATCTTGGATGTGTGTGCGCCCCCAATCCCGATCCGTTGGATCTTCACAGGTCCACGATGTATGCAGATCCGACGATTCACACTGATCGCCTCCACTCACGCGTCTAACACATCACGTCACCTCAGGATCGTTGGATCCCACGAGTGTCCACCATGGTCCTTGATCGCATGGTGTTTGTGCATCGTCTCCCTCCTAACTCTTACTTGAGAAATGCGGCGGCACCACGGCGGAGGCTTCACCGGAGCAAGGTCAATAGGACAGAGGAGGGAGAGATAAGACTATGGAACTAGCCGATCGGGATCGCAATGAATCGAGGAATCGAGGGGTGCCCTATTTATAGCCATGGGAGGTCCCTATGAGGATTCCCAATCCTAGACGCAACCTGTGTTCCATCCCAATTGGGCGTTTCGTGAGGTCGGGTCAAAACCCTAACAAACCAGGGTCGAAATGCTTCCTCCCTTCCTCCCGAAACCGATGGGAAACTTTCCCAGCACGCACATGCATCAGAGTGGCCAGAATCAAAGGGGGAAAAATCCCCTATCACGGCCAAAGTCCTTGTCCCTCTGCGACTTGGATGATAAGTAGCACCTTTGGATCTAAATCTAAGGATCTCCATGCCACGTGCTTGATCCAAAAGGAAACAAAATCCTATTAATACGAATTATATTCCTATTTCAATGATAACTTGGAAAATTCATTACTCCCAATTCTTGACTCCTTTTCACTTCAAATTTTGAGGAAACCTTGTTTATATTTTTATCTTCCATCCTACAAAAAATGGAATTATTATCTCAAGTGGACGATCTCTTTTCTTAGATTGCAAGTTATCATTTAATTACTCTTCTTTTCCTTATCTTTTCTATTTCTTTTACCATCAACTTATGATTCTGAGTTCCTTGAACCCCAAGGAACCCCAAAAACTCAGAATCCTATTTTTGGAATTTATTCTTTTGTTTTTATTTATTTATTCTCTTATGTATTCCTTTGAATTCCTTTTCATTTCTTTTTCCTTTTTCCTTCAATTGGGCTCAATGGCCAATAAGGCCCATTAAGAAAACATACAAGGCTATCATACACGAAATTCATTCAAATAAACTCATCAAATCAATCATGGATTTTTATTTATCTTTGAATAGAGATTTACAATCTCATTACATATTTTTGGGAAAATGGGGTTATAACAGTTAAGGCATAACCCAAGTCAGGGATGTTACACTAAGGATTCTAAAGGCTTTTTCTAGCTCAATGAGCCATAAATCTGCGTCTGCTGGTCAACTGTACCAGCATATTCGGTGGCTCCTACCTGACGTAATCGCTCAAAGGTATTACCAGTCCCATGTCCCTCATTGGAAACTGGTGCCCTAAGTGCTGGTGCTGGCATCTGGTCTACCATATGTGTTATTGTGGTCATGAATTTCCCTAAAAGAGTATGAAAGGCTGGGTTTTCTAGCATGGCTTGATCAAGATGGGGATTCACGAGCACTAATTCCTCTCTTGCATGATCCCTTGCACCTCCTCCTAGTACATCAACACTACTCTAAGCAACATGTTCTTCGTGTGCTCCAGCCATCTTTCAGCTTTACTGCTTCTCCTATATAAGCAGAAGTCACTATAAGATAAATTGGAGGACACTAGAAAAAACTCAACAACCTTAATCATATGTCTCTGTAGACTCAGTGAACTTTAAGCTCTGATACCAAAAACTTGTGATGACTGCTATCAAACCAATAGCCAAATCATCACAGTAATTACGCAGAATAACCATTAGCAGCGGATTAACAAAAACCAATAAAAATAAAAATTATTTTGCAAAGAGATCCATTTCCAGGAAAGAACCAAAAAAATATCTATATCATGGTTTACATTGTACATACATTGTACCATCTCATCTCGAGGATATCATAAAAATGGGATATTAGTATTATATGAATTAAGGTGCTTAAATTCTTTTCCTTTAATTCAAGGATAATGAAGAGGAATCAAAGGCAAAATAAGGTGGATTCATATGCAAGGAAGTGAGGGGGATAAGTGGCATCAAGTTGGGGATTTGAAGGATTACTTTAAAACTTTCTCTCTCTTGAAATTCCTTTATATACACTTCATTTCCCACTCAACCAAATACTCTTTTTCATATTTTCTTTCTCTCCTTGCTTTGGCCGTGCACAAGGGAGATTTGGAGAAACAGGAGGATATGCCTCAACCTGTAGGTAAGCTCCTTAATCATCTTCAACCTTTATTTCATGGTGGAAATCGAAAATCAATGCTTGATTTCTTCTTTTCTCCATTCAATCTTCATTTCTAGCCATTTCTTTTCATTCAAAAGCTTGAGGATGGACCTTGGGAGGTTGAGAAAGCTTCATTCACCATTAGAGAGTGAAGCTTGAAGCTTGGTTTCAACTTTGAAGGTGGGTTATATAACTTAAACCCTTAAATGTTATTATTACATTTAATTCTTCATCATTTGTTGATCATTTTGTTCTTCTTGAAATTCCTTTGAATAATAGATAGAATTTCCATAAGAATGGCAGTAGATTTTGAAGGATTGAAACTTGATGATGATGACATCATCATAAGCACATGCCTTAATGAATATATTGGGCAAATGGTTTCAATTTTGGGACCAATCGGTTCCAAGATCGATTGAAACCAAACGGTCTCAAGACCATTTGGGAGTAAACGGTCTCAAGACCGTTTGAGATCAAACGGTCTCAAACCGTTTGGAGGATCAATGCTGATGTGGATGGTTGATGATCCAATGATATCAATTGATTTGATTTTAAAGGCATCATATATGAATGATCCACTAATTGCAAACCCTAATCGATTGAATTGAGTGAAACCCTAGTTGAGGGAATCGATTTTGAGGTGGTTTGACTCAAACGGTCTCAAGACCGTTTGGAGGTCAATGGTTGATTATGATGATGGTTGAAGATCCAAGGGCTACGATCTGATGTATCTTCAATAGTTCAATCGATTGATGATTCAATGAGTACAAACCCTAAATCAATTTGATTGGAGGAACCCTCTTTGGTCCATTCGGTTTCAAGGTAGTTTGACCAAACGGTCTTGAGACCGTTTGGGATCAAACGGTCCTCAGACTATTTGGAGAGCAAACAATCTCAAACCATTAGATTTTCATTCAGTTTCAACACTCAATCGGTTTCAATGTTGGGATGTCCATTCAATTTCAATTCAAGGGTTGATGATTCGATTTCAAGACCGAATGGAGAGATTTGGTTTCAATACCAAATGGAGAGATTCAGTTTCAAGATCGAATGGATGCATTCGGTTTCAAAACCGAATGGGATGATTTGATATACAACTGGTCAAGACCCTTTGAAAGTCAAGGTACTTCAAGAAGGTCAAGGTACTTCAAGACCGTTTGAAGGTCTAATTAGCTCAAACCATGTGAGTACAATTAACCCCATGATTGTTGATGATGTTTATCAAAGGTAATTACAATGGTTGTACCATTAAGGTACTTAAGTGATTAGTACCTTTTGAGTGGTTAACCTTTGATGCTTATGAAAGCAATGGCTTAATACACTATGCCAACCCTTCATTCAAGTGGAATTAACCTAATCTAATCAAGTCTGATGTAATTACACTCCTAGAGAGGATGAGAGAGAGAGAGAAACTTCTACATGAGTGATAATCATGTAGTGATTGTTCCTCAACACTTTCAACATGATTAAAATATGTAATTTAGGGTTTGATCCAGGACGATGAGATCAGGAAACCCTAATTGAGAAGGGTGATGAACCCTAACCCTAATCTAGGGTGATGATGTGACCCTAAATTAGGGTAATGATATGAGAAACCCTAATTCAGGATATTTTGGTGAAAACCCCTAATTTAAGGGAATGCTTCATGAAAACCTTAATCTTGGGTGAAGCTACATGAAACCCTAATTTTGGGGTAAATGTTATGAGAAACCTTAATTTTAAGGTGAGAATGTAATGTGAAACCCTGATACAGGGTAATGTGATATGAAACCCTAATCCAGGGTGAAGCTATGTATTATGAAACCCTAATTTGAAAACCTAGCCCTAATTTGCGTAAGGAGATGACTAACCCTGATGATATGAATTGGGAAACCCTAACCCTAATAAGGGTATAAGTGGTGTTACCTTGTATAGCATGGTGCTAAAATGTAATTGATATAACTATTATCAAGTATACTAACCATACATGTATCATGAGATGATGAGCATTGCCAGGTATGAGCTATGATGTTTCACTTAATTATTGTTAATGGGCCTTGTGAGACATAACATGCTTGTTGCCTAGTGAGAGGTAACAAGAGATGAAATGGGCTTTGTGAGCCATATGAGATGCTTGTGCAGCAAGTATCATGTTTACCTTGGTCAGATGACCTGAAGGTGTTTAGTTACCTGATAAGTGGTAACAAGTGTTATTTGTTGATCTGAGGGTTTGAATACCCATTTTCTATAATCATGGTGATGAGTTTGTGAAAAGATGAGAATGCTCCTGATGAGATGAGGGATTGAGATCCCAATGCTTTGTTAAAGATTTAAACAGTACTTGATGAAAGTATTACACATTCTTTGAGGCAATTGTTAAAATAATTGATGTTTGGAAACTTGTATGATGCTAAAAGAATATGTCAATACACTTAATTAATCAAGTGATATCATATAATGTAGTTGCCCTGACCACATATCCATCAGCGTCAGAATTTGATGAATGGTGAAACGAGTTAAACTCGGAGTGCATATTTTTTAATATGTTGGGGTAATTGGGCAACTATATCCTTATGCCCCATAGGAATGGCTGTGGGCTATATCCTATGTATGGGATTGGTTACGGACCATACCTCAGTAAGAGTATGGCTACGGGCCATGACTCCATGATATGATACCAGGAATTGGCTACGGGCCATAACCCTGAAGAGAGTATATGATGTGGGCTATAATTCTGTAGCGAAGATGCCAATATACCCTGGAAAGCTAATTGCAGTTTGACACGTGATGTCTCTGCCATATAATCTCATACTGAATGAGAATGTTGAGGTCTTGGAGTCTGGATCTTCTATTGACCTTGTGTGGTACCGATGCTAACGTAATCGTGGTCGGTTGGAGCATGAACAATATACTTCATCTCTTCAGGGCATTAAGTATGGTTGTAAAATGTAATAAGCCGTGTAGCGTATTTGCTTAAGGTTGAAATAAGAGTATCATTAGTTGATATTGTCTTTATTAGCATACCCTAGATGGATAAAATGTTATACATGTTCTTCATATTCCTTATTGGATGAGTGACATGTTGTTGTATCAGGATTATAGCTGAAATGCTTAGAAAAAGAATAATGCTCTAACCTGTTTAGACATTGATTTAACTGTTGTTAAATATTTATGATTTCTCTGTTCAATTTATTCTTATTAAACTACAATAATAATGTTTCTGGCGGAGAGTTATATCTCTCACTGGGGCAATTTCAATTATCTCACCCTGTGGGATCCAACTTTTTAGGTAGACGCTAAGGAAGGGGCAGAAACCCTACAACAGGGGAAGAGCAGCAGCAACAGTAGGGACAACAATGAATTCTTAGGTGGAAACATTGGTTGTCATGTCTTGTACATAGAGTCCTATGTGTTGTCTCTATACTCTCAGGTCCTCGGAGTCAGTAGTTAGTTTAGTAAATCGATCTGAGATTTTGGTTTGATGCATCAAGGTTCTTATGCTAGATATGTATAGTTCTAACAGGGCAGTTGATGTAAGTGATCCTCGAGAAGAGATGGTATAGGACATGTACTTGTGAACCAGAATGTAATTAAATTACTTTGGTTTTTTTAAAAGTTTTCCTGTATTTGGATCTCTTTGAAAAATAGTTTTAATTTTTGGTGATTTTCATTGATCCACTGCTAACGAACGCTTCTTCTTAAGTAAATCATGTGTTTGTGATTTGTATGCCACAAGTTTAGTGGTATCAGAGCTCTAGGTTCGCTGAGTCTATAGAGATATAAGATTAAGGTTGTCGAGTTTGTTCTAGTATCTTCTAGTTTATCTGATAGTATCTTCTGCTCATATAGGAGGAGAAGAAGAACTTAAAGATGTCTGGATCACACGAGGAACATGTTGCTGAGAGCAGCATTGCTGCACCAGGAAAAGGTGCAAGGGACCAGACTAGGGAGGAACTCGTACCTGAATAGCCCCAGTTTGACCCAGCCATGATAGAGAACCCAGCTTTCCATGCTCTATTTAGGCAGTTTATGGCAACTATGATGCATATGGTGGATAGGATGCCACCACCTGCACCGAGGGCACCAACCCATAATGAGGGATAGGGAGCTGGTAAGACTTTTGAGAGGCTTCGCCGGGTAGGAGCCACAGAGTATGCTGGCACAGTTGACCCAGCAGATGCAGACTTATGGTTGATCAAACTAGAGAAGGCTTTCAGAATTCTTAATATTCCTGAAGCCGAAAAGGTGAGGCATGCAGTGTACCTATTAAAAGGGAGTGCTGGTCATTGGTGGACTATTGAAGGAGGTAAAAGGCTAGGTGTCGAGGTCAGATAGGAAGAATTATGATGAGAATTCATCACTAGATACTTCCCTAAGACTTATTTAGATGAAAAGATATCTCATTTTGAGAAGATAAGACAAGGACCAATGAACATTAGCGAGTATGAGGCTAATTTCATGGAGCTTTTGCGGTTCTGTCCGCATATGGCAGTTACTGATGAGGAAAGAATTCAACATTTTGAGAAGGGGTTAAATGCTGAATTGACCACTCATGTGTCTTCTTTGGAGAACAGGGAGAGGTTTGCCACATTTGTGGAATTCGTCAGACGGATAGAAAGGTCTGTGATCGAGAAGCGACAGACCAGTGGTAAGAAGGTGTACACTCAGTTTCAAGGACAAAGGTCGGAGGGCTTTAAGAAGCCAAGGTTTTATGCACCGGCAGCACCATCAAGATTCAATACCCAGACGCAATGGATGTCTAGTAGGGGTAGGGGCCATAGTTTTGTTCCAAATAGAGTCCCTAACACAACATAAACATCGGTGACTGGACCTCATAGACCCTATCCTGAGACCAGGATCTGTCATTAGTGCAGACAAGTGGGACATTTGGCAAAGGATTGCCCAGTCGGGAACACAATGGTGACTCAACCTCCAAGGTAGAGTCAGCAAGGCTCTCAGAGGAGGCAGTTTTCAAATGGCACTTGAGGACATGGGCAAGCGTCCCAATTTGGTTCATCGGCACCCAACAACCGAGCACCGGGTCAACAACAAGCAACGACTAGGTTCTACACGATGAATCAACTTGAAGCAGTAGTCAACCCTCGAGTTGTGACAGGTCAGATGGAACTATTTCATTCTGATATGTCTTCATCCTGCTTCGTATTTGTTTTAATTGATCTGGGTGCTACGCATTCCTTCATCACTCGAAGAGTGATCTTTGACTGTAACATGACTGTCAGTCATAGAGCAGATAGTATGTTGTTAGAAACCCCTTTGTTGGGATCTGCAGTGTTGCGGGAGGTGTGTTCTCCCTGCATTCTTTCCTTTTCTGAACATCACATTCAGGTGGATCTTATACCACTTGAGATGCATGGATTTGATATAATTCTTGGGATGGACACCCTAGAAAATTATAAGGTTGTCTTAGATTGTGAGTCCAAGAAAGTTGTGTTCGCTGATGATGGTGACACATGGATCTTTCAAGGAGATAGAAAGATTCTTCCAACATGTTTTGTATCATCCACGGTAGCTGAGAAGATGATGAGGTAAGGATGCTTTGCATTCTTGGCTCATGTGGTAGATACCACTATGGAGAACCCTAATCTTTCTGAAGTTCTGATAGTTAGGGAGTTTGAAGATGTGTTTCCTGAGGAGCTTCCGGGTGTACCTTCGCCCCGAGAGATTGATTTTGAGATTAATATAATCTCAGGCACGCCACCAATAGCACAAACACCGTATAGAATGGCACCCGCTGAGATGGAAGAACTCAAGAAACAACTACAAGAGTTGCTTGAGAAGGGTTTTATCTGACCGAGTACTTCACCATGGGGTGCTCCGATTCTCTTTGTTAAGAAGAAGGATGGATCGATGTGGTTATGCATTGATTATAGACAGTTGAATAAAGTAACTATAAAGAACAAGTATCCTCTGTCGAGGATAGATGATATATTTGATCAGTTGTGTGGTGCAACTATCTTTTATAAAATAGATCTGAGGTCGGGATATCATCAGTTGCGTATCAAGGAAAGTGACATACATAAGTCTGCCTTTAGGACAAGGTATGGTCACTATGAGTTCATAGTTATGTCATTTGGACTAAATAATGCACTAGCTACATTCATGGAACTCATGAATAGAATATTTCGACCTTTTCTTGATCAGTTTATAGTAGTCTTTATAGGTGACATCTTGGTATACAGTGGAGATGCTCAACAACATGAGCAGCACCTCCGTCAAGCTTTAACTTTGCTAAGAGAGCATAAGTTGTCTGCTAAGTTTAGCAAATGTGAGTTCTGGTTACCAGAAGTTTCTTTTCTAGGACACGTAATATCTTCCTTAGGTATCTGTGTTGATCCTAAGAAGGTAGAATCTGTCTTGCAATGGGAACAGCCAAAGACACCGAAGGAGATTCGTAGTTTTCTTGGACTGGTAGGATACTACATGAGGTTCATTAAGAACTTTAGTTCTATAGCTTTACCCCTAACCAAGTTGACCAGGAAGGAGGTTCCTTTTGTTTGGAATGACAAGTGCCAACATTCTTTCCAGTGGTTGAAAGAAAGGTTAACAAGTGCACATGTACTGGTGTTACCTGAGCAAGGGAAGGGGTACATAGTTTTCTGTGATGCATCTAAGAACAGACTAGGATGTGTGTTGATGCTGGATAATTAAGTGATTTCTTTTGCCTCTCGACAGCTTAAGAAACATAAGGAAAATTATCCTACACATGATCTAGTGCTAGTTGTTGTGGTCCATGCTTCGAAGATCTGGAGACATTATCTCTATGGAGAGACATTTCATATTTTCACAGACCAAAAGAATCTAAAATATATCTTCTCACAACATGAGTTGAACATGAGACGATGCCGCTAGATGGAATTAATCAAGGACTATGATTGTACAATTGATTATCATCCAAGGAAGGCTAATGTAGTGGTTGATGCACTAAGTAGGAAATCATCATCACCAGTCTTAGATAAAGCACAGTTGAACTCCTTAGTATACTTTAAGAGAGATATGCTTATCTCCTTGGGGCAAAACAATATACAGCTTAAGTTATTGTTGTTAGTCGGGATATTAGCTGAGATGCACATAAAACCTACTCTGACACAACAGATTAAAGAAGTACAGCAAACTGATGTTGTAGTTCAGCAGATCATGTCAGAGTATGGTAGTGAGAAACGAGATGGCTTTTAGGAGTCAGAAGAACATGTAGTATGTTACCATGGTAGGATGGTAGTACCTGATGCCAATGATTTAAGAAAGTTGGTTTTGGAGGAAGCTCATACTTCGATGTATGCAATGCATCCAGGGAGCACCAAAATGTATCATAACCTGAAGGATATGTATTGGTGGCCTGGATTGAAGAAAGATGTTGCTGAGTTTGTTATGCGGTGTCCGGTGTGTCAACGAGTTAAAGCTGAACATCAAAAGCCCACAGGAACAATGTAACCTTTGCTTATACCACAGTGGAAATGGGATCATGTGACCATGGACTTTGTGGTTGGTTTGCCTAGAACAACCAAAGGTTATGATTCCATATGGGTGATTGTTGATAGGTTGACTAAGATAGCACATTTCCTTCCTATCAAAACAACCTACACTGCTGAGAAGCTGGCACAGATATATGTAGATGAGATAGTGCGATTGCACGGGGTTCCAGCTACTATCGTTTCTGATAGAGGTCCCTAGTTCACGAGTCATTTTTGGGAATGACTACATAAAGCTTTGGGTACACAATTAAGGTTTAGTACATCCTTTCACCCACAGACAGATGGACAATCTGAGAGGACCATACAAACCTTGGAGGATTTGCTTAGGGTGTGTGTCCTTCAGTTTGTAGGAAGTTGGGATCTACACCTGAGCTTGATAGAATTTGCTTATAATAATAGCTATCAGCACAGTATTGATATGGCACCATATGAAGCATTATATGGTAGACGTTGTAGATCTCCTTTATGTTGGTATGAAATAGGAGAATATCAACTTTTGGGTCCTGAGTTTGTGCAGCAGACAACTGAGAAGATTAAAGTAATACAACAACAGGTAAAGGTTGCACAGGATAGATAGAAGTCATACGCCGACAAACGGCGAAGACCCTTAAAATTCCAAGTTGGAGACAGAGTATATCTCAAGGTCTCACCTTAGAAAGGTGTTCTTAGATTTGGAAAGAAAGGAAAGTTAGCTCCTAGATTTATGGGGCCTTATCCAATCATTGAACAGATTGAAAAGGTAGCCTATAAGCTAGAGCTATCACCTGAGTTGCATAAGTTGCATCCAGTATTCCATATCTCTATGTTGAGAAAGTGTCATCCTGACACTGAGTTAGTTTTGCAACCTGTGGAGGTAGAATTAAATTATGGCATATCATATGTTGAAGGACCTATGATGATCCTTGATAAAAGAATTAAAAAGCTGAAAAAGAAAGACATATGTCTTCTGAAAGTTCTCTGGCATCATCGTGGCATTGAAGAAGCTACGTGGGAGCTAGATGAAGAGATGAGGAGGAAGTACCCTTCTCTTTTCTCTTGATGATTTTGGGGACGAAATCCCTGTTAGGGGTGGATAATTAGTAACATCCCTGACCTGGGTTATGCCTTAACCCTAGATATTTTATTTAATAAAGTTAATTATATGCTGCTCTTATCTCTTGAAAAGTAATTAAGTCTCAAGAGGAACTTATGTTTCAATTTTAGTCCTTTTTGAATAATGTTGAAACAATGTTTTGTTTGTTTTGGACTAAAGTGCAAATTACCCAAGTTGAGGGGTTAACTTACAAATGTTACATGATAAAGTGTTCCTTAAGTGTTTAGCCATCATGAGAATGAGAATGATACAGAGGTATGACTTGTGGTATCCTGAGTACCAAGAAAGAGCTTGTTGAGCAATGTTTGTGCATTAAAACCTAGTTTTGGTGTAATGTGCAATTTACCCAAAACCTAGGGTTCATTATGCAAAATACCATCTCAAGAGAGTACCCCATGTTTCTTGGCATCATGTAAAGAAAATAAAATGATAGGGGCGCCTCATTTGAATCACTTTGGAGGAGAGAGAATCTTGATATTAAAATAATCAAGATTTAAGCATAATTGGAAACATAATTCAATTTAATGCAAAAATAAATATATTAATGGGAGTGCCCTTCAACCAAATTTTTTAAGGTTGAATTTGGATAAGAGTGTACTTCCTTGTGCCTTGAAAAGGCCACGAAAATACCCTAAGTGAGTGAAGAGCCCACTCACATTAGTTAACTAAAAAGTAATATCCACTAAAAATGGGATATTAGTATTATATGAATTAAGGTGCTTAATTGTTTTTCCTATAATTCAAGGATAATGAAGAGGAATTAAAGGCAAAAGAAGGTGGATTCGTATGCAAGGAAGTGATGGGTATAAGTGGCATCAAGTTGGGGAGTTGAAGGATTATTATAAAACTTTCTCTCTCTTGAAATTCCTTTATATACACTTCATTTCCCACTCAACCAAAGACTCTTTTTTGGATTTTCTTTCTCTCCTTTCTTTGGCCGTGCACAAGGGAGATTTGGAGCAATAGGAGGACGTGCCTCAACCTGTAGGTAAGCTCCTTAACCATCTTCAACCTTTATTTCATGGTGGAAATCGAAAATCAATGCTTGATTTCTTCTTTTCTCCATTCAATATTCATTTCTAGCCATTTCTTTTCATTCAAAAGCTTGAGGACGGACCTTGGGAGGTTGAGAAAGCTTCATTCACAATTAGAGATGTGAATCTTGAATCTTGGTTTCAACTTTGAAGTCGGGTTATATAATTTAAACCCGTAAATGTTATTATTACATTCAATTCTTCATCATTTGTTGATCATTTTGTTCTTCTTGAAATTCCTTTGAATAATTGATAGAATTTCCATAAGAATGGCAGTAGATTTTGAAGGATCGAAACTTGATGATGATGACATCATCATAAGCACACACCTTAATGAATATCTTGGGCAAACAGTTTCAATTTTGGGACCAATCGGTTCCAAGATCGATTGAAACCAAACGGTCTCAAGACCGTTTGGGAGTAACCGGTCTCAAGACCGTCTGAGATCAAACAGTCTCAAACCATTTGGAGGATCAATGCTGATGTGGATGGTTGATGATCCAATGATATCAATTGATTTGATTTTAAAGGCTCCATATATGAATGATCTACTAATTGCAAACCCTAATCGATTGAATTGAGTGAAACCCTAGTTGAGGGAATCGGGTTTGAGGTGGTTTGACTCAAACGGTCTCAAGACCGTTTGAGACCAAATGGTCTCAAGACTATTTGGAGGTCAATGGTTGATTATGATGATGGTTGAAGATCCAAGGGCTACGATCTGATGTATCTTCAATAGTTCAATCGATTGATGATTCAATGAGTACAAACCCTAAATCAATTTGATTGGAGGAACCCTCTTTGTTCCATTCGGTTTCAAGGTAGTTTGGACCAAACAGTCTTGAGACCATTTGAGTCCAAATGTTCTTGAGACCGTTTGGGATCACACGGTCCTCAGACCGTTTGGAGAGCAAACGATCTCAAACCATTAGATATTCATTCAGTTTCAACACTCAATCGGTTTCAATGTTGGGATGTCCATTCGATTTCAATTCAAGGGTTGATGATTCGGTATCAAGACCGAATGGAGAGATTCGGTTTCAAGACTAAATGGATAGATTCAGTTTCAAGATCGAATGGATGCATTCGGTTTCAAAACCGAATGGGATGATTTGATTTACAACTGGTCAAGACCGTTTGAAGGTCAAGGTACTTCAAGACCGTTTGAAGGTCTAATTAGCTCAAACCATGTGAGTACAATTAACCCCATGATTGTTGATGATGTTTATCAAAGGTAATTACAATGGTTGTACCTTTAAGGTACTTAAGTGATTAGTACCTTTTGAGTGGTTAACCTTTTATGCTTATGAAAGCAATGACTTAATACACTATGCCAACCCTTCATTCAAGTGGAATTAACCTAATCTAATCAAGTCTGATGTAATTACACTCCTAGATAGGATGAGAGAGAGAGAGGAACTTCTACATGAGTGATAATCATGTAGTGATTGATCCTCAACACTTTCAACATGATTAAAATATGTAATTTAGGATTTGATCCATGACGATGAGATCATGAAACCCTAATTGAGAAGGGTGATGAACCCTAACCCTATTCTAGGGTGATGATGTGACCCTAATTTAGGGTAATGATATGAGAAACCCTAATTCAGGATATTTTGGTGAAAAACCCTAATTTAAGGGAATGCTTCATGAAAACCTTAATCTTGGGTGAAGCTACATGAAACCCTAATTTTGGGGGAAATGTTATGAGAAACCTTAATTTAAGGTGAGAATGTAATGTGAAACCCTGATATAGGGTAATGTGATATGAAACCCTAATCTAGGGTGAAGCTATGTATTATGAAACCCTAATTTGAAAACCTAGCCCTAATTTGCATAAGGAGATGACTAACCCTGATTGATATGAATTGGGAAACCCTAACCCTAATAAGGGTATAAGTAGTGTTACCTTGTATAGCATGGTGCTAAAATGTAATTGATATAACTGTTATCAAGTATACTAACCATACCGGTATCATGAGATGATGAGCATAGCCAGGTATGAGCTATGATGTTTCACTTAATTATTATTAATGGGCCTTGTGAGCCATAACATGCTTGTTGCCTAGTGAGAGGTAACAAGATATGAAATGGGCTTTGTGAGCCATATGAGATGCTTGTGCAGCAAGTATCATGTTTACCTTGGTCAGATAACCTGAAGGTGTTTAGTTACCTGATAAGTGGTAACAAGTGTTATTTGTTGATCTGAGGGTTTGAATACCCATTTTCTATAATCATGGTGATGAGTTTGTGAAAAGATGAGAATGCTCCTGATGAGATGAGGGATTGAGATCCCAATGCTTTGTTAAAGATTTAAACAGTACTTGATGAAAGTATTACACATTCTTTGAAGCAATTGTTAAAATAATTGATGTTTGGAAACTTGTCTGATGCTAAAAGAATATGTTAATACACTTAATTAATCAAGTGATATCATATAATGTAGTTGCCCTGACCACATATCCATCAGTGTTAGAATTTATTGAATGGTGAAACGAGTTAAACTCAGAGTGCATATTTTTGAATATGTGGGGGTAATTGGGCAACTATATCCTTATGCCCCATAGGAATGGCTGCAGGCTATATCCTATGTGTGGGATTGGTTACATACCATACCCCAGTAAGAGTATGGCTATGGGCCACGACTCCATGATATGATACCAGGCATTGGCTACGGGCCATAACCCTGAAGAGAGTATATGTTGCAGGCTATAACTCTATAGCGAAGATGCCAATATACCCTAGCAAGCTAATTGTAGTTTGACACGTGATGTCTCTGCCATATAATCTCGTACTGACCGAGAAGGTTGAGGTCTTGGAGTCTGACTCTTCCATTGACCTTGTGTGGTACCGATGCTAACGTAATCGTGGTCGGTTGGAGCATGAACGGTATACTTCATCTCTTCAGGGCATTAAGTATGGTTGTAAAATATAATCAGCCGTGTAGCGTATTTGCTTAAGGTTGAAATACAAGTATCATTAGTTGATATTGTCTTGCTTAGCATACCCTAGATGGATAAAATGTTATACATGTTCTTCATATTCCTTATTGGATGAGTGACATGTTGTTGTATCAGGATTATAGCTGAAATGCTTAGAAAAAGAATAATGCTCTAACATGTTTAGACATTGATTTAACTATTGTTAAATATTTATGATTTCTCTGTTCAGTTTATTCTTATTAAACTACAATAATAATGTTTTTGGTGGAGAGTTATATCTCTCGCTGGGGCAATTTTAATTGTCTCACCCCGTGGGATCTAACTTTTTAGGTAGACGTAGAGGAAGGGGCAGAAACCCTATAGCAGGGGAAGAGTAGCAGAAACAACAGGGACATCAGTGAATTCTCAGGTGGAGACATTGGTTGTCATGTCTTGTACATAGAGTCTTATGTGTCGTCTCTGTACTCTCAGGTCCTCGGAGTCAGTAGTTAGTTTAGTAAATCGATCTGAGATTTTGGTTTGATGCCTCGAGGTTCTTATGCTGCATATGTATAGTTCGAATAGGGCAGTTGATGTAAGTGATCCTCAAGAAGAGATGGTACAGGACATGTACTTGTGAACCAGAATGTAATTAAATTACTTTGGTTTTTTTTAAATAGTTTTCCTGTATTTGGATCTCTTTGAAAAATGGTTTTAATTTTTGGTGATTTTTGTTGATCTGCTGCTAACGAATGCTTCCGCTTAAGTACATCATGTGTTTGTGATTTGTATGCCACACTTAGCATCCCAGAAACTGATAAAGTTAGGCATGTCGTGTATCTTTTAAAAGGAAGCGCTGGCCATTGGTGGGCCATTGAAGAAGAGAAAAGACCGGGTGTTGAGGTCGGATGGGAGGAATTCTGACATGAGTTTTTCAGTAGATACTTTCCCAAGACTTATTTGGATGAGGAAATCTCACAATTTGAGCGTATTAAGCAAGGACCAATGAAGATTAGTGAGTATGAAGCTAAGTTTATGGAGCTTCTATGATTTTATCCACACATAGATACTACGGAGGAGGAGATGATTTAGGGTTTTGAAGAGGGTCTGAACGCTGAGTAATCCACAGTTGTAGCTGCTCTAGAGAATAGAGAGAGGTTTGCCACCTTTGTGAAGTCAGTTAGGCGGGTAGAGAGTTCTGTGACTAAGAAATGTGAGTCTAATAGTAGGAAAGGACTTGCCCAGTTCCAGGGACAGAGGTCTGGAAGTTTCAAGAAACTAAGGTTTCCTACACCATTAGCACCATAGAGGTTCAATGCACAAACATAGTGGACGTCAAGCAAGGGTAGATGCCATAATTTTCTGCCAAGTGGAACCCATAGTATGGCATCAATGTCAGTAACATGACCATCTAGACCACAATAGTACAGAAACTGCTCCAAGTATGGGAAAATAGGACATATGATAAGGGATTGTCCAGTTAGAGACATTGAGGTAACCCAACCACTGAGGTAGAGTCAACAAGGCTCTTAGAGGAAACAGTTTAGTAGTGGCAGATGAGGACGAGGACAGGCATCCCAAGTAGGTTCATCTACACTAAACAACAGAGCACGGAGTCGAAAACAGGAAACGACAAGATTCTATGCTATGAATCAGCCAGAGGCAGTAGTCAATCCACGAGTTGTGATAGGTCAGATGGAATTATTTCATTCTAATATGTCTTCATCCTGCTTCGTATCTGTTTTGATTGATTTGGGTGCTACACATTCCTTTATCACTCAAGAAGTGATTCATGACAACAATATGACTATCAGTCATAGAACACATAATTTGTTATTAGAAACTCCGTTAGTTGGATCTACAGTGTTGCGGGAGGTATGTCCTCCCTGTGTTCTTTCTTTTTCAGAACACAACATTCAGGTGGATCTTATACCACTTGAGATGCACGTGTTTGATGTAATTCTTTGGATGGATACCCTAGAAAAGTATAAGGTTGTCTTGGATTGTGGTTCCAAGCAAGTTATGTTCACAAACAGTGATGAGACATGGGTCTTTCAGGGGGACAGAAAGATTCTTTCAACATGTCTAGTATCAACAATGGTAGCTAGACTGATGCGACAACCATGTGAATCATTTTTTGCACATGTGGTAGATACCAAAGTAGAAAGTCCTAGTCTTCTTGAAGTTCCTATTGTTAGGGAATTCAAGGATGTGTTTCCTGAAGAATTTCCAAATATTCCTCCACCTCGAGAGATTGATTTTGAGATTAATCTAATTTTGGGTATGCAACCCATAGTCCAAACACCTTATAGGATGGTGCTTGCTGATATGACAAAACTCAAGAAACAGTTATAGGAGTTGCTTGATAAAGGTTTCGTTCGACCGAGTACTTCGCCATGGGGTGCTCTAGTTCTTTTTGTTAAAAAGAAGGATGGGTCTATGAGATTATGCATAGACTATAGACAGCTTAACAAGATGACTATAAAGAACAAATTTCTTCTGCCAAGGATAGATGATCTGTTTGACTAGTTGTGTGGTGCAATAGTGTTCTCTAAGATAGATCTAAGGTCATGATATCATCAGTTACGTTTCAAGGAGGATGACATACCTAAGTCAGCCTTTAGGACAAGGTACGGTCATTATGAGTTTGTAGTTATATCATTTGGACTAACTAATGCACCAGCTGCATTCATGGAGCTGATGAATAGAATCTTTTGTCCATTCCTTGATCAATTCATAGTGGTATTCATAGACGACATCTTGATATACAGCAGTGATGGTCACAACATGAACAACACCTTCGTCAAGCCTTGACTTTGCTAAGACAGTACAAGCTATATGCTAAGTTTAGCAAGTGTGAGTTCTAGTTGTCAGAAGTGTCTCTTCTAGGACACATTATATCTGCTTTAGGTATTTGTGTTGATCCTAAGAAAGTGGAGTCTGTTTTAGAGTGGGAACAACCCAAGACACCAACTGATATTCGCAATTTCTTAAGTATGGCATGTTACTACATAAGATTTATTAAAGACTCCAGTTCTGTAGCATTACCCCTAACTAGGTTGACTAGGAAGGAGGTTCCTTTTATTGGGAATGACAAGTGTCAACATTCTTTCCAGTTGTTGAAAGAAAGGTTGACTAGTGCACCTGTGTTGGTTTTACCTGAGTAGGGAAAGGGATACATTAATTTCTATGATGCCTATAAGAATGGTTTATGATGTGTGTTGATGTAGAGTGATCATGTAGTTTCTTTTGCTTCCCGGTAGTTAAGAAACATGAGGAGAATTATCCGACGCATGATCTAGAGTTAGCTATAGTGGTCCACGCATTGAAGATTTTGAGGCATTATCTTTATGGATAAATTGTCAAATTTTCACAGACCATAAAAACTTAAAGTACATCCTATCACAGCATGAGTTGAACATGAGACAACGCTGCTAGATGGAATTAATCAAGGACTATGATTGTACAATTGATTATCATCCAGGAAAAGATAATGTAGTGGCAGATGCACTAAGTAGAAAATCTCCATCTCCACCCATAGATAAAGCACAGTTGAATTCTTTAATGTGCTTTAAACGGGACATGTTTGTCTCTTTGAGACAAATAAATATACAGTTAAAAGTATCTTTGTTAGCTGGATTGCTGGCCAAGATGCATGTGAAACCTACTCTGAGACAACAGATTAAAGAGGCACAACAAGCTGATATTGTGATTCAGCATATCAGATCAAAGTATGGTAGTGAGAAATGGGACAGTTTCCATGATTCGGAGGATGAGGTAGTCTGTTACCATGGTAGGATGGTAGTACCTCATGCTAATGACTTAAGAAAGATAGTTATGGAGGAAGCTCATTCATCCATGTATGCAATGCATCCAAGGAGTACTAAAATGCATCATAACTTAAAAGATATGTATTGATAGCCTGGTTTGAAGAAGGATGTAGCTGGTGTGTCAGCAAGTTAAAGTAGAACACAAGAAGCTTGTAGGAACATTGCAACCCTTACCTATACCACAGTGGAAATGGGATCACATGACAATGGACTTTGTGGTTGGTCTACCCAAAATAGCCAAAAGTCATGATTCCATTTAAGTGATAGTTGATAGGTTGACTAAGTCAGCACATTTTCTTCCTGTTAAAATAACATATACTGCTGAAAAACTTGCACAGATCTACATAGATGAGATAGTGCGGTTACATGGAGTTACAGCCACAATTGTGTCTGATAGAGGTCCCTAGTTTACAAGTCATTTTTGGGAAACAACTACATAAAACCTTGGGTACGTAGTTAAATTTTAGCACAACTTTTCACCCTCAGACAGATGGACAATCTAAAAGGACTATACAGACTTTGGAGGACTTACTTAGGGCATGTGTTCTTCAGTTTGTAGGAAGTTGGGACTTACACTTGAGCTTAATAGAGTTTGCCTACAACAATACTTATCAGACTAGTATTGATATGGCACCATACGAAGCATTATATGGTAGACACTGTAGATATCCATTATGTTGGTATGTGACAGGAGAATACCAACTTCTGGGTCCTGAATTAGTACAATAGACAACTGAAAATATTAAAGAAATACAACAACAATTGAAGGTTGCACAGGATAGACAGTAGTCATATGCTGATAAATGTTGTAGACCTTTAGAATTCCAAGTCAGAGACAGGGTGTATTTCAATGTCTCTCCTTGGAAAGGTGTTCTCAAATTTGGGAAAAAGGGTAAGTTAGCTCCTAGATTTATGGGACCTTACCCAGTGACAACATAGATTGGAAAGGTAGCCTATAGGTTGGAGTTGCCACCTGAGCTACATAAACTACATCTAATGTTTCATATATCTATGCTGAGAAAGTGTCATCCTAATACAGAGTTGGTGTTGCAACATGTAGAGGTAGAATTGAATGAAGATATATCCTATGTGGAAGATCTAATGATGATTCTTGACAGAAGAATCAAGAAGTTGAAAAAGAAAGACATAGTTCTTGTGAAAGTTCTCTGGAATCACCGTGGCATTGAAGAAGCCACATGGGAGCTGGAGAAAGAAATGAGGAGGAAGTACCCTTCTCTTTTCTCTTGAGATTTCGATGATGAAATCCCTGTTAGGGGTTGATAATTGTAACATCCCTGGCCTGGGTTTTGGCATAAATCTAGAATTTTTGCTTAAGTAAGTTATTTATAAACTTTTTGTAATATTTTGAAAAGTAATTAAGACTCAAGGAGAGTTTAATTTTCAAGTTTGAGTTTATTTGCAAACTATTTGTGCATTATATGATAGTTTGGGTGTAAATTGCAATTTGCCCAAGATGAGGGGTTATATTGTAATATGTCACATGTTGAACGTGCTTTAAGTGCTTTAGCATCGTAATAGAGAGAATTATGCTAAGGGGTGGCTTGTGGAAAGCCTAAGTTCTAAGTTGGAGCTTGTTTGAATAATGCTTATGCCTTGTGTACCAATTTTGGTGCAAATTGCAATTTACCCAAAATGTAGGGTTGATATGCAAATTACCACCTCTAGAGTGTCCCTACTCTCTTTTAGAATCATCTAGAGGATATAGAAAGAAATAGGCACCATGTTTGAATCATATTTGAGTAATGGTATTCTTGGTGATGAAAAGACCAAAAAGAGTTGTATAGTTGAAACCCTAAAATGAGTTGTATTGAGTTGTAGAGCTTATATGGGAGCGCCTATCAGTCAAAAAACCATAGAGAAGGTCCCAAATCATTTTGTAAACTCTTGTCAAAGGACATGATGAGTTAAGCACCTCAAGAAGGTGATGGATATCGGTTAACAACTTTCCTTGGAAAAGTTGTATTGGTTTGTGAATAAAGTGATGTTGGGTTGAAATATCTTGTTCAACAAGAGAACTAATGGCCGGAATCTTATCCCTAGATTATCCCCAAGAGTTTTGCATGTTAATATAAATATGTGTGCATGCATGTACACATGTCAACCCATGGATGGACATGTGTCACCTAGTAGTATGAGGTGATGACACCTCTTATACACTCTCTCTCATGAGCCTCAATTATATATACAACTCCTTTCACCTACTAGTGAAACTTTTCAAAGCATACAACTCTCTTTCTCTTAGATATCATGCATAGTAGTTGAGGAGAAAGGAGGAGCTCAAGCCTTAAGCTTAAGGTGAAGCCATGGTCATCTTCAACCTTGGTTGAAGCATGAATCTCGGGTTGTGATGTTTCCTTTCTTTTCTTCTTCACCAAGTTCTTATCGGTGGTGATTCTTTGCATATAGAGGAGTTGTGAACAAGTATTGGATCTTTGATAAGTTCATCTTCAACCTTGGGAACGTAAAGCTTTGGAGCTTGGAGTTTTGAAGTTGTTCTTAAGGCAGGTTATATAACTTGAACCCAATCATGTTATTATTCACCTTCAATATTGCTATACTTGCTGATCTACTTTCAATTTCATTTTTTCTTGAATGATTAATGATTCTATGAGTTCTAATAGTTGCATAGGACTTTTGTCCATTAACTAGAATAGTAAGACATGAAAGTCTAGAGCTTTATGATGATGACATCATCATGGCACAAACCAATATCGGGTTGAAGCACCTCTAACCCGATATGGTAATGAAACCCAATATGGTGATATGAAATCTATTAGACCTTGGAACCCCACACCCCTATCATTTTGTACATTTGGGTTGGTTGAAAAAGGACTAACCAGTTGTCTAGGTTGTCGCCCAACACATGGTAGGTTGATACTTTGAAGGTTTGAAAAGGTATGAGCATAAGGGTCTAACCTGATATGCAAAACCCTACACTTGAGTAACCCGATATAAGTGACACACACACACACCTCTTGGATGATATGGTGGTAAGAACACACCTCTTGGATGATATGGTGGTAAGTACACATCTCTTAAATGATATGGTGATAAGCACACACCTCTTGGACGATATGGTGATAAGAACACACCTCTTGGACGATATGGTGGTAAGCACACACCTCTTGGACGATAAGGTGGTAAGCACACACCTCTTGGAAGATATGGCAGTAAGCACACACCTCTTGGATGATATTGTAGTAAGTATACACCTCTAGCCCGATATGGTGGAAGCACCTCAAAACCAATATGGAGGTAAGCACCTCAAATCCAATATACTTCATTGAGTAACACATGAAGTGTGTTATGTCAAATGATACACTAAGATGTAAAGAGTTTAATGCATTTTGATAAGTGTAGGCCAATGTACCTTGAGAAAAGGGTTGAGCCAACGTAATAAAGTATGATGTAATCAATATCCTAGTGAGGATGAGAGAGAAACTCATACTTTGTGTGATAATCATTTAATGATAAATGATGAGAATAAACAAGTATGATTGAATACTTATGACATCAATGTATGCTCCTAATATATGTGAAGCTATGAATTAGGGTTTTTATTCTTGATAATATGAACTTAAAACCCTAATCAGCTAAAAAGGGAAACCCTAACGCTAATAATGGGAAGGTTGTATTTCTCTTGTATTACACGGTGATGATATGTACTTGATATTGTTTTTATCATGAAGTACTAACCATGCATGTATCATGAGATTATGAGCATAGCCAGGTATGAGCTATGATGTTTTATGTGATACAAATTAAATGGGCCTTGTGTAACATCCCAGGATTTGAGGCCTCAGATAACATGATCTTAAAAGGAATGGTTGGACTACCCATATCACCAAGGTGCACCTCCTTTTCTGGGAGCCCATCACTAAAGAACTCCATAGTTAAGCGTGCTTAGCTTGGAGTAGTACTAGGATGGGTGACCAGTCAGGAAGTTGACCCCAGCTTTCGTGTGAGTGAGGAAAAAGTGCGCAGTTAAGGCTAGTGGTGGTATGTGGGGCGAGTCATCATTCCTGAAACTCTACTAGAGCCTAGGGCAGTGGGCCCGAGTGTTACAAATGGTATCAGAGCCATAACCCCTCCAGTAGGTGGGGCCTGCATGGACATGTGTCATGCCAGTCTTGAGTCGTGTGTTCCAGACATGTAGGAAAGGGATGTCCATGGTTGACATATCCACCCTTGCGCTGGTATTCTGTAATCGGGAGCTGGGTGTCCTTGGGCCATTGTGGGTCTGCACTGAAATGGGGTCAGATTATGAGGCCATATAGTTGAGCCTTGACGAGGATGTCAAGAGTCTAAGTGGGGGAGATTATAACATCCCAAGATTTGAGGCCTCAGATAACATTATCTTAAAAGGAACGGTTGGACTACCCGTATCACCAAGGTGCACCTCCTTTTCCGGGAGCCCATCACTAAAGAACTCCATAGTTAAGCGTGCTTAGCTTGGAGTAGTACTAGGACAGGTGACCAGTCGGGAAGTTGACCCCAGCTTGCGCATGAGTGAGGAAAAATCACACAGTTAATGCTAGTGGTGGTATGTGGGGCCAGTCATCATTCCTGAAACTTGCTTAATGGTTTAGTGATAAACTAAGGGTTTGAATACCCAAATCTAGCAATCATGATTGTAAGGCCCCTAAACTTTCTTAATGAGTTGAACAAGCTTAATTATCATAATTGAATTCTTATAACCCTAATATAACCTTGTTATATGCTTTTAAATCATTAGACAAGCTTAAGTTTCAAATTTGGTCCAATTTGGACACTGTTTGAGCAAGTTATGAAATTTTATGCACATTTTGGACTTTTCTGCAATTTACCCAATTGAGAGGTTTTCTTTAAAATTTATCACTTGTATTATATTCCTTGGATATTCTATCATCATTATTGACCTTTTTGAGCCATGTGACGCCTATTTAAACCTTGGTTTGAAGGTGTTTGCTCCAAGGGTATTTTAGGGTTTTCCCCTTCACGGATGAGCTACCTTTAGTAGCTATCAACTAAGGAATTATGTGATTGGCTGGTAATTTCGACAAAGTAAAGCTAGGCAGGTCTAGAGGGACGGTGGGATAGATGCTTGTGTGTGTGTGCTTATATATTCTGAATAATTTAAAGCCATGGACACTTGGATATATACTAGAATTTCAACCTTTTCTTTTTCTTTATATTAAAGTGTCATATACTTATCCACAAGCACCAAAATGAGCCATTTCCTCTCCAACACCTCTCTCCTTCTCCCAACCTCTTTCTCCCTCTGTTCATCTATGAATTTTTCTGCCCAAGGAAGAAGATAGTGGGGATCTTCTTGGAGAAAGGCTCTAAGGTTGAAATTGACTTCATTTTAGGGTTGAAAAAGCTTCCTTCTAGTGATCTTGACCTAAAAGTGTAAGAATTTCCTTCTTTCCTCCGTATATTTCTTTTTTATCCTTCCTCCTAGCTTTTTACAGGTCGGAACCTTGCTTTTTCATGGTAGAAATTGCTATAAAGCTCTAAAATCCTACCTTTCTTGCTCTTTATGCTTAGGGTTTGCTCATTTGATGAAGAAAGGTGCTAGATGGACGAATTCATAGTTTATTCTTGGATTTTCTACCCTACCTACTCAAGAATTCTTCTGTGTGGGGTTTCATCTTCACATTAGAGGCAAGTTTTATAACTTGCTCCTCATTTATTGCTTACCATAAGCTTTCTAGATCTTGTTCTTGCTTGAAAATGATGATTCAAGCACTAAAAAGCTATGCTTGACTTGGATTTCGATTTTTATAATGTTCCTTGTTCTGATTTGAGTTCTAGATGAACCTTTGATCATTTGTACATTATTCCTAAGGTACAATATGACTTGTATAAGTTTGGTTTGACAACCTATGGTGCTAAGTACATATCAACCAATGGTCAATTTTAGGGTGTAAAGTTGATTTCTTCTATAAACCATGACCTAATGATGGTACCATTGCAACAACCCTATGGTGTTGTCTTCATAACAACTGATGGTCATGATAAAGGGTGTCAAATTATGGTGACAACCTATGGTCACCCCCTTAGGTTAGGTTTTGGATTAATTAGAAGTATAATGATCAACCATTAAGAACCTTACTAATGTTATCAATCAATGTTGACATTAGCTTAATATTTGATGTTGATTACTGAATATAGTGTTGATCTAACAACCTATGGTGATTTCATGATCACTAATGATGGTAGATCAGGACTCTACAACCTATTTTTAGTTAAGCATTGTAGTTGTATCATCAATTAAGCCTTATACCAATGGTTTCTTGGGTCACTTGATGCAATGGTTGGACCTATACTGTAATTGATGGTTTTAGCATATGAACTTGACCCAATGGTCAAGATCTAATGTTTATTCCTACAATAAATTGAAATGATGGCTAATGTAATATGTTGGTCCTAATAATGTGATTTAAATGGTTTCCTTTATATGATCAACTTAAGGATCTTACTTGTTGACAATGGATGGCTTGTTCTAAATAAATAGTCGATTGTGGGTTTTACCCTACTTCCAATGGAACTTGTTGTGTTGTTAATAAAGGGATGCCTAGGGTTAGATGGTGACTCTTTATAAATAACAAATCAAGGACTTAATAGGTGGTTTATCTAAGGTGTTTACTTATGTAAACAACCAAAGGTCTTACCTTTTAAACATCCAATGGTTCTGGGTGACATTGTGGTATGATGATACAGGTTTAATGATGATGAAACAAATGGAGGTTTACCCTTAATAAAGTAGTCTTACCTATTCACTCATATGTATAGAAGGGATGATAACCATATTGTGTTGATATGTAACCCTAATGAGGTATAGCTTGTTATACCTAGCTTTCATATAACTTAATGATGGTAATTGGGTATGAATAGTCCTTGAATGACTAATACAATCATGAAGACTTTGTTATTGTTGTTGAAACCTTAGTATGCTATAACCTGATAGTTACACCTTTATTTTTGTGTGGGTTCATACTTAAGAATACTATGGAATGTGATGGTGATGCTTCACCTTATGCATCCACGATCCAATGGGGATGTCGTGAGTTAGGGTTTGGGTATAAGTGATGTTTAGTAACATTGATATAATTTATCATGTTGAACCTAACTCTAATGCAATTAGATAAAGATGAGTATTCATGTTTAACATTCTTATATGGTGGAATGATAGTAGAATAACCTCCTTACTATGATCATAACCTTGATATGTTAATTGGTGGTTATTATAGCCACACGGTTGATACTTTCTTATGCTAAACATTTGCATAATGAATATGATGAGAGTTAATCATATCTAGATTCCTTGCATGTTGATGTAATAAAGGAATGTTCTTAATGTTAATATAACCCTGCTATGATTGTTTATGAATATCTCCTAGCTCATTAATGCAATATTGTGTTGATCTGGTGTATTATATGTAAGTAATGTTGTTGAGACTTGTTATAAGGCATGAAAAGATAATGATGATCTTGCAAGGAATAATAATATAATGGTCTTAATGACCTTTGGGCATGATTGAGCTGTGAATGAGGTGTAATCCTCGTGTTGATAAGGGTTGATTCCCTGTGATATTGTGAAAAGGATTTATATCATGTGATAGTATGATGGTCTTAATGACCTTTGGGCATGGTTGAGCCCTGAATGAGGTGTATTCCTCTTCTGTTGATAAGGGTTGATACCCTATGATATTGTAAAAAGGATTTATATCTTGTGATAATATGATGACGAGTGTAGT
Organism: Alisma plantago-aquatica; assembly: GCA_963693085.1. NCBI lineage: Eukaryota > Viridiplantae > Streptophyta > Magnoliopsida > Alismatales > Alismataceae > Alisma > Alisma plantago-aquatica. The sequence continues at coordinate 913,246,035 of OY856411.1, read as the reverse complement.
CTCATGAATTGCAAGTGAATAGTATCATGTGATGATGAGATGAGAAATTATGTTTCATATGTTTTATATCTTTTAAAGTTTTGATATTTATATGCTTGCTAGAAGTGAATTAGGGTTTGTATGTCCACTTGTTTGATGCAGCCTTAATTTACCCAATTGGCATAAGTAATCAAGTGCAACTCTAATCATGTAGTGCCCTGTGTCGTAGAGCCATCTTCAGTGTCAGAATTTGCTGGATGGTGAAATGAGTATTCCTAAGGGAAACTCAGAGCACATACTATTGAGTATGTGGGGGTGGCAGGTTGAGGATATATCCTTGTCATCCACAATGCAGATTGTGGAGATTGGCTATGGTCATGCCTCATACATCTGATGTGATTGAGAATGGCTACGGTCATGTCTCGGTGATTATAACATGATGTGATTAGAGGACAACTGTGTTTGTACCTCAGTGATTGGGTTTGAATAGACATGTTTCTAGTGTTGTGACTTGTACCAAGGTCGAACTAGTGGTTATCAGCTTGACTATATGTCGTTGTGGTGGCAGCTTTGACTAATATATCACTGCCTTTTTACTCGTACTGACTGAGGGGAAGATATCTTAGAATATCGACACTCCTAGATCTTGTACGGAACCGAATAGCCCTTCATATGGGTCGGTTGGACTTTGAATGGTACGATTCAAATTCCCCAGGGCGTAATAAAAGATGTAATATAACCATATAACATATTTGTTTAGGTTTATACACAACGTTTCACATTGGATGATAACCCTTGTTTGTTCTCTTTACATAAAGATGATGCTTAGTGAAATTAAGAGATAATAGATATACTTATGTTGTTTATATGCTTAAGATTGTAGATGCATACATACAGTAGCCATGATTATGTTGATAACTATACTGTTACTGTCGATTATAATCATGATGCTAGATATCTCATGTTGTTAGTTATGTTTAGCATGCTAGCCATGCCTTTGTAACTAGAGATGCATATACTGTTAATCATGCTCATCCAGGTAGTTGCACTTATGTTGTTAGCTCTTCTTATAATGTTGATATGTTCAACCAATTAGACATGCTCATGTTATTAGCTATGCTATGTTACTAGACTTGCTCATGATGCTAGAACTGCATATGCTACTGAATTGCTTATATTGTCAATAAGATGAAGGATGATAGTCTGGCTAATGATGATAGTTATTATCTGCTCCTTTATGTATTTTGTTAATCATCAGTACTGTTGATCTTCTTTGTTATATATGATTAAACTGCTTAATTGTTTAATTACTTAAAAATGTTGTAATCAATGAACGTTGTTGGAGGTTATATCTCTTGCTGGGACATGGGTCTCACCCTTGTGGTTCGCCACATTTTTTTAGGTAATCGGAAGTGACGAAAACAAACATGTGGAAGAAAACAGGAGCTATAATAATGAATATTTGATAAAGTTGATTAGATGTCTAGTTTGTCCTAGAGTCATCCCTGTACTCTCAGGTTCGGGCAGGAAAAGTTTGTATATGGTGTTTCAAATGAATTGGGATTTTGTTAGCATGTTAATGCTTGTTTGTGTGATATATACGAATATTTTTCTTATGTGTATGTATGTTGTGGCTAAGGTAATAGAACATTTGTATCAAAATCTTGGCCTAGTATGAATAAAAGAAAGATGTTGGGGTCTTATGAAAATGTTTCTGAGAAGGTGCTGACATTGAAATCGATTTTAATTTACCCATATTTTTGGGTATGTGATTAATTAGTAATTGATTGTGTTTTATGTTTTGAGTAATCTCATTTAGTGCAACGGGTCCTGACAGGTTGGTATCCGAGCTTTAGGTTCACTGAGTCTACATGGACACTAGGACTTAGGACTAGGATGATGTCTAAGTTAGGAATATGCCATAAAAATATGATGCATACTGCCTAATCTCAGTATTTGGGTGCCCTGGCCAGGTATTCAACTATTAAAGAAAGGTAAGTATGGAACTCTTAGATTGTTATCTTTCTGATTACTATGATCAAGTTGTCATTTGGAGACAATCTAAAGAGCATAACGAATAAGAAATCACTGTGTGAATATCTCAATCCTACCTTAAAGAAGATGAGAATTTCATCATTGTCTATCAAAACTTGAATGTTTGGTAACTATAAGCAAAAGATACAACACTATGAAATCTAAATCTGAATACAAATTAGAAAAAGAGGAGTTCTTAAAGATGTGATTAAAAAATATAATAAAATAAAAGATAGATAAGTCTATGCTTATAAAGTGAAGCAAGGTATGAAATCCACATAAGATGGAAAGAACTCTTATAACAAGTACAAAATGAGAAGATGAATGGGAATAATGGCAAAGAAATAAGGTGGAACCTGAGTTAATTTTAGACCAACCTATGTGTGTAAGAAAGTGTTAATGAAAAATCAGCATGGCATGTGAAAGAAATTAAGGGAGATGATCCTGATTTAATGAAGCAAATGTGGAATATGAGTATTTACTTGTTGATAAGTTGTTGAAAAATATAATAAAATAAGAGAACATACCCAAGTGTGATAAATAGTCATCAAGGAAGGAGTAATGAGATATGTTAATCATGATGATTCCTATGCTAATGGTAAGGAACCCAAAATGAAAAAGGTAAAATGATACATAAGAAGTTGTAACCTACATAATGAAAATAGAATTCGTTACCTTTTTGCTAGTGACCCTTGAAAAATACTACTATGGTATGGGAAGTGTGTTTCCCTTTGTGTCTTTCCTTTCTAGGGCACATCTTTCAAGTGGACCATTGCCACTTGGTATGTGTGGATTCATTCTAAACATGAGGATGGATATCTTATTATAGAATAAGGTTATTTGGACTATGGTTCCACGATCAAAAAGTTTGTGATGATTTTACTTTTGAGCCTTCCAATAATTAGTAAGATTCCTCTTATATGTTTTGAAATTTGTTATGTTGGTAAAAGTAGATGAGATAAGAATGTGAGTTCCTTATAGCGCATGAGGTGGATACCAAGGTAATGAATCCTAGTATCTAAGATGTATCAATAATATGAGAAATATGTGAAGGTTGGAGATGTTTATTAAATGAACTGTGGTGACCCTAAATTTTAGAGTTTGATAGACAATGTAGTATATGAAGATTGCTCAGAGCAAAAATGATTTCATAATATACCTCAAGGTGTGATGTCAAAAAAATGATGAAGTTGCACTTCATGGATCACGAGTTGATTACTATTTAGGCTTGAATGTTGTTCAATGATTGAGTATTTGTTGTAGTGATATTGATTTTAGAATATCGTTTGTATTAGGTTACATGAGGTTTTACCCGGTACAACAACCTTACTTGAGGCTGAGTGGTGCGCCGCAGATACAGAGCTAAACGTGGAAACCTCAGCACTGAGATGATGATCGTGTGGTTGTTGGCTCACCTTCCACCTCTGAAAGGGGCGGAACAGTAACTTTTGACTTGGATGTAGATAATCCCCACCGATTGAAGTGAGAATCATGAGTAAAAGTGGCATCTCGGGTACCAGAATGGATCCATAATTCCATAGGATGCTCAACAACCCATCATACATGGCGTGCGATGGCATGTGTTGCCATTGCTACTTGTCATGTCCCTCTCTCATCTCCATGGCATTTGGCAGTAACTAGGGGAGGATGTCGGGGAAGATTCAAAGGCCAGAAGATAGGATCGTAGAGTGGGATGGCCACCACAATGGCTATGAGAAGTTTGGCAATTGTCCGTTAACCAGCAAGGAGGACTTCTCAGTGGTAGTCAATCCTTCCTTAATGCCAGGCAATGGAAGGGATCCTAGGCCATCTTCCTAACCATCATGTTGTGTTTTGAGGTAGCTTCAGCCTTTAGGGAAGCCTCATGGAGACTCCTATCACCTCAGGCCCATGCAAGGGAGAACGAAACCCAAACCCCCTTCTTCGCTATCCACCCCATCGCAACAGCTAGACTGGAGGAGAAGATCGGAGAAGAAGGCCATATCACCACCAATCATTGCTGGCTTGGAACACCTTCATCATCAAACTACAGATCCAGACGAGATCGCTAGTTGCTCCATATGCCCATAGGCACGATATGCGGTGCATTGAGGTCGGCCGCTCGTCGTTTCCCTCACCCACCACAGCGACAGATACGTGGAGCCTCCATCGGCAGACCTGGAGCAAGCCTCCTTGTAGAGTAAGAAGGGGCTTTCTAGAGAAATAGAATCCATGGGAGGTTGAGGCTGAGATCGCAGCCAACCAGTTTCTCCATGGAAGGGAGAAAGGAGAGGAAGTGTTGCCATTGCTCGCTGGTACCAATCACAGAGGCGGCGGTGGCGGGTCTGGAGAGATCAGCAGTCTCGAAACCCTCCTCTTTGCCGGAGGCAGGGCATGAGTGGCGACCTAAGAGAGGCTTCATGGGACCTCTCGGTGGTTCCATATTCCTCTCGTCTAGTGTGGAGCATCCAAACGATCTCATCAGAGAGGGCAACGGAGGCCGATCTGCGGTCGGGGCATCTGTGTGCGGCATCACCTGTGTCTCGCCCAAGGCGTGAGATCGTGATGAAGGAGATCACTGATCGGTCCAGCAAACTGAACCGGATAACACTCATCTTAAAGAACATGGTCCAGTAGGTGGACCATCCGGTTCACTTGGCCCAATGCCAGTCCAGTTGGTTCAATTAAAATCCAACCAGGTAAATATTTGTATATATTTTAGATAATACACAGAACTTGTATAATCCACCAAAAATAGCTCTATTATCCAATAAATTCCTCAAAAATACCCATGGACTCACAAAAGTACCCTCTTTATTGTGAAACCCTTATATCAGACTTATGAGACACTAATATTGATGGTATTTATTTTAGATGAGAATGCTTCATTTAAATGGTATAATTAGAAAGTGGTTGAGATTAAATCTGATAAAAATAATTTTGAACCCTGATATAATCTAGAAACTAAATGTGGACTCCTATCTTGATATTATTGAGTAATTTAAGGCCTTTTCTCATTATTACCTAATTACACGTTTAATCCTCATATTAATTGTAGAAAATAGGGAAGTACCAGAAAATTATGAAATTCATATCAGACCTTAATAATGACATATGTATCAGATTAAAAATACTAGACACCATCCTAACATCATATTGACCTAGGTTTGACCAAAACCCTAATTTGGACCTAAAATTACCAAGAATACAATGTACATATATTAATGATGATTAATTTCTATTAATCAGGTGCTGACTAGTTTATCTAGATGATCATGGATATGTGAGGAATATCTGAACTCAAGTATGTGGATATAATTATATGACTAGATTTGCTGGATGTTAAATATATGTACTTGCTTGCTTGTATTTGAAATACATTGTTGGATGTAGATGTATGTATATTGACAATTTTCCGTGTTGAAAATAAAAGAACATAAATGAGGATAAATGAAATGTAGTTACTAGTGGTGCTCATTAAACTCCTTATTAGAGAGGGAAAGCTTTAATGTTGACTAGCACCTCTCTAGAGTACACGGTATACGGGGAGATCCCTAGAGTACAAGGTACACGGGGAAGGGCCCACCATTTATGTTTGTGCTAAGTCCACCATAGTAATGCATATTCATTCTAAATGTGACTAATAACTTGGGATTACCTGATTCTTCGCCTTAAATAACATTTCCTTTCTCTTTCTTCAATTTCGAGTATTTTATATGCCAACATAGTATAGCTTTTAATTCCACGTACCAACTTTTGTTGATGTTTTTGTTTCTCGTATTTTCTAGGTTCACAGCTAGCATGGGATAAAAGAATAGGATGTAAGCAAGTTGTACAGGTTGTACCTATTGTCTAAGATCCTAGTTAGCATACATGTTTAGAATTGTGTATAAATTCCCTTTCAATATACAATTATAAATCATGTTGTAATAATGTACATGTTGAATGCTGAGAAATGTTATGGTTGTATGTTCATGTATGCGAATTATGCTTCCGCATCGCTCTCTGATATAATTGCTAATGTTTTCGGATTTTGTCTTCTCATCTCCATGGGGTTTTGAGAAGGTGAAAATCCAGGGATGTTACATGAACATTCCAAGTATTCCTCTCCCTTAGAGAGAGAGAGAGCTGATGATGACCCTCTAAATGTTGTTTTAAAAAAAAGTGATTCTATAATGTTGTGTATGGTTCAGTGATAGCTGGGAAAGACCACTATCAAGGATAGATATTTTGTTGGTTAATAAATATGTAATACCATGTTCCTTTAAAATAAACCTATGATAAAATATCAATGCATAAGAGTTAGATTGGATGACATAATCCACATGACCATGATGAGTTTAGAGTTATGTCCTTTAGACTAACCAATGTACCAATAGAATTTATGAATAGGAGGAACAAAGTGTTCAAGTAATGTCTTACAAGTTGTAGCAATCTTTGAATGATGACATGTCAAAGTATTTCAAATATGGTCAAAAAATGATCAATATTTCTTTAAAAAAAACCTTAGAGTTGTCGAAGCAGCAATAGCTATGAAACAAGTTGAACAAGAGTGAGATGTGGTTGATTGAATTCTTTATGGGAACATGATATGTCTTCTAAGTAGGTTGTATAAATCCTAGTAAGGTGAAGATAGTGTTGTTGTTTCACCCCTAACAAGGTTGACTAGGAGTGATGTTTCCTTATATGGAAGGATAGATGTTAGCGTCATCATTTCTTTTGATGCTAAAAAAGAACTGACAAGAGTTCTAGTGTCAGCGTATAAAAAAAGGATGGATACATTGCCTTTTTTTATGCTTCAAGGAATGGTATGGGACACATGTCATGATTGATAAAAAGCTAGCAAGTATGAATTTTGAATAATGTGTTGATACAATAGATATAATTTTAGGATGATAGCTAGAATTTAAAGTTGAACATTACTATTAGATTTGTACAGGTGGCACAACAAGTTTCTATGTTCCATATTTGCAAATGTCTTCTTATGTGGGGATTTTTCTGCTGACCCAAGATGAGATATGTATGAATGATGTACATCACCATGATATGAAAGTAACCATGTAAAGGTAATAGGATGAGGTGTATAGGAAGTACCCATCTTTGTTTACCTTAGATTTCAGGGGTGAAATCCCTGTTAGGGGTTTATAGTTATAAGGCCCCTAGACTTGCTTAATGCGTTGAACAAGCTTAATTATCATAATTGAATGCTTATAATCCTAATATATCCTTGTGATATGCTTTTAAATCATTATACAAACTTAAGTTTCAATTTTGGTCCAATTTGGACACTGTTTGAGCAAGTTATGCAATTTTATGCATATTTTAGACTTTTCTACAATTTACCCAATTGAGAGGTTTTCTTTGCAATTTATCACTTGCATTATGTTCCTTGGATATTCTATCATCATTATTGATATTTTTGAGCCATGGGGAGCCTATTTAAACCTTGGTTGAGAATTTTGCTCCAAGGGTATTTTAGGATTTTCCCTTTCATGGATGAGCTACCTTTAGTAGCTATCAACTAAGGAATTATGTGATTGGATGAGAATTTTGACAAAGGAAAGATAAGAAGGTCTAGAGGGATGGTGGGAGAGCTGCTTGTGTGTGTTATTATATATTCTTAATAATTTAAAGCCATGGACACTTGGATATATACTAGAATTTCAACTTTTTCTTTTTCTTTATATTAAAGTGTCATATACTTATCCACAAGCACAAAAACGAGCCATTTACTCTCCAACACCTCTCTCCTTCTCCCAACCTTGTTCTCCCTCTATTAATCTGCGAATTTTTCTACCCAAGGAATAAGAAAGTGGGGATCTTCTTGGAGAAAGGCTCTAAGGTTGAAATTGACTTCATTTTAGGGTTGAAAAAGCTTCCTTCTAGTGATCTTGACCTAAAAGTGTAAGAATTTCCTTGTTTCCTCCATCTATTTCTTTGTTATCCTTCCTCCTAGCTTTCTCCAGGTCGGAACCTTGTTATTCCATGGTAGAAATTGCTCTAAAGCTCTAAAACCCTACCTTTCTTGCTCATTATGCTTAGGGTTTGCTCATTTGATGAAGAAAGGTGCTAGATGGACGAATTCATAGTTTATTCTTGGATTTTCTATCCTAACTGCTCGAGATTTCTTATGTGTGGGGTTTCATATTCATATTAGAGGCAAGTTTTATAACTTTCTACACATTTATTGCTTACCATAAGCTTTCTAGATCACGTTCTTACTTGAAAATGATGATTCAAGCACTAAAAAGCTATGCTTGACTTGGATTTCATTTTTTATAATGTTCCCTATTCTGATTTGAGTTATAGATGAACCTATGATTATTTGTACATTATTCCTAAGGTACAATATGACTTGGATCAGGTTGGTTTGACAACCTATGGTGCTAAGCACCTATCAACCAATGGTCAATTTTAGGGTTTAAAGTTGATTTCTTCTATAAGCCATGACCTGATGATGGTACCATTGCAACAACCCTATGGTGTTGTCTTCGTAACAACTGATGGCCGTGATAAAGGGTGTCAAATGATTGTGACAACCTATGGTCACCCCCTTAGGTCAGGTTTTGGATCAATTATAAGTATAATGATAAACCATTAAGCACCTTAATTACTGATGATATCAATCAATGTTGATATTAGCTTAATATTTGATGTTGATTAATGAATAAAGTGTTTATCTAACAACCTATGGTGATTTCATGATCACTAATGATGGTGGATCAGGTCTCTACAACCTATTTTGAGTTAAGCATTATAGTTGTATCATCAATTAATCCTTATACCAATGGTTTCTTGGGTCACTTGATGCAATGGTCAGACCTATACTGTAATTGATGGTTTCAGCATATGAACTTGACCCAATGGTCAAGATCTAATGTTTATTCCTCCAATAAATTGAAATGATGGGTAATGTAATATGTTGGTCCTGATAATGTGATTTAAATGGTTTCCTTTATATGATCAACTTAAGGATCTTGCTTGTTGACAATGGATGGCTTGTTCTAAATAAATAGTCGATTGTGGGTTTTACCCTACTTCCAATGGAACTTTTTGTGTTGTTAATCAAGGGATGCCTAGGGTTAGATGGTGACTCTTTATAAAGAACAAATCAAGGACTTCATAGGTGGTTTATCCAAGGTGTTTACTTATGTACACAACCAAAGGTCTTACCTTTTAAACATCCAATGGTTCTGGGTGACATTGTGGTATGGTGATAAGGGTTGAATGATGATGAAACAAATGGAGGGTTACCCTTAATAAGGTAGTATTACCTATTCACTCATATGTATAGAAGGGATGATAACCATATTGTGTTGATATGTAACCCTAATGATGCATAGCTTGTTATACCTAGCTTTCATATAACTAAATGATGGTAATTGGGTATGAATAGTCCTTGAATGACTAATATAATCATGGAGACTTTGTTATTGTTGTTGAAATCTTAGTATGCTATAACCCGATGGTTACACCTTGATTTATGTGTGGGTTCATACTTGAGAATACTACGGAATGTGATGGTGATGCTTCACCCTATGCATCCATGATCCAATGGGGATGTCGTGAGTTAGGGTTTGGGTATAAGTGATGATTAGTAACATTGATATAATTTATCATGTTGAACCTAACTCTAATGCAATTAGATAAAGATGAGTATTCATGTTTAACATTCTTATATGATGCAATGATGGTAGAATAACCTCCTTATTATGATCATAACCTTGATATGTTAATTGGTGGTTATTATAGCCACATGGTTGATACTTTCTTATGCTAAACATGTGCATAATGAATATGATGAGAGTTAATCATATCTAGATTCCTTGCATGTTGATGTAATAAAGGAATGTTCTTAATGTTAATATAACCCTTCTATGATTGTTTATGAATATCTCCTAGCTCATTAATGCAATATTGTGTTGATCTGGTGTATTATATGTAAGTAATGTTGTTGAGCCTTGTTATAAGGCATGGAAAGATAATGATGATCTTGCAGGGAATAATAATATAATGGTCTTAATGACCTTTGGGAATGATTGAGCCCTGAATGAGGTGTAATCCTCTTGTGTTGATAAGGGTTGATTCCCTGTGATATTGTGAAAAAGATTTATATCATGTGATAGTATGATGGTCTTAATGACCTTTGGGCATGGTTGAGCCCTGAATGAGGTGTATTCCTCTTCTGTTGATAAGGGTTTTTACCCTATGATATTGTAAAAAGGATTTATATCTTATGATAATATGATGACTAGTGTACTCTCATGAATGGCAAGTGAATAGTACCATGTGATGATGAGATGAGAAATTATGTTTCATATATTTTATATCTTTTCAATTTTTGATATTTATATGCTTGCTAGAAGTGAATTAGGGTTTGTATGTCCACTTGTTTGATGCAGCCTTAATTCACCCAATTGGCATAACTAATCAAGTACAACTCTAATCATGTAGTGCCCTGTGTCGTAGAGCCATCTTCAGTGTCATAACTTGTTGGCTGGTGAAACGAGTATTCCTAAGGGAAACTCAGAGTGCATACTTTTGAGTATGTGGGGGTGGCAGGTTGAGGATATATCCTTGTCATCCACAATGCAGATTGTGGAGGTTGGCTATGGTCATGCCTCATACATCTGATGTGATTAAGAACGGCTGTAGTTGTGTCTAGGTGATTATAACATGATGTGATTAGAGGACAACTGCGGTTGTACCTCAGTGATTAGGTTTGAATACCCATGTTTCTAGTGCCGTGACCTATACCATTAGACTAGTGGTTATCAGCTTGACTATATGTCGCTGTGGTGGCAGCTTTGACTGAGATTTCACTGCATTTTTATTCGTACTGACTAAGGGGAAGAGATCTTAGGATACTGACACTCCTAGATCTTGTAAGGAACCGAATAGCCCTTCGTAGGGGTCAGTTGGGCTTTGAATGGTACGATTCAAATTCCCCAAGGCGTAATAAAAGATGTAATACAGCCGTGCAACATATTTGTTTAGGGTTATACACAATGTTTCACATTGGATGATAACCCTTGTTTGTTCTCCTTACATAAAGATTATGCTTAGTGTAATTAAGAGATAGTAGATATACTTATGTTGTTGATATGCTTAAGATTGTAGATGCATACATATAGTAGCCATGATTATGTTGATAACTATACTGCTACTGCTGATTATAATCATGATGCTTGATATCTCATGTTGTTAGTTATGTTTAGCATGCTAGCCATGCCTTTGTAACTAGAGATGCATATACTGCTAATCATGCTTATCCAGGTAGTTGCGCTTATGTTGTTAGCTCTTCTTATAATGTTGATATGTTCAACCAATTAGACATGCTCATGCTGTTAGCTATGCTATGTTACTAGACTTGCTCATGATGCTAGAACTGCATATGCTACTGAATTGCTTATATTGTCAATAAGATAAAGGATGATAGTCTGGCTAATGATGATAGTTATTATATGCTCCTTTATGTATTTTGTTAATCATCAGTACTGTTGATCTTATTTGTTATATCTGGTTAAATTTCTTAATTGTTTAATTATTTATAAATGTTGTAATCAATAAATGTTGTTGGAGGTTATATCTCTTGCTGGGACATGGGTCTCACCCTTGTGGTTCGCCACATTTTTTTAGGTAATCAGAAGTGACGAAAACAAACATGTGGCAGCAAAGATGAGCTATAGTAATGAATATTTGATAAAGTTGATTAGATGTCTAGTTTGTCCTAGAGTCGTCCATGTACTCTCAGGTCTGAACAGGAAAAGTTTGTATATGGTGTTTCAAATGAATCGAGATTTTGTTAGCATGTTAATGCTTGTTTGTGTGATATATATGAATATTATTCTTTTGTGTATATATGTTGTGGCTAAGGAAATAGAACATTTGTATCAAATTCTTGGCCTAGTATGGATAAAAGAAAGATGTTGGGGTCTTATGAAAAAGTTTCTGAGAAGGTGCTGACATTGAAATCAATTTTAATTTACCCATATTTTTGGGTATGTGATTAATTAGTAATTGATTATGTTTTATGTTTTGAGTAATCTCGTTTAGTGTAACGGGTCCTGACAATGATGATGATAATGTTAAGGGATGAGAATCCCCAATAATGTGATAAGGGACCAAGATCCCAAGTGTTATGCATTCAATGTGTTCCAAAGATTATGAAAGTACTTGATAAATGTATTACACCTTTCTTTGTAGCATCTGTTATAATTCATACTTATAACTTGGTTGATGCTAAAAGATATTGTAATGCACCTAATTAATCAAGTGGAACCTTATCATGTAGTTGCCCTGGCCATAGATTCATTCAGTTTCAGAATTTGCTGAATGGTGCAATGAGTTTAGCTTGGAGAGCATAATTTTGAATATGTGGGGGTAATGGATGAAAATATCCTTATGTACAAATAGGGATTGCTATGTGATCTCCCTCACCATCATAAGAGTATGGCTATATGCCATGACTCGATATTAATATACCAGGGATTGCTGTGTGATCTCTCTGAAGAGAGTGCATGTTGTGGTTGTAACTATCGTGACACATCCCGCTATCATACAGACAACGAGATGCCTCACGAAAATGTGCGGAAAACACCATAAACCACATATTACCGAAAATAGGGGTTAATTAAAACCATTTGCAGAAAACATATAAAAGAGAACTATTACATCCAGATCCTCATCCTGCAAGAAAACATATTATATAAGCATATACAAGCCTTGATATGTGTCCATAGCTTATAGGATCAGCTGTCCTTTCAGCACATGAGTTCATCACATGTTTATACATACATAACGGGCCACATAAGGCTAGCAGTAGGATATACAAAATTACAACAGCTAGTCATTGTGAAACGTCGTCAAACACCTCTGAGGACCTGAGAGTACATGGATGACTCTAGGACTCTACTTCAAAATGACAAAAGCAGCAACATATCCATCTCTTGCCTCCTACTGCTCTTCCTCTTGATGCTCGGCCACAACCTCACGACCACCACCACGTCTAGCGTGATCACCTAAAAAGGTTGTAAACCAACAGGGTGAGACACACAATCCCAGTGAGAAACATAACTCCCTGCCAAAACTATAAAAATTCAGAAAGCTTAAAGCAAGTAAAGCAGATAACTGATATAAGCGGATTATATGAGCAACATACTGAGCAGAACTTACTATATCATCCATCTTACCAAGATTACAGGAGGCATATAACCTGATTTTCTTTATGGAACATGATTGACAAGATAAGATTTATAAGATCTTATCACAAAACATAAGGAACATATAAGTAACTGCAAGGTATAACAAGATCAACTACACAAGCAAGGTCTCAACCAATGTTCCGTATTTTGTACTAAGAAATAAACACTATTTGGCTGAATTACGTATTATTATGCCCTGAGGAAGTGAGTCGTACCACTCAGATCCAACTGACGGCTACGAAACCCGGAGCCGGTGCCATACAAGGTCAATGGAAGAGTCGGACTCCACGACCTCACCACCTCATGGTCAGTGCACGAGAACTAAAGCAGGACCGCAATCTCATGCTTAAGTGGCCTCAGCCACAGGGTCAGCTCCGCAAGCTACCCATAACCCTAGCCCGCCTTGGTACAGGTCTCGGCGCTAGTAAACCTTAAGCCACAGGCTTGTTCACCATGCTCTGAGCCATGAACGCATTCATGCTCTATCACATATCCTGAGCCATGTGCCTGTTCACCATGCTCCATATATCATAAGTCTGCAACCGCAGTTGCACTCAAATCCTCCTATTTTCAGCTAGGAGAAACCTCACATATTCAACAATATGCACTCCGGGTTAACCCGCAGGAGAACCCATTTCACCATCACCAACTACTGACGATGATGGATATATGGCCAGGGCAAACTACATGTTCAGTTCCACTGTAATTAATTAGTATATTTTAAGTGGATTGTTGAGGCAACCAAGTTGTAAAATACACAAGCATTGAGTTATATTATTACTGTCATCATCACCTTGTCCTGGGATCTCAATCCCTTATCATAGAAAGCCATGCCTCTAAAGGCATCATCACCATATTACATCATCACCGTGGATAACAATCCCTTATCTCATCATCAAGAGGATAACATCTCACTAGTCACTCAACCTTCATTAGGTTCTTAGACCTATCTTCTTATACTGGTGATGAATGTTATTTCATCAACAAGAGTTATCATCATGATACAGTGTTATTCAAACACATATGCCTCATAGCTCTTACCTGGCTATGAATTCATCTGGTACACCTGCATGGTTAGTATGCACATCAAGAGAGATAACTTAAAATCACCAGACATAGCTCTTACTGATTATCATGTTATTAGGGTTTGCAGATGCACATGTCATGATCATAATCGTATGAAGCATACACTGTATCAGTTATATTATTGCTATCAAATCATGGGCGTCCATCTATGCTTTTTATCTTATAAACATGAGCAAGCATCTTATCATCTTAATTGGCATTATCTTTAAACATCCAACATAGCATAGGTTTGCAAACTCACATCCATATTTCATTATCAACAAAGATGTGATTACATGATAAAGGACCACTAGGTAGGGTTTCCGGGTTAGACATGACCCTCACCAAAGGTGCCCGCTGCCCTCACTAGAAGTTTGACGGGTAGGGAAACCCTCACTACAGGTGGTATCGGGCAGGTTAACGACCCTCACTAGAGGCCTATTGACCAAGCACTTAGCCACATATCGGCCAACCCAAAGGCAAGGTATATCGGGCAACCACTTCATGGTGTGTCGTGCACCTAGAGAGCAAAGGTTCTACCGTGCAGCTCAGATGCAAGGACTATGTCGTGCAACCAAGACCAAGAAGTGTATCATGTAGCTGGGTCCATGGGGCATATCGTGCATCCAAGGTCAAGGTGTGACGGGCAGCTATGTGTATCAGGCAAAGCTCAAACGGCTAGCTAGGGTTAGGGTTTGGGTTGTGTCGGACAACCATCACCACCCTAACAGCTAAGATTGTGGCACCCAAAGCCAGCACCATATCACCCATCAAGGTACACATCAACAACCGATACAAGGGCACCACAGGGAAGCCTATCACCCAACAAGAGAAAGCACAACCTATCGGCCATCACAAAGGCAAGACCAGGGTTCTCCATACAACATTGTATCAGGAAGCACCTAACTTGTGTATCGTTCAAGGCATAAAGCTCATCATGACATGGTCATCATCAACCTCAAGATCACCATCATCAAAACCCTAAAAGATCAAGAGAATTGGCTCACCTCTCAACAACCAAGATAGAGGGGTTTTGCTCAATCTCCATCACAAATCGGGCATCATGATGGATCATTTCCATATCGGCCTAAGGCTCAACCAAGGCTCAACTCTCAAATCCATGGTGAGAGAAGAGTGTTGCTCAAGTACCTAGAGTATAGACTCACCTCTCAACAACCAAGTGAGAGGGGTGTTGCCTATATCACTAGAGCCGAACTCACTTCTCAAGACCAAAGGAGAGAAAGGGGTATTGCCCAAGAAACTCTACACATAAGATTCGGCCACCAAGATCAAAGCACATCTACAACATATCCATTATAACAACAAGATCATATATCCAACAGGATCAAAGGTGCAAACTAGAGCAAGAAACATATCTAGCAAGGAGTATGGCCGATCAAGATGAAACATATTATGCAACAAGAAAGGAAGTAGTATAGCTAAGGTTTGGAGTTATGTAACCCACCTTAAGAAATCTCCAAGCTCCTAGCACCAAGCAACACCTTCGACCACCATAAGAGGAAGAAGAAGAAGACTCCAAAGAGAAGGGTCGGCCACGAAGCTCAGCTCCTCCAAGAATATCGACCAGAAAGGTTGCAAAGGAGAGGTGTCGTTCACCAAGGAAGAGGGGAAACTAAGGAACTAAAGGGATCCTTAGTAAGAGAAAGGAGATACATATATAGAAGAGGGTGGAGGAGAAAATAAGGCAATGTGTCGCCCACCTAGGGACATTTGTCCATGGGCAATGCCACCTTCTCGTCCCACCTCATACACATGTCCAAGGCAATTGCCACATGCAAGCATCATGCACCAAGTGTCCACTAGAGTGGTGACGCAAACAAAGCTAAGAGTCAAAGATGGTCCATGGCCGACACACTCACTCCCTTACCCGATACAGCCCCATGGGCGACACACCCATGGCCGACACAAAGCTCTCTTGCCAGATACAGGGTCCAACAAGGCAAAGCCAGGCCCAAACAAAGCAAAACAAGGCCCAACAGAGCTCAACAAAGCCCAAGGCAACTCAAGCAACGAGCCCAACCCTTCCTCTCAACTCTAGAGGAAGCAAGGAGAGAGAGAAACATCTCTCAAGGTGACAAACTTGCTCATCAACCCTAAACTTAGGTTATTTGCAAGTAGCACCTCCAACTCTCAACAAAGCACAAACAAACCCTAATCACCACTAAAGGTGATTAGCAAGCAACTAAACACCAAGGTTAGGCAAAAAAAAATAGGATAAGCTCAAAACGGAGGTCAGGGTCCTTACAATAACACTATTGTGAAGATGCCACTATACCCTAGCAAGCTAATTATAGTTTGACGTATGATGTCACTGCCAGTGGTCTCGTACTGACCGAGACAGGTGAGGTCTTGGAAGCCGGCTCTTCTTTTGACCTTGTATGGTACCGATGCTTTATGTAGCCGTGGTCGGTTGGAGCATGAGCGGTATACCTCATCTCCTCAAGGCATAAGTGTGATTGTAAATATGTAATCAGCCGTGTAGCATATTTGATTAAGGATTGAATACGGAAATATTGGTTGATGTTGAATTACTTTTATACATCTTAAATGGATAGATGTTATATGTGTTCTTCATATTCCTTTTAAAGTGAATAGATGTTTTATTGTTCTATCATAGATAGCTACATTGCTTTAAAAGATGATATTGCTATGTTCTGCTTATAAATAAGGATTAATCTTGATTATTAATATAAAAGATCCTCTGCTCAATTTTATACTGTTTACCCGTGATAATAATATTGTCGGCTGAGAGTTATATCTCTCGCTGGGACTTTTGTCTCACCTCGTTGGTCCCAACATTTTTTTTAGGTGGACGCAGACAAGGAGGTAGAGACCGTACTGCAGAGGGAGGACAACAACAATATGGACAATAGTAACAACTCAGGTTGAGTGTGTTTTCTGTCGTGTCTTGTAGATAGAAGTCCTATGTGTTGTCTCTGTACTCTCAAGTCCTTGAGAGTTAGTATGTATTGGCTTTATAAACGATATGAGATTTTGACTTGTATGCCTCGAGATTTTATGTTGCTTATGTATATGTTTGGGCAAAGAAACTGGTATATGATATCCTCGAGATGAGATGGCACAATGTATGTACAATGTGAACCATGATGTAGATATTGCTTTGGTTCTTTTTTTAAGAGTTTCCTGGTAATGAATCTCTTTGTAAAATGATTTTAATTTTTAGTGATTTTCATTGATCCACTGCTAATAGTTATTCCACGTAATTACTGTGACGTTTTGGCTGTCGATTTGATAGCAGTCGTCACATTTATTTTCTTCATGGAATACTTTGTTTCTCGCTCTCTCTTCCTACTTTCCCATGACCATGGATGGGTAGTTATCTTTATCTTGGGGCTGAAGAAGTAACTATCATGCTATTTTATGTTAAACAAGTGGATTTCGTAGTTATATGCTTGTTTGGGTAGCCAATATGTATGCTTTATGCTCTCTAGCATGAGTTGTAAGGATGTTCTAGGAGTAGAGACATTTTCCATGCCTCATTATCTAGTTGGTGATAATTTTAAATGAGAGTTTTAACAACTTGTTTGCGTTGCCTAGTTTACTATTGGACATGACAATGTGAATATAGGGGGCTAGGGCGGTTCTACACCGTTGACAAGGGCCATATGATATATATAATA
Source organism: Alisma plantago-aquatica (assembly GCA_963693085.1). NCBI lineage: Eukaryota > Viridiplantae > Streptophyta > Magnoliopsida > Alismatales > Alismataceae > Alisma > Alisma plantago-aquatica. Next base: position 913,228,112 of record OY856411.1, on the reverse strand, counting down.
TCTCAAATGATTATTCTTGTTTACTTATCGATCTTGTTCGATTGTGATATACCATGTCTAATAAAACCCTAATCCAAGATTGCTAATCCAACTTTAATTTTTTTTATAGTATGAAGTGATTGTTTCTTTCCTTGGGTTAAGTAATTAAGTGTGTTGATTCTTCCATTAACACAAACCATTTCCCAATTATAAATTACCAAGCTTATTGAAAACGAATGTTCTCATGCCTAACAATGGAAGTTCCTATTGGAAAGCCTTGACTACTTCGATTTGTGTATAGTTGCAGGAAGAGCGAGTCGAGTCACAATTATAGATACTGACACTTTTTTTTGAGTGATTGAGATACTAAAACTTATCCTTAAACTAACAATGGACCGTTTAATGGAATTCATTTTCCTATCCGAATTCTAGATAGGTGTAACATGATCTTGGTAGAAAAGGGGAGGAAACTATTATTGATTCATGTTTTAGTTGATTGATGTGCAAAAACATACAACAATGGATTTAGTATTGATGTAGAAACGGGGATTCCACCTCTAATTTGTTTGCATAGCCAGGCCATTTGTGTTGTTAACTGCTCGCCGGGCTCGGAATCTATGAACCGAAAAAGACATGAGCTTGTCTTCAATCAATGGCTCCGTCAATTGTTTTGTACTCCTGGAAGTGGGTTTCGAGGATCCAGCTAGCATCCTTTCCACGTAGATTGGTACCTCGGCTTCGTACTGTGCGCCATCTCCCTTGATCAGAGCCCAAGAAAGTCATAGAGGTCCGACCGCTTGGCAAGCGCGCCCGGGCCGGACTTGACACCCGACATTCCAATCCACCTCCAGGGCTCCGTGGGGTCCGTTGCCCAAAATAAGCACACTCCTCCCCTCCCTTCCCTCTGCTTCTTTCTCTCTCCTCACTTTCCCTCCCAGAGTTTGCCTCTGTTTGGCGGTTCCCCGGCGTTTTCGGCCTCTCTCCGGAACTCCGCCCGCCGCCCTCCCCTCTTCTGTCCCTCCCCCGCGCTTTTCGCTGGCCCCGCCGGCGGGAAAGGTGAGCTGGAGCTGCATTTCTGTTATTCCGGTTAGAACGGCAGTTGTAAGTTTCTTATTTACTCGGTACAGAGCGGTTATGCCGGTTTGATTCTGTTAAACTTCGGTAAATCCGATTTTTCCGCGGAGCGGTTACGGTTTTCTGTTATGAGAAGCTCCGCCACACGCAATGCGAAACCCTAGCGCCTTTTCCGACCGGCAGTTACTGCTGCTCACGGGTTCCTTTTCCGGGATTTCCGTTCTTTCTTTTTGCTATTTTTAACAAACTGTCATCTGTTCCCGTAGTCCTTTTGTGGATTTCTGGGGTTCTCCCTTTCCTTTTCCTTACTCTTGTCATGAGATCGTACGGCCGTGAGTCCTGTGTCGCGGGAAGTTGTTGTAGCTCGAAGCGTGTATGGAGTTTCTTGCTGGCTGTGTTAGGTTTAGAGTTGTTGAAAGTGAGCTTGATGGAGCTTGTAGTCGATGTGAGTTTGTTGTGGCCTTCCGTACCCGTGCTGCCTCCTCAAGAACGACGATGGGCAGCTGTGTATGGTCGATCTTGTGCATGCAGGCACTGGTGGTGCAAGTTTACCTAGTCTATTGACCTGTCATGTTACAGGGCATTCCTTGTGTCAGTTTGTTCAGTGTCATAAGCTGATTCTTCACCAACTGTGTTCCGCACCCTGGTGTGTTTACTAGCGGGTTGGTTGGTTGCTTGATGGTTGCAATCCATTTGCACCACAAGAACTACGACGTTGCAAGCTGGGTCTGCTCTGTGAAATCAGAGTTGTTGTATGAGATTCACCTTATTATCCAAAAATTTGCCTCACCCTGCAAATGGGAATCTGTTAAGCAACTAGTGTACCTTTTCAACCCTCAAGCTTCAGTTCCAGTGCCTAGAATGGCTTGGGCATGCAATGGCGTCCATCGTGCTAATCGTAGGAGTTTGTCCTTTAGAGGGTTTATCTCCACACTACTCCATGGATGCACTTGTGATTTTAATTCCCCCTTTGCAATTGTCATCAGGCATTTGGTCAATATGTCCAGTTCAACATGTGGTGGTGGTGGGGGGGGGGGTAAACTCCCCTTTAAAACTCAAACTCTCCTTTTGTGGTAGTCAATGCCCTGCTCAAATTCGTGTCCGTACTTAAGGCGACACTACCAGTAATTAGTTGGCGGCTTGGCGCATTATCCCCTTATCTTGTCTTGTTGTATTATAATCCCTAACGTTACTAAAAACAAACCATGGTCAAAGAACCTCAATGCTAATCCAGTTTCATAAAGTCATGAAACAATAAAGACAGGGGCTTCCAATAATCATAGCTTACATTTCCAGGTCCCTATACTCGCAGTAATGTTTTTGCATCCTTTTATAGAAAGCTAGACAGCTCAAATTCACACACATATATATTCTATCTCCCCTGTTTTTTTGGCAGGTCCCTTAAATGTCTACTCTGGAATGCTTGGCTGTGGTGTCAGAGGATACAGGTGGTATAGACATGATCACAGGAGAATTTCACCAAGAGAGCTGCTCTAGTTTCGGGTTTGACTCGCTGATGTGTGACCAGAAGCAGGTTGGGTTTTTTCAAACTCGAAGGATCGGTGTTTTATTTTATATTCTCTTTTAAGGTACTCCAGCATCTTTAGATCTTGCACTTTTCATACTGGGAGAAAACAGTTATACATGGACGGACTTATGAAAACTTTGGGGGAGTAAAAAATGTTATACCTTTTCAAACATAAGGATAGGTGTCTCCGTCCAATTTGTGTCCAATTTGTGACTGGAAGAAGCTTCATTATTCTTATCTTGCAATTTTTAATGGTATCTTAGAACATGTGACTTTGTTTGATGTGAGGCATTCATATTACTTGTAACATGTCACTATCCTCGGTTACACTAATGACTAGTCCCACTGTTGCATGTACTTAGGCTTAGATTTTGTAAATTTAAGAACCTGATATTGAACTAAAAGCATCTCATTCTATATCTCAAAATTGCAATTAAGTATATATCCCTCTATAGCCAATTGCTTGTAGCAAAAATATTCTGAAGGAAAAACTTAGAAAAAGCTGTCTTGATGTATTAAAACTTGTATAGTCTAATCATTGTTGATAGGCATTTTGAACAATTCGCCATCACAATAGTTTTGTAAATACATATCGATACCTGAGGACACCTTTTGCCGATAGAGTTGAATTGTAGAGCTAGCATTGGAAAAGCTGCAGGGCACGGGGCACGCAGTGGCAACTAGCAAACAATGTTCAAGACTGGGGTGGGGGTTGCAACGGGTGTGGCATACATCTTCTGTGCTAATTGTTTTGACTTGCTACCCCATCAATATTCATTCTTCAAAGGGTGCTTCCACTTTCTTATTAGGAGATTAACATGAATACTTCTAGTATATGTGATCGGGTGTTTGGTTGATCATGCTGTTTGTATCTACATGTTAACTATTTCTAGATTTCTATTGAAGTCGCCTATTTCTATAAATAGATGCCCAAACTCACCGAGGCAAGCCGATGATGTGATGCCTTTCTTGTTAAAGTATTGAGAGGGGGCCTTTTACCATGAAGTAGAATACAAATTAAATTGGATTTCAATGACAAGTATTATGAATTTGTCATGTTTCTTCTTGGATGTGTGTACGTGTTGATGGCCCTGATAGTTCATTCTTTGAATGGAAAAATTCTTTGTAGAGTCCATGGATAAGTTTGACCAATTTGCTCATGTCATTGCTATAACATGCATGTCTTCCCACTGAAATGTGTATCCTAGAATTGCACAGTGAATCAATTGTCTTGCACCAACTTTGCTCCTCTTGTCATGGAAATGGTGAAATCTCCTAAGAGAGCTTGACTAGTAGTAGTTATGTGCAAATTCAATGATGCATGGCATCTTGGTGGGTTGATAAATTGATTCATCGTTATTGATGAAAGACCCAAAACTAATTTGTTGCTTGAGCAACTTCGACCTCAACTATGTGTCTCTAAGGTTTTCATAGCTTCATTGTCGATTACTATGACCATGGCTCTAAAAAATGGCAAAGTTGGGCGAAGCTTTGTCGAGGTTTTGAGCCTAAACGATGTCAAATGACCATTATGTTGAGTCTGTTCCAGTCATTCCAACTCTTTCTTATTAGGGGATTAAGGGGGTGCTTCCACTTTCTTATTAGAGAATTAACATGAATTCTTCTAGTATATGTGGTTGGGTGTTTGGTTGATCATGCTGTTTGTATCTGCATGTTGAATATTCCTAGGTTGCTACTAAAATTGCCTATTTGTGTAAATAGATGCCCAAACTCGCTCAGGCAAGCAGATGATGTGATGCCTTGTTAAAATATTGAGGGGGCCTTTTACCATAAAGTGGAACCCACATTTAAGTGGATTTCAATGATAAGTATTATGAATTTGTCATGTTTCTTCTTGGAAGTGTGTACGTCTTGACGGCCCTAATAGTTTATTCTTTGACTGGAAGCATTCTTTGTAGAGTCCATGGATAAGTTTGACCGATTTGCTCTCGTCATTGCTATAACATGCATTTGTTCCCACTGAAATGAGTATCCTAGATTTGCACAATGAATCAATTGTCTTGCAGTAACCTTGCTCCTCTTGTCATGGAAATGGTGGAATCTCCTAAGAGAGCTTGACTAGTAGTAGTTATATGCAAATTCAATGATGCATGGCATCCTGGTGGGTTGATAAATTGATTCATCTTTTGTGATGAAAGACCCAAACATATTGTTGCTTGAGCAACTTTGACTTCAACTGTGTGTCTCTTAAGGTTTTTGTAGCTTTATTGTCTATAACTATGACCATGGTTCTAAAAAAGGGCAAAGTTTGGCGAAACTTCGTCGAGGTTTTGAGCCTAAACGATGTCAAATGACCATTATGGCGAGTCGGCTCCAATCTTTGGAATGAAATTTCCCCTTGTTAATGGAATTTAAATTTAAAAATCGGCCTTTGTCCTAACATTGTTGAAATTATTGATGTTTCTCCTTAGTTGGCGATGTTGGGCCGGAGTTGATAAGGCCCAACCCACTAATCCTAAATAGTGCCGAAATGGCCATATAAAACATAAGTGGAGCCTCCAATCGTCTTCAGAACCACTAATCCCAAATAGTGCCGTGATGGTCATATAAAGCATAAGTGGAGCCTCCAATCCTCTTCAAAACTTCTAATATTAATTCTTACTTGTTGTGGCTGCCACTCTTTAGTGGAGAAGGGGTTTGTACTACTGTTTGGCTCCATATTGCATGAAGGATGTATGGTGGATCGTATTTGTATATCTGTATTGCACATTTGACTCTTGCAACTACGAGTGTGCTTTGTTTTATTGACTTACCTAGGGCTAGATAGTCCTGAATTGAGTTTTTGTGTTAAATTAACATATCTAAGACAGAGTTATAGCATAATTATAACTTCTCAATCAGAGTTTCCTTCAAATTTGAATCTTCAAAAATGGCATTGGAATTTGAGTCTAAACTTCCTCTAAGTTTCCACTTTCACACCTGGCAAAGTCTAACATGAAGTCGAAGTCCTGGACCACTTCTGAGTTATGACCATGACCTTCTTTATGATAAATTTTCTCATCTATGTGATGAGGACATTATAGATCGATAAAGTAAGCCTCCACATTTGGTGTATGCAAGCTTGCAACTGTTCCGAAATGGTTGAGGGGCTAGATTGGTAGTTGTTGCACCTCGGAGCTGTAGTCGACCCAGTCTAAGTTAGAAGGCATGGAAGAGTATTTCATAATGAAAGACCCCAATTTTGTCTTTAATGGACACTCTCTCAATGTAAAATAGCAATCTGGACAATAACTTTTAGACTTGAACATGCAACAATTGCAAATTCGGAACCAATCGTAGCTTCCATAGGATTCTAATATCTTGGATATGCTTACTTCAGTGGTACCCAACTAGTGTGCTTCGTTATTTTTCTTTTTTAACTGCCAGCCCTACGATTTTATCATCAATAAAACTTATCTCCACCTTTTTTGCATTACGGAAACAACACATCTATTCCATGAGGGACCTCATAACGAATAAAACTCTATTGATCATAGTCCTTTTGATTACTACGGCTATACCAACATTTGACAACCAATGACTGAAAAATGACTTTATTTGTAACCGTTCCTAAGCAGATCCTCTCTTTGGCTACCCAATTGTAGGAGGTGAACACATTATACTTTCCTACACTACTGTCATCCCATCACATCTTTTATCTTATCCTATTTCCTCCTGTGAACCAAACAGGGTCATAATGCTAGGGCTTAATCCCTTGACTCCATTTCTAGTTAAGCCTTGATGTGTGGTCTTGAATTCTGATATCTACTTAAGAACTATGCTATCCTTATTAGGGCTTTGATTGCAATGTAAAATATTGTTGCTTTATATCATGGAGCCCCTCTTGCATAAAGGTATCCTAAAACCTAAATATCCATAGATGAAGTATATGCTTAGTAAAGGGGAAATACAGACCGAAACAGGAAAAATATCAAGGCAGCTAGCTGGGCACTGCGAATTAAAAAGTATGGTTTTGAGTGGGAAAAATGCACAACATTAATGTTGCCTCCTCAACACTAGTATAACTTCATCTTCTGTAGTTTTATGTGATGGTACTAGCTACCCTTCACTTTGACCGAGGTTTTCAGTTTGGGTTTGGTTTGCGTTTCATATGAACTGATTAATGCATTACCCTATATTCAGAGCCCAATTAGGCTGTTCCTATGTAGTATTCATTTGTTCATGTTTTGGAGGTTTTGCAATGCTGAAAAGACCTCTTGCGGGTTTTTTCTATACCACCACTACCACCATCAGGTCCACCACCACCACCACCACCATCTTAGCCTCAGTCCCGACCATGTTGGAGTCAGCTTCTTGGTTCCTTCTTTCCATTTCTACTTTGTATGGGCTGGTTTGTTTACATGTATACAGTAACTAAATTTGGCATATAGTTAATCTGCTAACGTGGATTGTGTTTTGAAAAGTCATGTATTACTGAGTAATTCTTGCACCTGAGGAAATTAGATGGAAACATTTAAATGGAAAATACATAGCTCCTAAGCCAACCTTATTAAGAATCATCTACATAAGCGAAAATTAGTAATAAATGTGTTCTACAGAAAAATTATAGAAGGTTGAGGAGTGTACTGGAATGTACGTGACCAAGGGCAATAAATTGAGTAGGATGATGACATGAAAATAGGAGATGAAGTTGAAAATAAGATTCAGAAATGCACTGGAATACTGTCCTCTAGAGCCAATTGTGATTAAAGCTGCTGAAGAAACGGTTAACCATTGAAAAAAAATGCAGAAAACTAGAGTATTTGTTCATTGACTTGGCCAGGTGACAGTCTGAAAACCATTTGCTTTGATTGTTTAGCAACAGAATGGTCTAATGGTAATGTACATATTAAGAAACTGAACAATTGTCAGTTCTATAAACTTTTTCTTCAGACTTTAACTATATATACTGTTATTCAGTATAGCAATAAGGTAGCTAGAATATAACTTAGCCGATGAGTTCTTACATCTCACATCTTAAGTAATCTGAATAATAGATATATTTGAAATAATATTTCCTATTTCTTAGAACATGCATATTTATATGTACTTATTATCGGTTATACAATTACAATCTTAGACAGTGTTAAAGTTTTTCCAAGTGGGGATTGTTGGCAGTCTTTCTATGTTCTGGTTTGTCTCTTCATGCATCAACAGTTTAGGTAATAGTTGCTTTGTCGATGAATCCATATAGCTGTTATAATGTCAGGCTTTTATATGGATCTCATATTATGATGTTGTATGTGGAATAATCGTAGCAATAGCTGAAGGGGGTATGTTCCTGCTTTGCGTCATGCACCCAGAATGTTATATTGCAACTAATTACATTATGGTCTGCTGTAACTTCATTTCCTGAAGGGTGGTGCAGTTTCATTTCTATGCCCTCCATCAGAAGATGAAGTTGCAAACGTTCAGTGCTTACTTGCAGAACCCCAAAACGAGAAGTTGGTAGAAGTAGATGGCAGATCCTTGGAGTTGGGCCACCAAGTTGCCTTTGAAGATTTTGCTTATTCAATTGATTGCTACGACTACAAGTATGACACATATGATGTTAAGATGCATTCAGGTATTGCTTGTCTGCTGGTTACCCTAACAATCGTTGTTGTTGTTGTGTTTTCCCCTTTCTGTATTGAAGAAACTTCCGTGATGTAAACTTGTACTTTGTAGAAGAGGGTAGACCTTATCTTCACTTTATTTAGATTTGGTACAAAAGCTGCATTTATGAAATTATATAGATTGTATCCGATATTTCCATGCTAATATGCTGTTCAAATGAACGTAACAAGTCACGAATGTTACGAAGTTAGGCTAGTTTTTTTGGATTATTATCTAGTTTTTAGCATTGCTTGCTAGCCTCTAGTGAGGGCGATGTCTTGAGGTTGTAGTTGTTTAATAGGTATTAATGATGATAGAGCACTGCCTATTTTGTTTGCATTCTATGTTTCATAAATAAAATACTGTACTTATATTTCTAGAGCATAATTAAGACTGGACAAACATGCCTATAATGTCCTCTGTTTCCCTTTGACGTCAGAAAGTTTTTATTTGCTTGTGGGGAATAAACCTGTTCATTGTTTTAACAAAGCTCATATTTCTTATCTGCTTGTGCAGAGATTTTGTATTCAAATCCTCTACAAAACGGACATGAAACAAGCCTTCACGTAATAAAAAGCTTCATAATTGCTCATATCACTTTTTATATTCGCTCTACTGTCTTACACAGACTTATTATGCAGTTCATTGACAGTGTTTTCCAAGGGATTGAAGATGAAGCTGATGACAATAATCTACATATGCCTGAGCATCTGGCTTGTTCTAGTCAGTCCCTCTTACCAATATCTTTATGGTAAATTTTTTGAAATTTAATTCAGATTACATTCTAAATGGCGTTTCTATATTTAACTCAAGGTGGCTTATTCACTGGAAAACCATCCTCTTGTTATGAGCCAAGCTTAGATTGCCACACGCAAGATTTCGATTTTGAGTGTCCTCAGCAAAGTGTTAAAACTGAAAATCCAGGCAATGCCAGTGCAATGAAGTCAACTTTTATTGTTCCAAAAACTGAATTTACTGTCGGTACAATTGACAAGAGCGTTCCAGGTGTTGATGAAATGAGCATTTCTGAACTTCATCAGATGTTTAGAACTACATTTGGACGAGATACATTTATCAATGACAAGGAATGGCTCAAGCGCCGGATTTTATTTGGCTTTGGAGATTCTAATGAGTTTAACAGTGATCCTTTTCTCTTAAAAGGTGGGTTATGTGAAATGGAGGATGATGTAGTCTTTGCCTTTTCAAGTGACCCTGGTTTTCCTGAAAGTCTGACTGAGCTGACAGTCACTCAATGCCAGCAGAGCATGGTGTTAGCAGAGGAAGATGCATTGAGGGATATTGATAGTGGGAATGATGTGAAAACTGCTGGTTGTTTTGAAGAGCGTGGTTTGTGGAATTTAGATTGGACAGATAAAAGTGATGAATGTACTAGCAGGAAGAGATTACGTAAGCCTACTCGTCGATATATTGAAGAATCTTCAGTTGAAGAATCAAGGAAGTGCCATGAAACCTTGCCGAACTCTGTTTCTGCTTCCAGGAGAAAAAAGTCAACTATTTCAGTTCAGAAGCAGTTTTGTCATGACAGCTCTGAAGTTCTGCCATTATTTTACAAGAATGATTCCTCTCTAGATTTTGCGAGTCAGATGGTGTCTGCTAATCGAACTCGACGAGGACGGCCAAGAAAAAATCCGGATCATATGGTATGTTGCTTTCTTGGCAATAGGAATTTAGTATGATCTGTATATTTCACTAGTATTATGTGAACTTTTTGACCATGCTAGGAGCTTGTCTTATCCTTAACAGGAAAAGAAATTACAAGAGGAACTTTCTAACTTGATTGTCTTTAATCTTGAGGCAATATGGAGTTCTCTGATTTTGTAATCCACTGCTTTCTTTGTATGCTCAGGGGAATGGCTTTTACAAAACCAAGAAACATCGTCCGCAGGTCTCTGGACATACGAATAACTGCAGTTCAGTATTGTCTGAATTTGAACCAAACGACGATGTCTCAGATTTTTCGGACCTAGATGATAGAAAAATTGGCGTTCGCCGTAAACATCATCGGCTTTGGACTCTCTCAGAGGTCATGAAACTGATTGAGGGTGTTTCCCGTTACGGGGTCGGTAGATGGACTGAAATAAAGAAGTATTTGTTCTACTCATCCACTCATCGCACATCTGTAGACCTCAAGGTTTTTCTGCTAGTCAACTTTCTTATCTTAATGCTAATGTTTCTTTTTGTTTTTAATTTATAGTCGGGATTTTGATGTGAGAAACTGCTGCTTGTTTTGTAATTGTACAGGACAAGTGGAGAAACCTTTTAAGAGCTTCTGGTGCCCATATTCATGGCAAGGAGGTTTGTTTTATCCAACTTTCCTCATCTTTGTTCTTTGATTTTGTTGCAAATTTGTGAAGCGTCATTAAAAAATAATTGGTTGAAATTAGTATATACCATGACATTTTAGAACTTTGATTTTGTTGCAAATTTGTAAAGCGTCATTAAAAAATAATATATACCATGACATTTTAGAACTATACATTATAGTTTTGTACGATATTGCATTCTTCTTATAGATTACTTGCTCAAGTATTCCATGGTTTTAGATCATGTGTTATTGTGGCTCTAAGTTTTTCTATCAAAAGTAAAAAAAAATGCACATCATGTGTGATGTGATTATGTGAACCATAAATCAACATTCTGGCAAAGTTCTAATTTTGACTTATTATACTATTTGGAAGGTGTTATATGGTAAATAGGATGCAAAGAGATTATTTTCACTACCCAAAACCCACTCCATATATAGGAGAGGTACAGTCTTGGGCTCAAAACCCTAATGGGCAAAACATGCTTAAGCCCAAATACAAAATAGACACTGAATCCATTACACTCGACATGAGGCAATTTAACAAATAAAAGACTCTCTGAAATAAAGAACATAAACACATTATTCCTTATTTTTGTCAACAAGTGAAGAGCAGTAATGAATATTCTGGCTGAAACCCCTTTAGGACATTGCAGATTTTTGAGAATGTATTCTGATTAGCACAATAATATTTGAACTGTTTGGCCTATCTCATGGTTAATTTTGGCAATGTATTAAGCAGTTGCTAAAAGATTTTTTTTTTAAAGATTATGTATATGCATCATTGGATGGTTCATGCACGTTTCTATCAATATTTGTAAGTTTTGCATGATCTCTTATGTTATTATAATATTTAACTGCTCCTTTAAAAAACGTTTAACCTCTAGCTGGGCAAAAGTATAGCAAACACGTTTAACCTCATAGATGTGGACAGTCCAAACTCTGAATCCTGAAAACTCTTATGTTTTCTAAATATTGAAATCTGGTACTCGCAGGCTCACAAGAGGAAGAAGCAAATTTCCCACTCCATTCCACAAGCTGTCGTTCTGCGTGTTCGAGAACTAGCTGTTGTGTACCCCTATCCAAGGCAAAGGGAAACTATTTGTGACGCACCAGCAGCTGGTGATCTTGATGCTGAAATAGAAAACTGACAACTGTTTCTGTCGAAGTTCTTCGAAATTCCATCTATGCCCCTCGTAAGGTAATATATGTTTACCGCTTTAGTACTTTTTATGTGGATGTTTCTTTGGCAGTAAGGGGTGGTCTGATGAGATGCTCATTGTGCTTTTCTCAGGATTTTTCTGCCTATACATGTAATTCAGTCATTTCGTAGCTAACATAAGGCCGCAGGGAAAACATGACAGGTGGTCACCAAATGTATACGGATGTTGGTTTCCTGCAAATGAGCGAGTTTTGATGCTCAGTCTTCCTGAATCTGGAGGTGATCTGACCTTGTACTTCTCCTGTACTTTTAACTGACCTCACATCAACTTGGTTCTTAGCTTGTATGTGAATATCGTCTGGTAATCTGTATTTTAATAGATTGCATGTAAATCGCTGTATCAGGCCATAAGGAAGTCAATTGGATGTTTTTGTGAAGTTTCGTCATTTTCTTTCTTTTGGAAATTTGGTATTATGATGTCGATGCCGTTTTCTATTGGACTGACATCGTTCTTGCAAATTTTCTTATATAGTGTGTAATAATTTTTCACCTGACAGAAAAGTAGACTGGAAACCATATCAGATTTAATATCAAATAATATTACATGCACGATGCTTCACATTATTTATATTTTAGTGCAAGCATTTTCTTTTATGACCGGGATATTTATGATGGGTGTTATATAGCTACATTCAAAATGTGCACAAGATCTTGTTGATGTATTCACAATCCATCACGTGAAAGATATATTTTTGACTTGATAAACTCTTATTCTTTACGTGCCCCTTGGGCTCCGGTCGATGTGACTGCCTTGTTTTGTTCCTGTCTGGCTTTGCTTATGTTTGTTCTGCGTTGTCCTCTGCCTGCTTCAGAATCGTTCTAGTTTGTTGGTTTGAATGAATCGAATTGACCTCTTTGCTCAATAATTTCCGACCATGCCTGCGGAAATGTTTTGTTATTGAAAGGAAAATGTTAGGTGAGCAATCTAACTGAAACTTGAAGCAGTTTTTTCTTTCTGGGAGGGATCTAGGTCTTTGAGAGAAAATAGAAAGGATTATACCACGAGAAATTAGGTTCGAAATGGATATAAAATATATCTAAAAAAGACATCAGAAGTTAACATTGAATGTGTGATGGAAGTATTTCTCGAGTATGATCTACATCTAGTGCCATTTGATGTTCACTAACAGCATACTGTTATCTTGATGTTTACTACTGTGTAAACTTGCATGTTTCTCCATACTTTGCGTACCGTCTGCAGAAATCTGTGAATTCTGGAAATATATTGTATGGTGAATGACTCAGCGACAACTGCTAATTGACTTAGTAGCAACTCATATCTGTTTATTGACCAAAAACACGTTCTATTTATGTATATACCGTGCGTATCATTCTTGCGTTTTATGTATACTATTGTTTGTATTTATCTGTAAACACTCCACGGTAGAGCTGCACAATATTAATTTTACCACATAGGTGTTACTAGGCTGTTGGCTCGTAAGGACAATATTTCATCTTAAACATTTGATTCACAACAACATACAACAACTGCTACTTACAACTATGCACAAAACTCATACACAATAAATAATAATAATATTGTGGACGGATTGGAACTTAAAATCATATTTGTTACAAAGAATATGTTCTTTTACATTGGGAAGGAGACCCTCTTTACAATATGATATCATTGGGGATGAAGAAGTCTAACGCACACTAGAGAAATAGTAAATGTAATCGATGTGTGATAGGAATTTACTATCATAAATACACCCAGACAACCACTCAGTAAACGAATTGATATGAATTAATACCAACATCCCTCAAACTCAAGGAGGATGAAAGACACAACGTTTGTGAATCAGCTTGTGATTTGAGACATGAGACAATGTGCGTTGATGTGAAGATGTCTGCAATTTGATCTGTAGATTTATGAGGGGAGCATGATGATGCCATTTAGATGTTTCTTTCCCACAAAGTGATAGTATATCTCTATGTGTTTAGTCCTGTCATGAAGAGATAGATCACTAGCAATTCATATTGCGTTCTTGTTGTCATATAAGACGTGTAGCATCAGGAATGATAACTAGCATATCACTTAGTAGCCAATGGTTGTATACTATTTTTTGAGTGGTTGTTACACATTGTTCTACACTCTACCTCAATAGAAGAAATAGATACGACATTTTGTTTCTTGCTCTTCACGATAATGGAGAATTATCGAGAAGACAAAAATTAGTGGTAGATCGTTTAGTGGTTGGGCATCCAACCCAATCAACATTAGTGTATGCACGTAAGACAAGATTGTAGAACAAGCTCATGAGTAGAGACCTTATGACTGTTCCCCATATGTAGCGTAGAGTACATCAACATAGTGGACAATTCGTGGAGAAGATAAGAATTCTGATACAATGCTAACATGTTGAATATATGACCTAGTGATGCACACATATAGTAGTTGTCCTACTAGCTAAAGATACCTTGTGAGATTAGACAATGACTCGCCATCGGTTTGGTGCATGTAAATCAAGAGGTATGTCTGCATTCCATAAGTCAAATACTTTGGCATGCTCTATAATAGATGCTACATACTTTTGTCGAGAGATCATAATTTCTTTTTGCCCAAGAGCAATCTGAAAGTAGTGAAGCTGTCCAAGGTTCTTCATATAATGTTGTAATTCATTGATTCCTGCCACATAATCTCCTGTGAGGATCATGTCATCAACATACAAGATTAGGATGACCCGCCCTTGAGGTGTACTGCACACAAACATTGAATAATAATATGAGCTCTAGGTGTAACCTATGTGATGACTTGTCTTAAGCATTCAAACTAGAATTCGGGTGCTCGTTTGAGTCCATAAAAGGCTTGACACAGAATACAAACATGAGATTCATGTAGTACTATTCTCGGTGGATAATCCATGTATGCAGTTTTTGAGAATTCTCCATGTAGAAAAAGACATTTTGAAAATCCATATGGTATAAAGTCCAATGACAGACTGACTGTTGCAATGGCAAGAAGAATCCTGACAGTGGTCAAATGAACAACTAGAGCAAAATTTTCTTCATAGTCTATGTCATACTCCAGAGTGAAGCCCCTAGCAACTAGGCATCCTTTGTATCTATTAATCATGCCATTAGTCTTGTGCTTGATTTTGTAAAGCCACTTGCAACTAAGATGTGAAGTACCTACTGGTAGAGGAACAAGATCCCAAGTGTGGGTGCGTTCAAAGGCTTGAAGCTCTTCATGCATATCCTTATTCTAGTGCGTAGAACTGGAATCTTGCTAATATGAAGATAGAACATGATATGTAGGAAGAGCTGTAAGGAAACTTGCGTATTCTAAAGAGTAACATGTGACTACTGAATGATCATAGCATGGATTTAGCCGGTGTCTGCGGTGAGATTCTTGGACCCATGTTAATGTCAGTAGAAGAAAGGTTTTGTGCAACATTGGGATCATAATCATGTGTCATGGCATCAGATGATGTATGAGGGTCAACATGGGTAGCCTCAATGCCTAATGGAGGTGATGTGACAAGAGGCTCAACATGGGTAGCCTCAATCTCAATGGAAGGCTTAACAAAGGTAGCCTCAATCTCCATGGGATGCTCAATTTGTGTACCTTTAATCTCAAGGTTTGTGGTGGAAGCTGTTGTGGTAGTGGATTCCCTCATGAGGGATGGTGATGAACTCATGAAGCAAGGAGTGATCTGTGTTGGTGAAAATATAGTAAGGTGTTTCATCAAGGAATGTAACATGCCTCACTATGCTCATACAGTGAGCAACATGGTCAAATAACAATACCCTTTGTGTTCATCACTATATCCTAGAGGACACAATGTGCATACCATGCCCCAAGTTTGTTTTGCTCGTGCTGGGAAAGGACAAAGAAAGTACTGCCAAAAGTACGTGAGTGAGTGTATGATGGTAGTTGGTTGTAGAGTTTTTCATGTGGTGAGGCACCCCTAGGATTTGATTAGGCATGAGATCAATGCGATAAGTGGATGTGAAGATGGATTTGACCCAGAAACGTTGTGGAACTCCAGAGTTAATGAACAGAGAATGAGTAGTTTCAACAATGTGTCTGTGCTTCCTCTCTACAACACCATTTTGATCATGGGTGTAAGGGAAACATTATTGAAAAATAGTTCCTTGGGAATCGAGGATCTTGTACATGGCAGTAGATGTGTACTCCTTAGCACCATCTTTGTGGAATGCACAAATGACTTCATTGTGTTGGGTTTTAATTCTATTGGTAAATGAATGATATGTGTTGAATTTCAGACATGTTGCACATGAGGTAAATCTATAAATATCTTGTGAAATAATCAATAAAAGTTACATTATATTGAAATCCACTTCCAAAAAGAGATAGGTGCAAGCCTCCCAATATTAGAATGAACAAGATAAAAAAGATTGCTACTTTTATTGGTTGAATTTGAAAAAGAAAGAGCTGCAACTTTTATTAATTTGCAACCAGTCCACTCTTGTATTTAAGTGGAAGTACATACTGAACCAAGAGTGTCAGACTTATTAAGATTACTAAGACGACTTGGAGATATATTCCTAATTTATAATGCCAAAAATTTGATGAGAGCATTACTCTAGAAAAGGCAATGCGGGTGGTGTTTGAAATGCAAAGACTATACACATGATACATATCACCAACTCTAATTGTAATCCCAATCTCTTGGCCTGAACGCGGATCTTAAGGAAGAACACCAAACTTTATAAAAAATTTCTTAAAAGCCAGAATCACATATTTTAGCAATAGATAAGAGATTCATATTCAAGTTAGGAACATGGAAAACTTGTTGGTATGTATGTCAGAGAGCCAATTATATGACGATTGTAATGGGGCATTAGATACCTGATTTGATATTGATAAATACAATTCCATCTATTATATTTGTCTCAATCATGAGATGATGACATACATACTAGATGTCTAAAAAATGATTTTACTCGATAAAATATGTCTTCAGGATGATGACCTAGATAATGAGATCATATGTATGATAAGAATGTATACATTCTTGTTATGTCCCTAGTCAGAGATTACTATGGAAGCCAAATAGACAACAATAATACACATGACTAGAGTGTGTTCGTTGATGACAAAATTTCACCATGCATGATATGCGATATCAAACCAAACACGTAAGTACTTGTTAGAGACAATATACTAGACATACCCACTTTGAGAGTGATGCGTGGAACCTCCTATCTTCCCAATAGTGCTTCATCCATTGACAAAGCAGATCTAGAGCTTCAGTCTATGCTTGAGCCCATGATTTGGCTTGGCGCCTTCTTCGAGATGTGGCAATCTCGCAGAAAGTCTTGGTACCTTAAGGAAGGCTCAGTTCCTTATCGATTAATTGAATGTATCATGCCTCGATGAAGCTCCATGGAGAAGAGAGAAGTAGGGAACCATGGCAAGGGTGAAAATGCCTTGATCCCCATGCAATTTGATCGAGTTATGCACATCACAGGGGCATTTTAGGGTTTTACACATTTTTTGTTTGTTCAGGATGCACAACCTCGATCTCAGTTTAATACACATTTTCCCTTACTAGTTTAATCCAATGTAATGTGCATCCATGTTTTTCTAGCATTGTACTATATTTACATCGACTCATTTCTCGCATGAAAATGTTGTCACCCAAGAGTTTCCTGAATTTTGATAGGTCCATATTGCAAAAATCATACAAATTGCATATCACCTCAGAAAATGATGAAAAAATATGTGTTTGAAGGCTCTTTTGATTTTCTATAAATATAACCTATTTCAAACCCTGTTTTCATCACAACTCTTCAATAATTCAATGATCAAGATTACAATTTAAAGATTATGAACTAATGTACATGTCATGACTGAATTAAATTATAGGTGATTAAGGGGTCAATCAAGTCCGAGGACTTGACCTAAGGTGGTTTTCTCTAGGAAAGTGGGCAATGTATTCTTGGAATAATTAAATTTGTTTTAATTGAATTTGATACCTTTATTATTATGCACATTGTCACGGGTTAACAACCTAACCCCAATCTACACCTTGGGCGCCAAAAATAAGGTGTACAAAAGGGTTAAAGTTACCTGTACCTGAGTGGATCAAACACACAAGTATATACATGCACCGAATAGCAAAGCTTCCTTAAATAAACCAAATGTTAATTACATAGGGGCCTGAAGGCATAGGAGTCCTACACAAGAAAAACTTAATACACGAGAGAACTACTTGCAGAAGAAAAGAACTTAAACTAAGAGTCCCATTTAACTTTAGCATCCCCATGAAAGATCTGATTTTTTTGATCCATAATATTGATTTGCATCATCATCATCATCATCATAAGAAAAATGTACCTATAAAGCATTTGAAATTGGTACACATCAACACAATATATAAATATACTGTACTGAGTACGCCTACGTGTCTTGAACTATACCTCTTTTCATATCTTGGTAATAAAAATAAAACTAAACTTGGCATTAATACACAATATGAAAAAAGCATACTTGGACAAGAATGTTTATTAATGATGCGATGATTTTGAGTCGCATTTATAGACCTGCTTTATATGTGGTTTATGCTTTAATTAGTCATTTCTATGGTTAATATCGCATAATTCATCCATTTTGGTCTTTGCCATCATTTTATGTCAAATCCCCTTAGTTTTATCATTTTGAGCATTAATTATCACATTATTATTATTTGTGTGGATTTATTTGATCTTGTCTTTGAATTTCAGGAAAAACAAGTATTTGCTTCCGTCGATACCATCGACGGAAGTCGATACCATCGACGGAAGTCGATACCATCGACGAGACCGCAGGTTGCCAGCCGAAAGGAGCAGCAAAGAGTCGATACCATCGACGCTGATGTCGATGGTATCGAGACACCTTCAGGTTGTTGGTGAAAAAGCAGTCGATAGTATCGACACCAAGTCGATACCATCGACACATGGAGGCTACAGCGTCGCAAAACGACAAAACCGACGCCTAAAGGAAGTCGATACCATCGACCCGCGTCGATGGTATCGAGATGATGAAGGGCGCGATACAGGAAGGATTTGCAGCCAGCCGCTACTGTAGCGGGTCGATACCATCGACTTGTGGATGTCATAAAGGTTGTGTCATCTTACTGTTAGTGCATGGGAAATTCAATTAACCAATAGGAACACACATTTTAAGCACATTTTCCATTATATATCCATGCATTGACTGCCGAAGGTTTTGATGCATTCTCTTGACTCTCAAAGAGCTCAAGATTAAGGCCTTTATGATCGACTACGAAAGAGTTAGATCATATGTACAATGTGACCGACTACCAAAGAGTTAAGTCACTTCCATGCACTATACTACCAAAGAGTTTATTGCTATCATATAATGGAAACGATAATTTATATTCAGGTTTTGCAACATACATATAGAGAAAACATCATTGAAATTGATCATACTTGAATACATATTTCAAACAATACCATATACAAAGTCTTCATAATACAACCTTATTAATTAGTAGGGACAAGTAAGAGGTATGGGCATACCTTCTACTTAGAAGTGGGGAGGCTAGAGATGCTCCTCACTGGTACCTTTGTCTTCTTAAAATTATAAGAGATTTGGTACTAATTAGCTATATTGGCAAAATCACCATTTAGTTCTAAGAGAGTATAAAAGGCCCTTTTCTTAGTTAAAGTCATGAGAGTAGAGTATGAGTCATAGAGTACAGATTTGAGTCCATAATTGATAGTGTCATGTCAGAGTAGGATTTCTAGATCAAATTGGTGGTCTTTAGATCATGATGGACAATTGTAATCATTTTTGGTAAGCCAAAATAGGGAAAAAGAGTAATAATTTGACTTTTATGATAATTGGGTCACATCAATTGGAAATGAACATCCCATAATTATCTAGGCATAAAAATAAGGTAAACACATGAATTTGGTAATTTAGTCAGGCTCGAGTATTTTTTAAATAATTAAACAATATAGAATCATATTTAAATATGAGTATTTATACAATTCTTAATTAGGGTTAATTGATATCATAATCATGATCCTCATATTTTTGTGATAAAAAAGGAGTATTGGTTTGTATTTTTCTGACACTCCTACTATTTATAGCAAATTTTCCAAGATTAGGGTATTTACTGGAAAATATGGAAAATCAAAGATTAATAAATGAAAAGGGGGTAAAGACGGGCTGTTGGATGCTCAAATCCAACGGTCAGAGCCAAGTTGCGTGACCGCAAATAAAAGAGGGGCTAATATGAGATGGCAGATTCTTACTGGTCCATGCGGAAGGTGGGGCCCACTCTCTTCTCCTTCTTCGAGCTTCCTTGCTTTGTCCCGAACTCCGATGAGCTTGAGATGGCAATAGGGGGCTCCTCGCATGCAGCTGGGACTAGATTCACCTTCATGGAGCCTTCCTGGGTCAGGGCGGCAGGTCCGGGATGCTTGGCTCCCTTTGGAGTGTTGCGTCGTTGAGAGAAGATAGGTAGGTAGCTGCTTGCGGCGGAGGAGATGGGGCAAGTGAGATACAGGTGGCGTCAAGGTCTCTTGAGGTGCCACAGAGTTGGCTTGAGGCACCGCAAAGCTAGAGGAATTATTAATTCATGGTGAGGAGGGGAAGAGGGAGCTCGTCCATCACTTATGTCATGGCAGAGCCGATCAGAGGTGTTCGCTAGAGGGTGGAGCTATCGAGGCTCTGTTCGGACCAATTGGAGGATTGGGTGAAGCAAAGGAGCCTCGACAATGCTTTTGGAGGTGTTATATAGGTGCAAGGGATAGCAGTTTGTAGATGCCCAATTCGAGTTGGGTGAGCTTGGAGAGGGTGCTCGTTGGTGGTGGTCGTAGAGGTGGTTCAGGTCGTCAAGGAGGGACGTGTGAGGGCTCGTCACGTTTGTGGTGGAGAGGGGGAGGCATTGCTTCAGTCAATTTCTCATGAGGTGGGTCATAATGGGGAGTGGTGGTCGGGGGTTTGAACTCATGGCTGTAGCAACGTTCTCCCGGGTCGATCAGAGGTTGGGGATGACTTCCCCACCGTCCGATCCCCCCCACCCCCCGAATCCATGGGGTCATGCACGGGCAACTGAGATCGAGTCTTAAGGGTTACCCACACATGGGAGAGTCACCCCCATGTGATAGGGTTAAATACCCTCACATTGATAAAAAACTATAGGGTTACATATGGACGTGATTTAATTAAAAGGAAATCTTTGAAAAAACATTGAAAAATCATAAAGGGAGATAGGAATATCCGATTGACATGAAATTTGAAACATAGCTCCACATTAGTGATCCTTAGATGTTGGGAACGTTTTATCTAAAAAATCATAACTTGATTGGTCAATGTACCACTTTATGAAATTAGGTTTTAGAGTTAATATATTATAAAAGAACAAGTATAAAGAGTATAGAAAACCCACTTTATCACATCCTACTCACCTTAAAAGAAATTTTGTCCTCAAAATTAAATTGGCTGAAAGAGATGAGGAAAACATTGATCCATATCCGCTTTTAGTTCCCAGGTTGCATCTTCTACACCATGATGGTTCCATTGCACCTTCACCATATGGATCTGCTTTTTCTTGAGCTCTTTGACTTTGGAATGAATAATCTTTGTAGGATGCTCCAGATAAGAGATATTCTCCCACAACTCAAGGGTCTTGTGATTCAGTACATGCCTATCATCCTTCACATAATGCTTCAGATTGGATACATGAAAAATATCATGTATCATACTGTATTGTGGAGGAAGATCAAGCCGATAAGCACATTCACCAATGCACTCCAGAACCTCAAAGGGGCCCACATATCTCAGACTAAGTTTCCCTATGTTCTTGGCTATAGCACGGATGGGTCTGATCTTCAAGAAAGCATACTCACCTGCCTTGAACTGCTTGTCTGACGTGTGTGCATCTACATATGATTTCTGATGATCCTAAGCCCGCTTCAACCTTTTCTTGATCAAAGACACCTTATCAACATAGAGTTGCAACTCCTTATACTTTAACATATTCCTTTCTCCGACTTCATCCCAATGGAGAGGGGATCAACATGGCCTACCATAGAGAGTTTCATAGGGTGGCATATCAAAACTGGATTAATAGCTATTATTGTATGCGAACTCTGCTAATGGAAGGTAGTAATCCCAAGATCCTTCCCAATCCAGAACACATGATCTAAGAAGATCCTCCAAGATTTGGATAGTACGTTCTGACTGACCATCATTTTGGGTATGATATGCGGTGCTAAAATTCAACTATGTACCCAACTCATTCTATACTTGCTTCCATAAATGTGATGTGAACTTTGGATCCCGATCTGAAGCAACAAATATTGGGACTCCATGCAGCCGCACGATCTCCCTGATATATAACTCAACAAGCTCAGGAACTTTGGTCGTAGCCCGCATATGCAAGAAATGTGCAGACTTGGTCAGACAATCTACTATGACCCATACCACATCATGTCCCTTACTGGTCCTGGGTAATCCCACCACGAAATCCATGGTAATGTTTTCCCATTTCCATTTAGGAATTGGTAAAGGATGCAATAAACCACCTGGCCGTTGATGTTTGACCTTAATCTATTGACAAGTGAGGCAATTAGAGACAAAATCTGCTATATCTTTCTTCATACTTCTCCACCAAAAGTGTCTATGTAGATCCTTGTACATCTTAGTGGATCCACGATGTATAGAATACTTAGACCCATGCGACTCTTGCAGAATACACTTATTAATCTCTGACTCCTTAGGTACCCACATCCGATGCTTGTACCTTAGTCCACCATCCATACCAATAGATATGTGTTTGGGGTTTAGCCAAAAGAGCTGTCATCTCATCCAAGCTAGAGCTGTTCTTTTGAGATGTTAGAAGTTCACAAAGAAGACCAAGAATAATATTGATATTTTCCAGAATAATAGTTCCATCTTCTAGTTGAGGTGACCTAGAAGTCAAAGGTTCCAAACTCATTGATTCAGAAATAAGGATAGATGCACAAATTGATTTCTTATGAGTTATGACTAAGAGCATCAACTACAACATTGGCCTTGCCTGGGTGATAAGAAATAGTGAAATCATAGTCTTTAAGATATTCCAACCATCTTCTTTGTCTAATATAGAGATCCTTTCGAGTCAAGAGATATTTGAGACTTTTGTGATCCGTGAATATATCAAAAGTAGCACCATACATATAATGTCTCCAGATTTTGAGAGAATAGACAATGTCATCTAATTCCAAATCTTGAGCTGGGTAATTGACTTCATTAGGTTTCAATTGTCTAGAGGCATAGGCAACAAGTTTACCGTCTTGCATTAGGATACAACCCAAACCCATTTTAGAAGCATCAGAAAATATTACAAAGCCATCATTACATGAAGGTAAGGTCATAACAGGAGAAGAAGTCAAATAGGATTTCAATTTTTGGAAGCTAGATTCACATTCAGGTGTCCAAATGAATTTGGCATCTATTCTGGTAAGTTTGATCATGGGTAGGGCTATTTTACTAAAATTAAGGATGAAATGACGGTAATAACATGCTAGACCAAGGAAGCTATAAATTTCAGAGGAATTGATAGGATCTTTTCAATCAAGGACAACTAAGACTTTGGCAGGGTCAACTAAAATTTTCCAACCCGAAATGACATGGCCAAGAAACATGACTTGGTCAATCCAGAACTCACATTTGGATAATTTAGCATATAATTTCTGGGCTTTCAACACATCATGTATTTTTTTGGAGATGCTCACAATGTTGATCAACAGAGTTTGAATATATAAGAATGTCATCAATGAAGACCAAAATAAAGTTGTCAAGAAAAGGATGGAAGATAGTATTCATCAGATTCATAAATACTACAGGAGCATTGGTCAACCCAAAATACATCACCACAAATTCATAATGTCCACATATAGTTCTAAAAGCTATTTTTGGAATATCACAATCCTTCACTCATAATTGATGATAGTCTAATCTAAGGTCAATCTTAGAGAACAAAGTGGCAGTACAAAGTTGGTCAAATAGGTCATCAATTCTTAGGAGGGGATATTTATTTTTGATGGTGGCTTGATTGATCATGCGATAATCAATACACATTCGCATTGACCCATCTTTCTTTTTAACAAAAATGACTAGGAGAACCCCAAGGAGATGTACTAGGACGGATGAAGCCTGTATCAAGAAGTTCTTCTAATTGTTTCTTGAGCTCAACCAGCTCAACCGGTTCCATTGTATAAGGTTCCTTTGAGACTGGTGCGGTGCCCAATGCTAACTCAATCGAGAACTCAATCTCACGTACTGGAGGAATCCCTAGAAGCTCCTTGGGAAATACATCCATGTAATCTCTCACCACATCCAAGCTCTCTAAAGGTCTCACCTTAGAATCATACATTGACACAACTACAAGATAGGCTCTACATCCTTTGGCTACCAAGGTTTCAGCTTTAAGAGAAGAGATAATCATATTTCGGTTTCTTTCCTTTCTCCTGGGTATTATCAAAGGTTTAGAATTAGGTGCAGAAATGATTACTTTCTTGGCTCAACAATCAAGCATGGAATAGTTGGAAAAAAGCCAATCCATCCCCAAAATTAGGTCAAAATCTTCCATATCAAGGAGAATGGAATCAGAATGAAATTTATGACCACCATAAGAAAAAGGCAAGATTTTGGTTTTTTGAAGAGAAGTATAGATTTTTACACTAGGAGTTGTTACATCCCAGATATAACCTAGATCTTTTATCTCTAATTTGATCATGGAATCAAGACTTCTGGAGATGAAGGTATGTGTTGATCCTGAATTGAATAGGGCCACAACAGGATGATCTTGGAGACATATCATACCTACATTAGGATTTTTATATGAGATCATGGTTTAGAGGGGTTTTCATATATATATATATATATATATATATATATATATATATATATATATATATATATATATATATATATATATATATATATATATATATATATATAGTCAGGCTAGAATACACTCGAGTGTACAGATCACACGAATACACTCAAGTGTGTTTGCATATCAACAATATTTTTTGCAAAATGTAAACCATTGATCTTCACCGTCATACTATAACTAGGCTACATACAAATTTTGAGCCCATTTGTATGAGTGTAAGTCACTCATCCAAGGGCAACAAAATTGATGCACGAAACCAATTTGAAATGCATAATTTTTGTGGTCTTTATAACATGACCTATAAATGTACAAATGTGCTCAAATTTTGCGTATGATCTATTCACAAGATGTTTAAGAAGATTAATGGATTATATTTTTGAAAAAAATATTGCATCATGAAAAACCACTTGCATGTATTCTGCTCCGAATACACTCGAGTGTATTCTAGCCTGAATCTCTCTCTCTCTCTCTCTATATATATATATATATATAAATTATTAAAATTATTACCTTCAATCAAGTTGTTGTCATTAGCCTTAGCTTCCTCTACATCAATTGCAAACTCAGCCCTGACGATGTTCTGGCTGAGCCTGAGCTGGGAGTAGGTGGTTGGATAGGTGGAGCTCCAGGCTGAGGTAATGGGGCAAGATGGTTCTGAGGTTCCCCTAGAACCAGACTTGGGCAATTGAACTTCATATGCCCTTCCTTCTTGTAATAGAAATAGTTTGGCCTCTCAAACATGCATTTCCCAACATGTAACCCACCACAAATTTTGCATTTGTTCAAATTTCTATATGGTCCACCTCGACCTCGACCTCCTATGTTTGGTCCTCCTCGGTATGATTGACCTCTATGGTGATTTCCTCCTCCTCTTCCCATGCCATGGCTATGAGGCTTCTTCTTATCCTTATCAATTTCATTGTCCTTGGTGATGGATGCATCGATCAAGCCTAAGTATCCCAAACTTGGTGCCTTATTCTTCCCTAAGGTTATTTCTTGGGTAAGGGCGCTATTGATGGTGGCTTAAAAGGTGGTGTTGGTGGAGGTGCAAAGGTAAACTTTCAGTTCTTGGTTTAGGCCATCTATGAATTGTTAAATATTTTCATCTTCATCAAGGTGATGAGCATGATGCTCTAGGAGTCTAAAGGCCCTAACATAGTCAGCAACAAATAATGTTCCTTGGGTGAGGTTATTGAATTGCTTCCTCTTATCCTTTCTAGAAGATATGGGCATGAACTGAGTAGTGAAATCACCTTAAACTCCTCTCAACTTATAGGGGCATTTGGGAGTTCTCGTGTATGGTAATAATTTTCCCACAAGATAAGTTGGTAGGTTGCAAAAGTGACCTTATCTTCCTCAACACATTTAAGGGCTCTAAAGGCATTTTCAACAGATAGAATCCATGCATCAACTTTATCTAGGATCACCTAAGTTTTCTCCATGAAAGGCTTTGAGTTTGAGTTTGAGTAAATCACTAATGGTAGTTTCAGGATTGGTCCTAGATGAAGAGGCAATATTATTGGTTTTCTTTAGGGCTAGGGCATGCATACATTCCAACATCACCTTCTTTTGTTCCTCTCATTCACCTGTAGCCATGGACTTATTAGGGCTTGAGTTAGATTCATCACCAGAGTCATCATTAGTTCTATTTCTCTTGGATCTAGTTTTTGGAGGCATATGCAAGTTTGTAAATCAAGAGATGATTTAGTTGATTAATTGAGATAGATCATATTGCAAACAACAAAGTTTTATCAATCATAAAGATATGTTTTCCAATTCTTCATGTCTTTTAGTTGTTCCCAATTCTCCTATTCTACCCACATAATAGAGAGAGTACTTCATTGATCATAGTTGAGAGAGAGAATGTAGATGAGAAGCCTAGTGTGTATCATTCACTAAATAGGTGGCTAAGGTAGTCCTCAATTTAGAAAAGATGAGAAGATAGATTTCTCTAAGGTACGAGTGCCCACTTCAACAATAGTTGCATTAGCTAGGCAGATTACTTATAGCGGGGAACCCTAACCACCGTGAAAATGGATTGAGGATTTTATGCTAGAACCTTCTGCAAGTATCCTTCTAGACACGTCGACAACATAAAGTTAAATATGGGTTACCTTAGGTCTAAATAAGGTTACTAGGTATTTGATACACATATATTGACCTATGTGCCTGCTCTGATACCATCTGTCACGGGATAACAACCTAATCCTAATATACACCTTAGGCATCAAAATAAGGTGTACAAAAGGGTTAAAGTTTCCCGTCCCTGAGTGGATCAAACACACAAGTATATACATGCACCAAATATCAAAGCTTCCTTAAAATAAACCAAATATTAATTACATAGGGGCCCAAAGGCATAGGAGTTCTACAGAAGAAAAACTTAATACATGAGAGAACTAATTGCAAAAGAAAAAGAACTTAAACTAAGAGTACCATTTAACTTTAGAATCCCCATGAAAGATCTGATTTTGTTAAGCCAGCATATTGAGTTGCATCATCATCATCATAATAAGCAACAAGTACCTATAAAGCATTTGAAATTGGTACACATCAACACAATATATAAATAATTGTACTGAGTATGCCTACGTGTCTTTAGATATACCTCTTCTCATATCTTGGCAACTAAAATAAAACTAAACTTGGCAGTAATAAACAATATGACAAAAGCATACTTGGAAAAGAATGTTTATTAACCAATAAGAACACAAAATTTAAGCACACTTTCCATTATATATCCATGCATTGATCGCCGAAGGTTTTGATGCATTCTTTTGACTCTCAAAGAGCTCAAGATTAAGGCCTTTATGATCGACTACCAAAGAGTTAGATCATATGTACAATGTGACTGACTACCAAAGCGTTAAGTCACTTCCATGCACTGTACTACCAAAGAGTTTAGTGCTATCATATAATGGACAAGATAATTTATGTTTAGGTTTTGCAACATGCATATAGATAAACCATCATTGAAATTGATCATACTTGAATACATATTTCAAACAATACCATATGCCAAGTCTTCTACATTCATAATACAACCATATTAATTAGTAGGGCCAAGTAAGAGGTATGGGCGTAACTTCTACTCAGAAGTGGGGAGTCCAGAGATGCTCCTCACTGGTACCTTTTTCATCCTAAAATTATAAGAGATTTGGTACTAATTAGCTATATTGGTAAAATCACCATTTAGTTCTAAAAGAGTATAAAAGGCCCTTTTCTTAGTTAAAGTCATGAGAGTAGAGTATGAGTCATGGAGTATGGATTTGAGTCCATAATTGATAGTGTCATGTTAGAGTAGGATTTCTAGATCAAATTGGTGGTCTTTAGATTATGATGGACAATTATGATCATTTTTGGTAAGCCAAAATAAGGGAAAATAGTAATAATTCGACTTTTATGATAATTGGGTCAGATCAATTAGAAATGAACATCCCATAATTATCTAGGCACATAAAGAAGTTAAACACATGAATTTGGTGATTTAGTCAGGCTTGAGTATTTTCAAAATAATTAAACAAGATACAATCACATTTAAGTATGAGTATTTATATGAGGTTGGGGACGTCTTCCCCGCTGTCTGATCCCCCCCCCCGAATCCATGGGGTCATGTGTAGGTGGCTGAGATTGAGGTTGAAGGGCGACCCATGGATGGTTGAGTCACCCCCCCACGTGACATGGTTAAATACCCTTGCATTGATAAAAAACTATAGGGTTACATATGGATGTGATTTAATTAAAAGGAAATCTTTGGAAAAACTTTGAAAAATCTTAGAGGGAGTTAGGAATATCCAATTGACATGAAATTTGAAACATATATCCACATTAGTGATCCTTAGATGTTGGGAAAGTTTGAGCTCGAAAATCATAACTTGATTGGTCAATGCATCACTTTATGAAATTAGGGTTTTAGAGTT
This sequence comes from Alisma plantago-aquatica, assembly GCA_963693085.1. NCBI lineage: Eukaryota > Viridiplantae > Streptophyta > Magnoliopsida > Alismatales > Alismataceae > Alisma > Alisma plantago-aquatica. The sequence goes on along the minus strand of OY856411.1, from coordinate 913,199,605 downwards.
AAGATATTATAAAAGAACAAGTATAAAAGAGTATCGAAAAACCACTTTATCACACACATTATCATGTTTCATGAAATTATGAACGATTTTAAAGATGACATTACGTATAGATATCATTGTGTGATTGATTGTTTATGGTCTATTGTCAAACCTCAACTATGACAATGATTTATGAGGGAGAAATCCCATTACGTTCAAGAAGGGAGAATACCAATATGAGATTATAAGGGGGAAATCCCATTATGTTCAAATAAGGAGAAATTCCACTAAGACACTATGAGGGAGAAATCCCAATGTGTTAATGAAGATAGAAATCACGTTAAGACAATATGAGGGAGAAATCCCATTACGGCATAGGGAGGAAGGAGTCCCTTTATAGTCAAGATTAAGATTAAAGACAATAATGATTAAATCTAGATCTAAGATAATGAACAAACTTAAGGAATTGGTTAAATTCTTGTATCCGCCTCGATCATGAACCTTTGGGTCATTATGGGCTTTCCTAGTATTATGGGATTATAAGCAATTATGTGATCCTAGGGAATTAAGAGAGGCAACATATATTCATTTATCCAATTCATAATGTTTAAATGATTCAAATAATCATAAGATACTCCATGGTCAAGTTATGTCAAATTTATGTCATGACAAGTTTACTTCACGTCAAGTTTATATATACTTCAAGCTTTACAATGTGACAAGTACTTGAACTTACGTTTATGTTTGTTTTGTATGGCTAGATACACAATGTGTACAAAATTTTGATCAATTGAGGATTTAGAGAAACAAGCAATGACCAGAAGGATTTGAAGTTTAGCCTAGAAACTCGATCCAATGCCTGTAGATATCATTTACATCATGTCTAAGTTATATTATCCAAGTCAAGCTCAGTAGATTTAGATTTCATGATGAGGTTTTAGATTTCATGTCTATGAAATATGTAAAAATATTTTAAATTAATGTAAGGTGTTTCATTTACTCTAATTGAAATGATTAGCAATCCCCCTTGAGAATAATGCTTCCACTCAGTGATATACATATGTTTAAAAAGTGAGATGCTACATTATTGTGATAACCCATGTTTTAGGATTTTGATGACTAATATAACATTTAAAGTCATGGTTGGAGTAAAATGATTACATGTTGTACCTCAAGACGTGATGTGGTCAAATAATGGAAGTTGAGCTTGTTTGATGATTCGTGACTGGTATTTCATGTTTAGACACTTATTTTTGAGGTTATTCGAGGAATTTAGTTTCATGACCACATGTTAGAATTACGATTTCAAACTTGTTACTAAGAGATAATATGTGAGGAGTAACCTATGTCACAATTTTCATCCTATTTGAAAGTTGATGCGAGCTTGCATAAGCCTTAGCTGATATGGTTGATTCATTTTTTTTTTAAATTTGTTGTCCTTAACAACTATATGTCACGCTGGCTAGTTATGCTACGGGAGGAATGTGAAACAAATCTATAGCTACCAACCCAAAATACCACGTCAAACAAAGCCCTTCCACACATTCCCTTTTACCTCTTCAGATCTGAACTTCTAGGAGCTCTCCAACAAACCCATCGCTACCGGAACACGGATGGTTGAGGAGATATCTATTTCTTTATTCCTACAGCAGAAGAGCCGATCTCTCTTCCTCCATCAAGAAGATAACACACGAGAGAGAGCAGAGTCCCGCAGACGGCGGACTCACTGGTGGAAGACGTGTTCCACGCGAGGAGAGTGAGAGACTGTGAAGGAGTACTCGCCACAATCCAACTTGGTGCGGAAACACCCACAGAAGGAGGAGACGTTGGTCGATCCCAACACTCTGACCTGGTGGAAGAGCACGCCGGAGCAACCCCCCCATGGCGGTGGTGCCTGAACTTGGACACGGAGGAGGAAACTTAAGGTTGTCCACGACGGAGGCCATATTTGCGGCACGTGCTAGAGGAGGTGAGGAGAAAAGCAACGCTAGTGATAGCTCACCGAGCGAGGAGGATGCCACTTGCCTTCTTGCTCGCCATGGGGTCCAAGCGCAGCTGCGCTCAAGCCCGGCGGCATCGAGCGAGAGGTGGGGAGGCTTCGAGCTCCCTTTTTGTGGTCCAAAAGGGCTTGGCGAGGAGGAGCCGCTATTGCTCACAGAGCACAGTAGGACAATCGACTTCTCGTCGGCATTTCAGCCAAGCGGCGACGTTCAGTGACAAACGGAACTGAGGACGCGAAACTCGCCCAGGTTGACTCGTGAGGAATCGCGTGAGAGACGAAAAGAAGGATGACCCGGGTTCACAACGTAGACCGGCCCCAAGCCTAGCTAGAAGACCTGAGTCATAAACCACCCAGCTCATGGCAGGCCAAGCAAAGAAGCCGCAACTCTAAGTGGCCACATGGCGTGCTGTCATTGGCCAGATGGAGGTGTTGACCAGATTAACTCGATGTTCATGGATATAAATAGGAATCTCTGAATTCAGGTACGTGGGATTTATTAAGTATAAGACTAGTTTTCATGAATGCATAATGATATGATGTACTTTGGATGCTTGTGTTCGCATATAATTTCTTGGATGTGTATTAGTAGTATATGCTCCGCAAAACATTACAAAACATAAAAGAATATAGATGGTTTGTAGCTACTGAGTGGATATATGCTCTCTCTCTCTCCCTCAATACTCTCTCTCTCTCTCTCTTCCTCTAAATATAAGGTCGGCACTCGCTCCCCATAGCCCAAGGGGCGGGGAAAAATGAAGTGCGACATCCCTCTCTCTCCCCTCTGAAGATAAGGTCGACACTCGGTCCCCATAGTCCAAGGGGCGGGGAAAAATGAAGTGTGACACCACTTTGTAGTACAAACGCATCAAAAGGCATCTAAAAATGTGTTTACCTGATTATCGCTTTAAATAATGTTTTCTTTTACTCTTTCTTTCTCAAGATTATTTCAATTATGCAAGCATATTAGTGTGTATCTTTCTACCCACGTGCACAACACCTTGTGTGTTGATTCGCTGTTTCACGTATGTTTTAGGTTCAGAGATAGCATGGGAAGAAAAAGATGGGAGTGAGCAGCTGTTCAGGTTGTACCTATTGTGTAGATCCTAGTTTAGCATACATGTCCTTAGATTGTAGAACTTTCATTCAATATGTAATTGTAAACCATTGTGTAATAAATTCATGTTGTATAAATTTACATGTTGAATGTTGAGAATGTTATGGTTGTATGTTCATGTATGCGCATTATGCTTCCGCATCGCTTTTTGATATAATTGCTAACACTTTCGGATTTTATCTTCTCATCCCCATGGGGATTTGAGAAGATGAAAATCCGGGGACGTCACAGTTGGTATCAGAGCATGAACAATAGCTACACCTAACAATTGCTCACCATGAGACATAAAATTAAATTTCACCTTTCACAGTAAACCCTAGAAACTTAGTAAGTTGTTCTATAGGAATAAGGTTTGACTTAGCCTCTAAGTTAGAACCTAGATGTTTGAGAACTAGGTTTAGACAAGTGTGAGAAACCCTTTCCATATAGAGCTCATATGTAATGGGTAGCTACACTAATCTACACCATGTTCTCACCATTTCACTAGGTGACATGGCACCGGACTATCTACTGTGTGTGGGACACTCGAGTTTGCTGGTTTGGTTTTGTTTCCCAATCGGCTCGCACCTCGACAGTTTTCTCTGACGCCTTTTTCTCGGAGAAAAACTATATAATATTTTATTAAATATATGTAAATATAAAAATGTGTCCCTCACACAGGAGAGTAGTGGGTGTTCATGCAATCTAAGTGAAAGGGAGTGACATCAGTCTAGAAGAGAGAATAGATCTAGATTATATGTCTAGAGTCTCATAGGGTTATGTGATAGATAGATAGACAAAACAAAGATGAAGGAAATAAGTATATAGAATCTTATCTAAGTTTGATCTCTAATGGTATAAGTTTCCTTATAAAGGTTTAAGTTGTATGCTTGTTGAATCCAATTTTGTAGAATTTATGCAAACCCTTGATGATGAAAGTACATCCCCTTTTTCCTACTTAAGTTAAGATAAGTTAAGATAGAGATGAGTGTGCATGATCCTCAAGCTCTTATACAAGGAGGATGTCTAGTGGTAGGATGAGATATGTGGTGAACTCTAGAGAGAGTAAGACCCACAGGGAGAAGGTCATAGGACCTAGCCTCCAATATATGAGATATGTGTTAAAAAAAAAGAAGTCCTACACTAGATTACTCTTGAGTGTTGAGTTGAGTCCTTATGCATGATTCAAATCTATATGTGAGAATTGGGTAAAAGAAAAGGATGGGTAGATGACCCATATGATAAAGCCAATCCTTTGGTTGAGTTAGGTCCTAGTTGGAGTGACATATTTTGTGAATCTCATCATTAGTTGCAAGTGAGGTAATATATGAACTCTAGTTATGAGAGTATGATGCTTTGTGCAAAAGATACTCAAAATACATGTTCTCCCTTCTTCTTCTCTTTCTTAATATACGATGATAGAAACCTCACTTGAGCTATATAGATGATCTATATATGAGGAGTCACTCGCATAAGCTTGACCTATTCTATATTTCCCCCCTATATCATACAAGTAGCACCCAAGATTGAAATTATGATGAGTTTGACTTTAAAAATATTCTCTTCCCCTTCATATGAAACACGAAAGATATGATGCTGAGATCATGGGATAAACTTAGTATATTCTCTCTTTCCCTTTTACATAATAGATGCAAGACATAAAAAGTTGAAGTCATGAACTTGATATAAAGATAGTTTTGGATCATAGGATATATGATCAGAAATACAGCTTGTAACTTTGATCTTTCTCATTGTATGCTTCTAAGTTGAGTATGAATATCACACCATAGGGTGAAACCCTAATGGTCAAGCATGTTACATAGGCCCTTCTTAAGTAGAAAAAAAAATCCTAATATCAAGGATGAAGATAAATCTCCTCTAATGCTGGAATCATTGTAAGATGTTTATAAAAAAAAAACATATTAATGATGTTAGATTTGAACGATTTGAACATCATGGCATATAAACGAATTTCTCATGAACATTAAAAGTATGAACAAAACCTGTACCCTTAGGGGTGATGTAATCTTAAGATATTATAGTGTCATGTTATGACTAAGACATTAAGTGATGTTTCATTTCCTATTAAAAAAAATATGATGCTTCAACCTATATAAGGTGGGGTGGGTATACCCTACATGATTAAATATTCTAAGATGACAACTTAGGATGAATCTAGAATTATTATATTCATGGCAAGTAGAGTGGTGGTTTATAGACATCCACAACTCCTGAATATTAGCTTAAGAATGAAACTACTTGAATTCCGAGGACGGAATTCCGTATAAGATGGGGTGATTGTGATAACCCATGTTTTAGGATTTTGATGACTAATATAACATTTAAAGTCATGGTTGGAGTAAAATGATTACATGTTGTACCTTAAGACGTGATGTGGTCAAATAATGGAAGTTGAGCTTGTTTGATGATTCGTGACTGGTATTTCATGTTTAGACACTTATTTTTGAGGTTATTCGAGGAATTTAGTTTCATGACCACATGTTAGAATTACGATTTCAAACTTGTTACTAAGAGATAATATGTGAGGAGTAACCTATGTCACAATTTTCATCCTATTTGAAAGTTGATGCGAGCTTGCATAAGCCTTAGCTGATATGGTTGATTCATTTTTTTTTTAATTTGATGTCCTTAACAACTATATGTCACGCTGGCTAGTTATGCTACGGGAGGAACGTGAAACAAATCTATAGCTACCAACCCAAAATACCACGTCAAACAAAGCCCTTCCACACATTCCCTTTTACCTCTTCAGATCCGAACTTCTAGGAGCTCTCCAACAAACCCATCGCTACCGGAACACAGATGGTTGAGGAGATATCTATTTCTTTATTCCTACAGCAGAAGAGCCGATCTCTCTTCCTCCATCAAGAAGATAACACACGAGAGAGAGCAGAGTCCCGCAGACGGCGGACTCACTGGTGGAAGACGTGTTCCACGCGAGGAGAGTGAGAGACTGTGAAGGAGTACTCGCCACAATCCAACTTGGTGCGGAAACACCCACAGAAGGAGGAGACGTTGGTCGATCCCAACACTCTGACCTGGTGGAAGAGCACGCCGGAGCAACCCCCCCATGGCGGTGGTGCCTGAACTTGGACACGGAGGAGGAAACTTAAGGTTGTCCACGGCGGAGGCCAGATTTGCGGCACGTGCTAGAGGAGGCGAGGAGCAAAGCAACGCTAGTGATAGCTCACCGGGCGAGGAGGATGCCACTTGCCTTCTTGCTCGCCATGGGGTCCAAGCGCAGCTGCGCTCAAGCCTGGCGGCATCGAGCGAGAGGTGGGGAGGCTTCGAGCTCCCTTTTTGTGGTCCAAAAGGGCTTGGCGAGGAGGAGCCTCTATTGCTCACAGAGCACAGTAGGACAATCGACTTCTCGTCGGCGTTTCAGCCAAGCGGCGACGTTCAGCGACAAACGGAACTGAGGACGCGAAACTCGCCCAGGTTGACTCGTGAGGAATCGCGTGAGAGACGAAAAGAAGGATGACCCGGGTTCACAACGTAGACCGGCCCCAAGCCTAGCTAGAAGACCTGAGTCATAAACCACCCAGCTCACGGCAGGCCAAGCAAAGAAGCCGCAACTCTAAGTGGCCACATGGCGTGCTGTCATTGGCCAGATGGAGGTGTTGACCAGATTAACTCGATGTTCATGGATATAAATAGGAATCTCTGAATTCAGGTACGTGGGATTTATTAAGTATAAGGCTAGTTTTCATGAATGCATAATGATATGATGTACTTTGGATGCTTGTGTTCGCATATAATTTCTTGGATGTGTATTAGTAGTATATGCTCCGCAAAACATTACAGAACATAAAAGAATATAGATGGTTTGTAGCTACTGAGTGGATATATGCTCTCTCTCTCTCCCTCAATACTCTCTCTCTCTCTCTTCCTCTAAATATAAGGTCGGCACTCGGTCCCCATAGCCCAAGGGGCGGGGAAAAATGAAGTGCGACATCCCTCTCTCTCCCCTCTGAAGATAAGGTCGACACTCGGTCCCCATAGCCCAAGGGGCGGGGAAAAATGAAGTGTGACACCACTTTGTAGTACAAACGCATCAAAAGGCATCTAAAAATGTGTTTACCTGATTATCGCTTTAAATAATGTTTTCTTTTACTCTTTCTTTCTCAAGATTATTTCAATTATGCAAGCATATTAGTATGTATCTTTCTACCCACGTGCACAACACCTTGTGTGTTGATTCGATGTTTCACGTATGTTTTAGGTTCAGAGATAGCATGGGAAGAAAAAGATGGGAGTGAGCAGCTGTTCAGGTTGTACCTATTGTGTAGATCCTAGTTTAGCATACATGTCCTTAGATTGTAGAACTTTCATTCAATATGTAATTGTAAACCATTGTGTAATAAATTCATGTTGTATAAATTTACATGTTGAATGTTGAGAATGTTATGGTTGTATGTTCATGTATGCGCATTATGCTTCCGCATCGCTTTCTGATATAATTGCTAACACTTTCGGATTTTATCTTCTCATCCCCATGGGGATTTGAGAAGATGAAAATCTGGGGACGTCACAATTATGGTATGAGATCAATTTGATAGATGACCACTAGGAAAATATGGTTCACATAGTCACCTAGAATGAAAATGTGAAATTGAGGTCTAGGAATGGATTCTTGAGAAAAGATATCAGTCCCTAGGATGACATGTAAAGGATAGAGGTTTATCTAGTTAGATCTTAATTATAAATTTAAGTCTAGCTAATGGTATAGACTCTCTATTCTCAATGGTCATAGACAAACAATTGAGAGTTGAAGAAGCATGTTAAGCATGAAGGTTTTTGACACATTTCTCCTTTCTTACCAGTCCATGTGTTATGGGATACGTGTAGTAGTAGGTTAGTGAGAGGTTGCATGATAAGATCCCACATTTCTAGGTATGTGTCTGAGCACCACATATCAAGAAATATAGGTGATATATAAAGACCTAATATTATATAGTATACAAATAATGTCCAAATTAGTAAGATAAAGATTTTGTGATCAAAATGGTATATAATATCAAGTTAGTTGATGTCACACCCCAATTTTCACAACTAGTTTAAAAAATAGAATATGATTTCTTTTATTAGATAAAGATAGTTGAATGGACTAATATAAAAAGTCCATGCCATGATATTCCTTATTCAAAAGTAAAGTAAGGAAAAAAAGGAAACTCAAAGTAATTTTCTCTTTCATATATGTCATAATGTGTTTGTAACATACTGAAATCCTCTATGTACCTCTTTGTACTCTTTTCTATAAGTTTTTGTCCTTCTTTTTGTTCCATATGTCTTTGGATTTGATTTTGAGGAATTATGATGGTTATTGGATAAATGTTTCTCATATATTCTAAATATAGGGTTATATGCACAAATACCTCAGTTGAATTTAGATAATGGGAATAAAGTGCAAATTGTACACTAAGCAATAAAAAGAATAAAACAATTTGTCCTGGAATTGTCTAGCACATCCTAGAATAAGAGAAATAAGAGAAAATCCAAATTTTAAATAAGGGAGAAGATAAATGCAATAATTAAAGGTAATATGGGAATTTATGGGTAAAGAAGATAAATTAGAAAGATTTTTGCACCAAATAATATAATTTGAAACCATCAGGATAATTTGACACTTAAATTCGTTTCCTTGATCAAAAAGTAACTTAAGGGCCAAGTATCATTTAAAGTGGAACATAAATATAAATATTAATGACATTATCAAAAGAAAATAGGGAATATACCAATAAAGTGAAATAAAATACTTAATGTTCTCAAATCAGGAAAATAACTCCAAATTCGTATTATAAACATAAAAATAAGCCTTTGGGCAAATTTGTAGCTAATTTGGATAATGTGTGAATAATGAGTAAAATTGGTGAGAGAAAGTATGTACAATATATTATTATTTTAATAAATAAATAAATAAATAATCTCATTTGGTGAAGATAATTGCAAAATCGTGTTCCAAACTCTTAAGGAGACTTATGGGTGAAGTTACACAAAATTTAGATAATGTTATCACCTCTTTTGAAGGAGGAAAGAGAAAATGACCTTTTAATTATTTTACATATCAAACTTTCTCAAAAGGCAAAATTAACTCCATATTTGGACTCTACGCATCAAAATAAGTCAGAATATAAAATTTGATAATTTTTGGACAACGTTTGAGCCTCCAAAAGAAGAGAGAGAAAAACATTCAAGAATTAATTGAATTTTAGTCGAATTTTATTTTTGCAACTATTCCTTGTTTCATCCGTGCGATCGGACGGCCCAGAATCCATCGTGGACTTGGGACCATTGATCCGACGGCTCACAGTCATCTTCTACCTCTAGTATAAGGCAACAAGCCTTGATTTCCCGATTTTTTAAATCAATATATCTTGAGTTTTACTCGACGATTTTTGCTCAAATTTGTTTTGTTGGATTCCTTGCGCGATTCCGCACAGATTATCCCAAAAACTTTGGGATTAGATGAGTTTTTGAGAAATGCCTAAACTGGCCGCCGACCTCCTCTCCTTGCTCCTACCTAAACCCTAACCTAGGGTACCTTGCCTATAAATATTGCAACCCCCAGCGACCGCCATCGTCTTAGCAACTCGTTTGTGCTCTCAATTTGGTGTTTCGTGGACGAACTGACTCCCAACTGGCCTCCAAAGAACTCTGACTTGCGGCACCCCCCTCCTTCTCCAGTTGTTTCTTCTCCGTCCAATCGACATGTACCATCTAGTTCGGCTTCACATGTGCTTTGATTCGACTACTTGTGTGTGGTTTCTCGTCGCCTATAACGTTTTCCCCCAAATCCACCGCAAGCATCTACCGATGCTCTTGCACGAGGATGATCGGGCGAGAGGTAGATGAAGACCCCGTCGTTTTACCATTTTGCCCCCGCTCGTCTTTTTTTTTTTTTTCTGTTCAGGGCAATCGTGCCTTTTTACCCTGCTTTGACCCAACCGCTCGACCAGATACAGGCATCCCTGAGGCGCGGGTCGCCGCTCCCAAGCGCTCGCGACCGCTCGGCTTGGCTTGCCTTGCCTACACGGCAGGCTGTGATTGGTCGAGACAAAATAATTTGTATAAATTAATTCTGATGTCAAAAATTAAAAGTAGATAATGTTTTGAAATCAGGAAGACGAGACCTATTCATTAAAAATGGTTTTGAGTTTTGGTTTTGATGTTTGAAAAAACGTAATTTTTAGAATGATTTAATTAACTTAAAATCACTAAAATAAACCCTAAAAGTCCATGTTTAAAAAACGTACAATATTATATGTTATCTTGATCATAAAATCCTAACTAAGATGATGGTGAGGTTTTTGGAGTCTGATTCGATAGTTTGCACAATAAGTTAGTAAAAACTAGGGTTTCAATCTTTAATGAATACATACAATTCTAATTTATAAATCTAATGATGAACTAGGGAAAGTGGGTTCTAAAATTCGTGTGAAGGGTTGAAAAGAGAAATTCTAGAACATCTGAGGCTAAGGTATGTGTTTTGTTTGTGCATCTACCTTTCAGTTGGGAAAACATTATGCCATTACCCATAATTTCTTATGAGGCTTAATCTGATCTAAATCCTTGCTTCTTGAAACCTAAATTGCTTATTGCCTCAAAAAAAAAATAGTTGTAGAATGATCTTGTTTAGGTTTTCATACCCTACTTCCATGTTATTTAAATCTTTTGATTAATCTTGCCATAACTCTTTGCTAGAATGTAATTAAATTTTCTATTTAATTGTAAAGTAGTGGTACTTATGTACAACCACCCATAGAGGGCATGTATAAAATTGCCCTAGGGGAATGTTTATAATTCTCCCCAATATATATATATATATTATAGGTGACTGGAAATGTCTTATTCTTCCCTCACCTAAGGTTAGAGGTCCGGTAGGGGCCTCAACCCTACTTAGTTAGGTAGACATATTAATTTACATGCAAAACCCTTATTTATTTTGTTATTGGCAAGTTTCATTATAAAAAGCCTCATACTCTTTGATGTCTCACTTTTCAATAAATCTCTAGCCTATTTTACTTGTTACAACTTTCTTGCCACTTTTAGAATATTCTTATAACACATACTTTTCTCTTTTTTCCTCTTGCTGGGTGTCTTCCCAACCACCCAGGTGTTGGTTCTGTGCAAGGTGAAGGACAAGCTTGAAGGAAGTTTCCCTCCGGAGTTGATCTTTAGCTTTGAAGAAGGATGGCTAGGTTGCTATAGCTAGATCCTGTTTATCTTATCGTTTCTTTTAGAAATCAGTTATGTTATAAACAATAAATCCATACAAAGGCTTATTATTTCTTTCTTTCCGCTGCTATTGACATTTTATTATGTATCTGGAATCATGCTTATTTACTTGGAATATTATGCAATCATCCTCAAAGTCTCTAAATTTTGTTAAAAATTGTGGATGTTTGTATTTCCTTTAAATTTTAGTAAAGAGGTGATCTCACCTCTTTACAGTGTTGTTTTAACTCAAAAGGATGAATATTAGTTTCCCTTTTCCTTTTAATAGATTTCTCATAAAAAGAAAATATCAATGGACTCTTTCTCTCTACTCCTCCTTAGACTACAAAATGTAATGATGACTGCCCCTATTCATTAATTTTGAAAATATGAGATAAGTTACCCACTTAGACAAACAATAAATGACTTCCTATTTTATTTTGTATACATATGAAGGAAATACAATTATCTTCTCTTTCACTCTCTCTAAGAAAGTTTCCGAAAAATACATAAAAGATACATGACATAACTATTGAGTGGGTAATAAATGTTCATCTCAAAATAGACTCAAAGGAATAGTTAAGGAAAGATTTTCACATTATCTCATTCTTTAATGCATAAAAATCATGTTAGATGACCAATATAGAAATTATGTGCAAAATATATTGAAAACTAGAATTTATTATCTATGAAGGATATACATCACTTAATTAATGTGTGGTCCAAATGTGGTTCCATTTTGATTCTATTTGATCCTCAAATTCAATTAGGAAAATTACTATATAAGTTTAATTATGATTTAATCACAAAAACATTTAATGTAGTGTAATACATTTAAGTCTGTAATTTCCTCCAAATCCATGTGCTGCTTTTCATCTTATTTCCTTTCTACGTGCATGATCCAAAAATTGGCATTTATTTTCTCACTATCCAACAATCAGTCCATCATCTCCTATCTCCCACTTTTCTACATCCAAAACCGATTTTATAGCGCTACCTTCCCCGAACCTTTTCTCCCTCATCTCACCTTTTTTTTTGAAATTCTTCCTCCTATGAATTTGTATTATTTTCTAAAATTGAATGAGGGTTTACTCACTCTCCCTAGTGGTCAATATAAGAAGCACCCAATTAGGTCTCTCAACCCCCTGGACACCATGAAGTAGCCTCCACCATCATATCGACACCATCCCTATTTTAGGATGCCAAAAGCGCCACCAGCCCTTAGGATTTTATCCTCACCTTCCAATTGCTTCCCAAGCACTCTCGAGTTCCCCACCCTTATCGGTCTTCATCTCTGACAACTACCATTACACCTCATCCCTCCCTGTAGTCTCCACCCTTCTGGAAGCCTCCAGTAAAATGGATCACCCATTAAGGATCTCTATTGACCCCTATGTGTTTTCTAGTCGCTGCTTTCTCTCGCAGTTCACCCAGTCAAAACATCATATAGATTGGTTCGAGGCCTCCGCTGATGACCGTCTCCATGTCTCTTTAGTGATTCTATGGCCAAGAAAACCAAACCCTAGGCTTCGTAGGACATCAAGCAACATTTACCCATGCTTGGTTTCATCTATCTTGCTCCTCTTCTCTGTTTCCAAATTCAATCTCCCTTTCCCTATTTTGCTTTGCTTGTTGATAAAATAATGACATGGTCCATGTTCTTCATGAAATTACTCCATATTATTTGGTTTAGCTTCGTGAACCCTCCCTCCAATTTTTGTGCCATGCTGATCTAGTTCTTGGACCCCCTATCTTCGATGGTGCTTGTTCCATGGCAAAACAAAGATGGAGTTCTAGTTCATGCTTGAGCCCATGAATTGGCTTGGTGACTTCGTCGAGATGTGGAAAACTTGCTAAATGTCTCAATACCTCGAGGAAGGCTCATTTACTTAACAATTGGTTAAAGGTCTCATGCCTCTGTGAATCTCAATGGAGATGAGAGAAGTAGGGAACCATGGCAAGGGTAAAATTACCCTGATGCTAACACCAATTTAATCGAGTTATTTAGATCACATGGACATTTTAGGGTTTTTATACACTTTAGGTTTCCTCAGGATGAGAGACCTCAATCTTAGTTAAATGACACATTCACCCTTGCTATTTTAATCAAATGTAATATGCATGCATGGTTTTATAGTATTGTACTATATATACATTGACTCATTTCTCGCATTCAAATGCTTTCATGCTAAAGTTTCCAAAATTTTAATTGGTCCATATTGCAAAAATCATACAGATTGCATACACCTCATAAAATGATGGACAAATATGGCTTGGAAAGATCCTTTTGATTTTCTATCAATCTAGCTTATTTGAAACCCTACTTTCAACATATTTTATTATTATTGTTATCCTATTTTCCACATCACAACCCTCCAATAATTTGATGATCAAGATTAACATTTAATGATTATGAACTAATGTACATGTCATGTGACTAAATCAAATTACAGGTGATTAAAGGCTCAATCAAGTATGAGGAATTGATCTAAGGTGGTTGTAACATCCCAGGATTTGAGGCCTCAGATAAAATGATCTTATAAGGAATGACTGGACTACCCATATCACCAAGGTGCACCTCCTTTTCCGGGAGCCCATCACTAAGAAATCCATAGTTAAGCGTGCTCAGCTTGGAGTAGTACTGGGATGGGTGACCAGTCGGGAAGTTGATCCTGGCTTGCGCGTTAATGTGGACAAAGTGCGCCGTTAAGGCTAGTGGTGGTTTGTGGGGCCAGTCGTCATTCCTGAAACTCTACTAGAGCCGTGGGCAGTGAGCCCGGGCGTTACAAATGGTATCAGAGCTAATTCCCCTCCAGTAGGTGGGGCCCACATGGGCATGTGGCATGCCAGTCTTGAGCCGTGCGGTCTAGGCATGTAGGAAAGGGCTGTCCATGGTGACGTAGCCACCCTTGCGCTGGTATTCTGTGATCGGGAGTTGGGTGTCCATGGGCCATTCTGGGTCTGCACTGAAATGGGGTCAGATTATGAGGCCATATAATTAATCCTTGACGAGGACGTCAAGAGTCTAAGTGGGGGAGATTGTAACATCCCAGGATTTGAGGCCTCAGATAAAATGATCTTATAAGGAATGACTGGACTGCCCATATCACCAAGGCGCACCTCCTTTTCTGGGAGCCCATCACTAAGAACTCCATAGTTAAGCGTGCTCATCTTGGAGTAGTACTGGGATGGGTGACCAGTTGGGAAGTTGATCCTGACTTGCGCGTTAATGTGGACAAAGTGCGCCGTTAAGGCTAGTGGTGGTTTGTGGGGCCAGTCGTCATTCCTGAAACTCTACTAGAGCCATGGGCAGTGAGCCCGTGCGTTACAATAGTTTTATCTAGGTAAGTCATCCATGAGTTCTTGAAATAATTAAATTTGGTTTAATTGGATTTTCTACCTTTATGATTATGCAATTTATTATGTTTCATGGAGTTATGAACTCTTTCTAAGATTATATAATGTATAGATACCATTATTTGATTAATTATTTATTGTCTATTATAAAAGTTCAACTATGATTATGATTTATGAGGGAGAAATCCCATAATGTTCAAGAAGGGAGAAATCTCATATGACACTTTGAGGGAGAAATCCCATTATGTTCAAGAAGGGAGAAATCCCATTTTGACATTATTAGGGAGAAACCCCATTATGTTCAAGAAGAGAGAAATCTCATAAAGATAATGTTAGGGAGAAATCCCATTATGGAACTAAGAGGGAGAAAGGCTACCATGGTCAAGATTAAGATTAAATACATTAATGATTAAGTTAAGATCTAAGATAACTAAGAAACTTAAGGAATTGATTCAGTTTTTATATGCACCTCGATCATGGACCTTTTGGGTTGTTATGGGCTTTCCTAAAATTGTGGGATTCCTAAAAATTATTTGCTCCTGTGGGGAATTAAGAGAGGCAACATATATTCACTTATCTAATTCATAATGTTTAAATGATTAAGATAATCCATGGTCAAGTTTATGTCAAATTTATATCATGACAAGTTTACTTCACATCAAGTTTATATCTACTTCATGATTTATAATGTTCCAAGTACTAGAACTTATGTTAATGTTTGTTTGGCATGGATAGGGACATTATGTTCGCATGCTTTTTGAGAAATTGAAGATCTAGAGAAATAAGCAAGGACCAGAAAGATTTGAAGTTTCACTTGGCAATATGATCCAATGCCTTTAGATAACATTTACATCATGTCTAAGTTATCCAAGTATAGCTCGATAGATTTAGATTTCATAATGCATATGTTTTAGATTTCATGTCTA
Source organism: Alisma plantago-aquatica (assembly GCA_963693085.1). NCBI lineage: Eukaryota > Viridiplantae > Streptophyta > Magnoliopsida > Alismatales > Alismataceae > Alisma > Alisma plantago-aquatica. Next base: position 913,184,013 of record OY856411.1, on the reverse strand, counting down.
TGAAATATATACGAATTTATTTCAAATTAATCAAAGGAGTTTCATTTACTCTAATTGCAATGATTAGAACCCCCCTTTGAGAATAATGCTTCCTCTGAATAACATACACATGCTTAAAAAGTGGGATGTTACATTATGGTATCAGAGCAATTTTATAGATGGCCACTAGGAAAATATGATCCACATAGTCACCTTAGAATGAAAATGTGAAATTATGTTCTAGGAATGGACTCTTGAGAAAAGATATCAGTGCCTAGGATGATATGTAAATGATAGAGGTTTACCTAGTTAGATATTAAGTATCAACCTAATCCTAGCTAATTAAATAACATATCCATTCTCAATGGTCATGGACAAAAAATTGAGAGTTGAAGAGGGATGTCATAAGAATGAGATCTTTTAGTGCATTTCTCCTTTCTTACTAGTCCATGTGGTATGGGACAAGTGTATTAGTAGGTTAGTGAGAGGTTGCATGATAAGATCCCATATCTATGGGAATGTGTCTGATTGCCACATATCAAGAAATGTAGGAGATACCTAAAGACCTAATATTATATAATCATCTAAATAATAACATAATTAGTAAGATAGTGTTTTCCTAATCGAAATGGTGTATAATATCAAGTTAGTTGATGTCACACCCCAATTTTCACAACTAGTTAAAAACTTAGAATATGATTTCGTTTATTAAATAAAGATATTTGAAGGGCTTAATATAAAAAGTCTATAAAATGATATTCCTTATATGAAAATGTAGTAAGAAAAACAAAAAGGAAACTCAAAGTACTTTTCTCTTTCAGATATGCCGTAATGTGTCGTATTTAACTCAAAAGGATGAATATTAGTATCCCTTTTCCTTTTGATATATTTTCACATAAAAAGACAATATCATTAACCTATGTGTCTCTCCTCATCCATGGATTATAAAAAGGAATGATAAATGCCCCAATGCACTAATTTTGAATAAGTTACTCACTTGGATAAACAATAAATGACTTCCTATTTTCTTTTGTATACGTATGAAGGAAATATAATTGTCTACTCTTTCTCTCTACGAAGAGTGTTTCCCAAAAAGTCGTAAAAGATACAAGACATAACTATTGGGTGGGTAACAAGTGTTTGTCTTGAAATTGACTCAAAGGAATAGTTAAGGAAATAATTTTCACATTATCTCATCATTTAATACACAAAAATCAAGTTAGATGACCAACAAATAATTTGTGAGCAAAAAATATGAAAAACTAGAATTTTATTGTCTAGGAAGGATATACACTATTTAAGTAACATATGTACTAATTTTGGTTCCATTTTGACTCTTTTTGACCCTCTAATTCAATTAGGAAAATTTCTATATAAGTTTAATTAGGATTTAATCACTAAATCATTTAATGCAATGTAATACACGTAAGTCCATATTTTCCTCCTTGTCACGTGCTCCTTTTCATCTTATTTCCTTTCTACGCACATGATCCAATGGTTGGCATTTATTTTTACGCAATCTAGTAGCCAGTCCATCATATCCTACCTCCTACTTTCTCCATGTCTAAAACTAGTTTTATAGTATTAATCTTTTCTCTCTCATCTCATCTATGTTTCTAGAAATTCTCCCTCCTATGAATTTTCCTTCTTTCCCCGAATGAAATGGTGGTTTACTTTCTCTCCCTTGTGGTCAATATAATAAACGCTCAATTAGGGCTCTGTAATGACCTCACTTTTCAACAACCCCCAATTAAGGAAGGCCAAAAAGATGATAGCCATTACCTACTAAAATTACCCTTGGATCCGTATTTTAATCAAACAATATAAAATAGCAGACAATTTCATTAATTTCAAAATATTATATACACGATGCTTACATAAACTTTCTGTCCTCATAACTATACATCTGAGAAGAAATAACTAGCTAATCCTTCTTTTAAATCTTTACATCCTTCATCTAATTTCCATCTTTATCTTCATGTCCTTTATCATGTATATCAGTTCATTCCTAAAATGGTGTGAAACAAATACAAAATCTAGTACGTTGTCATACTACTACGTGGGGTGCATCCAAAATGTGCAAGTAAATAACAACATATATTCCAACAAATACTTGCAAATATAAATTGGTATTTTCTTCACATAATCTTTATCTTATGTGATATTCACAGTGGCATTACAATTGAACAGAACTAAATAAACATCCAACAATTTAATTTCTCAATCCTCGAGAAACACTAGAAAAACTCTAACAAACTAATGCATTTATTCTTAGGTGTAACCACATACCTTAATGGTGATCCATGCAAATTATTATACAGTTACTGGGCATTGTATCCAATCAAGCAGGAAAATCAAGACATCTACTTTAATCTGCATGTATGTAAATCCTAAAGAGTCACCATCACATTAAACAAATTAAGCCCTACTCAGTCCTAATATAGGGTTTAGAGTTTCCTTGGTTTTGAATCATCATTAGGGTTATGTTTGATCCCCCAATTCCCATGTTCATAATCTAATGACTTAAGAACCATAATTAATGTTAAGTGTATCATGATTATCAAATATACCATATTATTACATCACGAACCTTAGACCATATTATTTTCATTAATAAAATGGCAAATTTTGATCTTTAAACCCTACTCATTCATATACATGATTATTCTCATTATAAACTGTATGCATTATTAACATGGTCACAATTATCTTGGATCATCATTATCTTCAACATTATCAGATTATAACATGATTTGAGAGTATTAACATATTTAACAAGTTAATATACCAATCTAAGGGTTTTATACACTAATTACCACTTAAACACATCTTTGTACTACTTTTATTATTAGGCTTAGATTTAGGTTATAAAACCATTTTATTAGGATTCTACTAGTTTTCCGAATCAATTTTCATATATGACTTGTTGGATTCAGAGTTTCCTACATTTAATTACAATTTATTCAACATAAACATTTATATGACCAATAATGTGCTGACACGTCAACAAGATCTAATTTTTTAAACTTTAACTCAGGGACCCCTTTAGAAAATAGAAAAAGAACATATTACCCCTTCTATTTATGTGAATGGGTCAGGGCACCCCACTCATTTTGTTCCGAGCTGTCCCTAGACTCACGATAGTGGCAGGCTGCAACCCTAGCGACAACAACGTACAACCCCACTTGTCCTCCCTATCCACTCAAGGCCAACCTAGGCATCCCACACCTGCATATCTTTCCCGAACCTAGGAGAACCTTATCCATGATTCACAGTGGTTGAGATCATGGAAACTAGGCCCTAAGTGTTCCGAACAAGTGAAGCTAACAACATATGAAATGGGATAATACATGCACATCGAAGATGACTCATGCTCGAGTCTTCTAGTGATTTCATCTTGCCACGGCTCGCAGTCACCCTAAAAGGACCTCCCACCACTCTGCACTTGCTTCTCCGATGTGTGAGGGTGGTGGCTGATTTCTCAACGGAGCAGCCTGTTCTCTATCCTCTTCCAAGCTATTAAGTCAACATGCATCACAACATTATGCCAGGAGAGACAAGACAACTAACTAAGGAGGAACACGATTAAGTCAATGAGGAAGAGATATGTATGTTCACGTGGCTATGCATGCTTGTTTCCCATATATATACACTTACACCCTCTCATAATCTCCTTTCTTTTTTCTTTCTTCTCTTTCCCAAAAGTGGCAAGGCATTACTTTTGGAAAATATATAAATATTCCTCATTATTTTTATTAATTTCTCCTTATATTCCACTATACAAGGAATATAAGTCTTTTATTCATCAAGTCCCATTTGTTATGAGAGGAAAAATCCCATCTTCCATAACATTGGATTTGGTAAGGTTTGTTGCAACCAAGGAATTCAATCAATGCTTTTTCTTATACTTAAAGGTATCTCTTTTCCAATCTTACAAAGATACCTTCCTTGCACCAAGTGATACCATGATAAAGAAAATGCATGTTTTCCTTTCTAAAGGTATTACAAGGACATCTCTTTTTATTCATCAATTCAACACCAAGGATATTTTCCTTCTATTATCCCATTTCTCAAAACACTCATGGAAAAGTACGTTTAATTGTCAACATTTAATAGCTACCCCATATAGTAAAAAACATAAATACATAAAATGTTATTGGCTAATTTCTCATTAATTCAAGATTATTCTTAATTTCTCTCTTTCATTTATTACCATTACTCCATGACATATCCCCTTTTCACTCAAATTCTAGATTCTCTTTCTTTTCATTCTTGTTTCCATGTACACAATCGTTAATTCCTAAATAATGTAATTTGATGCCCTAAACATTATGTTGCCACTCTTGTCTAGATAATTATCTCATTCATTATCTAAAACATCACCTATCTTATATCTTTTGGAAACTTGTCCATTATCTTGTATTTCTATTATCCAATATTTCATAAAGCCATTACTATTTAGTGATGCACAAAAATTCGCTTTGCTAAACAATTCCACACAATTCTATGTCAACTATTCATAATTTTAGAAATCCCTTTATTATTGGATTTTCCATTATTTCTTTTGTCCAAAAGCAAAAATGGATATTGCAATCCATAGAACATAGAAAATCCCTTTTATTGGATGGGTTTGAGGCCTTGCCGACGCCTATCACCACGACTCCTTACTGACCCTCTATCCAAAGAAACCTCACCCCAGTGTTCGTAGGACATCGTGCAATGTTTCATTATGCTTGGTTTCATCTATCTTGATCCACTTCTCCATTTCTAAATTCATTCTCACTTTCCCTATTTTGCTTTGCTCATTGGCAAAATAGTGATTCGTGGTCCATTTTCTCCGTGCATTGACTCCTTGATCTTCAGTTTAGCTTTGCAAACCTGCCCTCTTGGTTTCATGCCCCTTCGATCTAGTTCTTGCAACCACCTATCTTCTTCATGGTTCTTCAACCATGGCAAAAGTAGAACTGGAGTTCCAGTTCATGCCTGAGCCCATGAATTGGCTTACTGCCTTCTTCAGGATATGGCGAACTCACCGGTATTCTCAGTACCTCGAGGAAGGCTCAACTTCTCAACATGTGATTGAAGGTCTCATGCCTCAGTGAATCTCCATGGAGACGAGAGTAGTAGAGAACCTTAGTAAGAGTGAAAGTACCCTGATGCCCACACTGATTTAATCGAGTCATTTACATCATAAGGGCATTTTAAGGATCTTACACATGTTTTGCTTTCTTAGGACGCACATGATAGACCTCAATTAAATGACACATTTTCCCTTTACAGCTTAATCGAATGTAACACACATCCATGGTATTCTGGTATTATATTTTACTTACATATGGTCATTTCTTTCATTTAAATATTGTCATACTAGAGTTTTCTAAATGTTGATTGGTCCATATTGAAAAATTCATAGAGTTGCATATGACCTCAGAAGATGATGGAAACATATGCTTTGGAAAGATCTTTTGATTTTCTCTCAGTCTAGCATGTTTTCAAGCCCAACATTTAACATCAAAACTCTTTGATAATTCAATGATGAAGATCAGGGTTTAATGATTATGAACTAATGTACATGACATGTTACTAAATCAATCTATAGGTGATTAAGGGCCCAATCAAGTCAGATGACTTAAGGTAATTTTCTCCAGCTAATTGGGCCATGTGTTCTTGGCATAATTGAATTTGGTTTAATTGGATGTTCAACCTTTATGATTATGCACATTATTGTGTTTCATGAAATTATGTATGCTTTGTATGATGACTCATGTATAAATATCACTTGTGATTGATTATTTATGGCCTATTGTAAAACCCCAACTATGAATATGATTTATGAAGTTGAAATCACATTATGTTAAAGAAGGGAGAAATCCCATTAAGACATTATGAGGGAGAAATACATTATGTTTGAGAAGGAAGAAATCTTATTAAGACATTATGAGGGATAAATCCTCTTATGTCTGAGAAAAGAGATATCCCATTAAGACATTATGAAAGACAAATCCGATTATGAAACTAAGAGGGAGAAATCTTGTGATGGTCAAGATTAATATTAAAGACATTAATAAATAGGTCAAGATCTAAGATATGAAAAAACATAAGGATTTGGTTAAGTTTTTATATGCACCGCGATCATGGACCTTTGGGTTATTATGGGATTTCCTACCATTATAGGCTTTCTAGCAATTACAGACTCATATGGGGCACTAAAAGAGGCAACATATACACACTTATCCAAATCACCATGTTTAAATGATTCAAAGAATGGGTAAGATAACCCATGGTCAAGTTTTTGTAAAATTTATGTCAAAGATATGTCATGTCAAGTTTACTTCACATCAATTTTATATTTGCTTTAGGTTTTATAGTGTGCCAAGTACCGCTGATTTACATGTATTTTTGTTTTGCATAGTAGGGGACGCGATGTCTGCAATATTTAGAGCAATAGAAGATCTAGAGAAACAAGCAAGGACCAGAAGGATATGAAATTTTGCCTAGTGGGGTATCATCTACCATTCTGATCTAATGCCTTTACATATCATTGCAATCATGTCTAGGTTATTTTATTCAAGTCTAGCTAGTAGATTTAGATTTCATGATGAACAAGTTTTATATTTCATGTCTATGTGATTAAAACAAGGCCACTTAGGTTAAAGATCAAGTTGGATTAGGATTCTTGAGGATATAATTTCACTACTACATCATTCCATGAAACAAAAACAAATCACAACCAAGAAGCATATTAAAAAAGGAAGGTTCGAGTTCTACACCCTTCCAGTTAGTGTAGAACTATTCCACCCTTATATAGAACCAAGGAGCATATAGTCAGAATAAAGCCACAAAAAACCATGAAATCCCCTTCACTTCCGAAGCACTCCTGTGGTCAAAGAAATGAAGCTATGAAAACACCTCCTCACTTCAATGTATATGTTCTTGGTGCGCACACGATACACACAAAACCAACCAATTGAATGTTGAATGGATGTTCCCTATGGTGCACAATAATGTTCTTTCAAAATTTATAAAGCCCTAAATAGAAATACCCACATAGATTAACACACTTCACCTGTTAGCGCACATGATCTTATTATAGTATAGAAAAGAGATAAGTTAAGGGTTGGTCCTTAGGGAGAGAGGGGACACTGGAGCTACATAAGATTAGCTAGGTTCCTAAAGTAGAGTCTAGGGTTCAAAGGTGTGATCTTGGTTTTGGTTTGATTATAATAGAGTCCAAACAAGCATTTAAGATATCACAATTAGAAAAACCTAAGATAACCCTAACATTTTAAGTCTAGTTAACACAAAATGTCAAGCTATGCAAGAAAAGGGAAATTGGGACTAAGGAAAGAAAATCAAGATCTACTTATAAACACTACACTAGAAATTAATTCTATTTAATGACCAAGGAAGAATAATGAGCTAGATTAATATATAAGGAGAACTAAACTAGCAATTTAGGAAATTAGAACAACTATGGACCTAAGCTAGAGCTATCCAACAAGAACAAGCACAATTAAGCACAAAGGAACACTAACTACACTAGAAATACCTAACTATCAAGAATAATAAAATTAATTAAGAAGGCAAGTAAAGCAACTAATTAGGCAATCATTAACTAGAAAGGAAGAAATTTCAGTTTTAAGAAAGCTACGAAGGTGTGGGCCTTTTTGGGGAATGTGACTAGAACCTAAGTTGGGATTTATAACATACAAACCATATTCATTCATTTAGATTGTTATACCAAAAGACAAGATAGATGCTAAATAATTACCCTAAACTACTAATTGGTCATGTATGGGATAAGGTGTGTTTTGGGGATCAACCTTCTAGCACTCCCTATCCAACCTTGCCAGGCTCATTTGGATAAGGGTTTAGGTGAAATTATACTAGGAGGACTTATGATGATAAGAGTGGAGTGGGGGAATACAAATATGGCCACCCCATTTGGCATCCTTTCATGAGGTGGAGAGGTAAGAAGATGGTAAAACAAATGTCTGGTCAAAGAAGGGTCATAGGTGATGAAGATCCAAGTTGATTTCATTCAAGCAAGCTAATCCATGCATCATTCACCAAAAGAAAAACCATGTATAAAATGAGCAATGTCGTATATCACAATCTTTCTAAAATAAATGAATAGACCCAATCATCTAAGGATTCCAAGGATCACATTCTTGTTAAAAATTCCATTACTTACTAGATCTTGGAGCACATACAAAATTCCATCATGGAACTCATTAAACAAAAAACATCATCATAGGTTTGAATTATCCCAATTCTAATCACATTCACATCACAATAGGGTAGAGATTTAGTTGAAACACACTATTAGGCAAGAAGATTCAAGCTTGGGAGAAATTGGCCAAAATGGTTCTAATTTTCCTTCAATCACATCTAAACTCATATTAATAAGACATAATGAAAAAGCAAGAAAATTCTAGCAAAAAACACACAAAATTTAACAAAAACCTAAATGAAATGCAATAAATAGCATGGAATGGCACAAACAGGTTTCTAAAAAAATATTTATGCAAAAATGCAAGAAAACAAACCAAATGGTAAGCATGTATGCAAAATAACACAACAAGTGTGTATGGGAAATTATAAGAGTTCATTAGACTATTTGATCATCGTCGAAAATAAATCAGAACAAGAGACATAGAGGAATGTGGGGTAAAATAAAGGCTTACTGCCCTATCACCCCAAACTTTTCAACCATGTTGTCCTCAACATGAATTTAGAAGGTTAGAATAGTACGATGATGGATAAGGAATCATGGTAGACATCCACCAAGAAGAGGAGAGACCATATGGATTCAAGTGGGTAGCGTAGAGCCAACATAGCCATTTTGTACAAAACAACCCCACCTCCCGACAACCCCCAATTAAGGAAGGCCAAGAAGCTAGAACCGTTATCCCAAATAGGATCATATGGTTTTGCAAATAATAAAAAATAATTAATAAATTCTACAATAACTAGGCTTAATGCAGGGTATAAAAATTTCTTTTCACATACATTTTAAGAATAGGATTTCAGAACTTTACCCAAGGAAAGAACTAGCTAACTATAATCCTCTGAACATTGTTTAGCCTTGTTCTTTTTCAATGTCACTTTTTACTGAACATCCACTTTCCATTAACCTTTTAGACATAAATGCATATTACCCTAAAATGCCGACAAACAAAATGTCAGTTAATATAATGAATTATACTGGTATGTGGGGGGAAACCAAAAGCTTGCACATAATGGTAACAACATAACCACAACAATTATTTGTTACAAAACAAAATTTATGTTTTCTTATTAACCTATCAACCATATTTACTCAACCTCTGGTATACCCTTCCAGGGTGTTGTCCATGCAGTGGAAAAAAAGGCCACCTTCTCAATCAGAAGCCCAGGTGCCAAATTGGTCTTCCTAATCTAGGGCCTGGCCTAGATGTCCTTCCCAAACTGGGGCCTGACATGATCTCATGGGACCTTCCCAATCTGGGGCCTGGTCTGACCTTATACGACCTTCCCAATCTGGGGCCTGGTCTGACCTCATATGACCTTCCCAATCTGGGGCTTGGTTTGACCTTTCCAATCCGACGTCTGGTCTTTGGTCCTATCCATGACTCTTCATTTACTTTAATTCAAACATCCAAAGGTGGTATGTCGGGTTCGAGCAGGTTATAAGCATACTTTTTCACAGTCATAGTGACTTTATAGATTGTAGGAACTAAAATTCATCCAAGCATTTAATTTCAAGCAATCACTAAAACCTTAGAATTTTCTATGAAACTAGAGAAATTAGCCATAAGCATAACCACATACCTGATTCGATAGTCTCAAAGCCAAGCAAGGTAGGTAATCCAATCAAGAAGTCCAATCAACCAAGCCAAGCAATAAATCAAGCAACTTGATCCTCTGGACCAATAGTAGAGAGCCATGTCATCCTCGTGATCCTTTTTTTCATTTCTATGTGGATTAGATCTCCACGAATCAGACTTAGCTACATAGCGGCTTGCTCCTCATGAGTAGGATGTTGAACTGAGGTAAAAACCCATGATTTCCCTTGTGCCTTTGGTTATGGGGCCAATCTTCATCTGGGGTAAAATAATCTTTTCCTCCTAATTCATCTTCAACCTCATGCTCGCCTCCCATTCACGAGATAGGTCTAGGTTGCAGTCAACTCTGCCATTGACCCTTAGCTTCAGAGTGTTCGAGGACTAGCCAATGGTGGGAAAACTTTTGCAGTTCCTTCCCAAACTCACCGGAAGAGTTGTCTTCCTCAGGGTGAGTAGAAAGAGAGAGGGAGAAGGCTAGCTCCTTTGAGGTAGAATAGGGGACCAAACAGTATCACAAGTAGATGGGGGGCATGCTTCTCCTGCCCTAAACTAGCAGGGAGGATAGCCTAGTCTTTGTAGAGGGTCGCAAACCCTTTTTTATAGGATCTAGGGGGGAAAGGGAAGCATCGCCTCAACCTACCCAAAACCTGGTTCCTACTGTAATATGGGGAAACATTAATTCCACTTGAGAAGTGGTCATGTTGGGGATGGTTGAGTCCAGTTTCCTCTCCCAAAGCAAAGGAGGAAGAACCAACATGTAAGATCGGTGTGGAAAGAGATTGAGACATAAAAAAATTGTATACTATTAAGTCAACTTCCTTTTATGTATCAAGCTTGACCATGGTTGAAGCCCTTGGATCTGGGATCCTACGAATTAGATCCCTTGCATGAATTAAAGGGCCAAAAAAAAGATAATTCTATTAGGAATACATTTTGTGACATATAATACTTTCTTTCTATAATTCCCACACTTTAGGGATTTTTCAAAAACCCATATATCTCGAACCACACATCCTTTTTATCCCAAATTTCAAATGAAACTATTTAATAAGTTAGTATACTTGTGTGCAAAGTTTGGAATTGAAACTCAAAAATAAAAGAGACTTTTCATTATATGCAAGTCATCCACACAAAAGGGATATATTTTGAAATTAAAATTCATATTTTCTCTTTCTTTCTCTTCTATTTTCTTTATTTTGATTTCTTTTCTTATTAGAAACCTCGTGCAAGCAAAAACTAATCAATTGTGCCATCCATACCACTTTATAGAGAATTCTACATAATTCTCACATATGCACACAATTATCTTCTAATTCTTTTCCCTCTACTTATTATAGGATTTTCTTTTATCCTTTTCCCTTTATATACTACATTGGATTATAAAAATAGTATAAACCACAAAATCATGCATCTAAGGAAAATTTTGCAAAATAATCAATTATTTGAAAACAAAGCATACAAATTTCCATACAAAACCCCTTTTATTTGCAAAATTGTATTTCAATCAATAGAAGCAAAACTGAGGTTATAACATCCTTCCCCCTTATAGGAATTTTGCCCCCAAAATTCAACTAATTAAATGAACAATCTGGGGTAAGCCTTTTCCATGTCCATATTCACCTCTCATGTGGGTTTATCGTCTCCATGGTGCTTTCAAAGAACCTTTACCATCTCTATCATTTACTCCTGAACTCCTTTACCTTGGTATCCAATACCCTCACATGTGACTTAGGGTATGTCAGCCTCCCTAGGAGTTTAATAGGTTCAATGCTCAACACATGGATCGGGTCTTTCACATAGAGATTTAGACTTGACACATAAAACACATCATGCATCATATTATACTGAGGGGTAAGGATAAATGATAAGAAACTTCACCAATCCGTTCTAAAATCTCAAACAGACCCACATATTAGGAACTCAACTTTAGATATTGCTCGTAGGGGTCAGATTTTTAGAAAAAACATGTTCACCCATAGTGAAGTGCAAGTCAGCCCACTTCACATTAGCATACGACTTCTATCAATCCTGGGCTCTCTTTAGCCCTTGCTTGATCAAAGAAAATTTATCAGCATACAACTGTAGCTCCTTTGACCACAACAAGGTCCTCTCACCAACATCATCCTAGTTAAGTGGTGACCAACATGACCTCCCATAGAGAGCTTCATACGGAGGTAGCTCGATACTGGCCTGGTAGATGTTATTGTAAGCAAACTCATCTTGGGAAAAGTACTGTTCCCATGATCCACCCCAATTGAGCAGACATGCTCTCAACAAATCCTCTAATGTCTGCATCATCCTTTCTGACTATTCATCAGTCTGGGGGGTGATAAACTGTGCTAAACTTCAATCTAGTACCAAGTTCTACATGCACTCCCTTCCACAACTTGGAAGCAAACTTAGGATCAAAATAAAAAATAATCAAACTCAGAACACCATGCAGTCAAACTATCTCTCTAATATCTAGTTTAGCTAGGCCTATCACCTTGGTAGGGATCTTTAAGGCTAGGAAATGTGTTGACTTGGTAAGGCAATTTACCACAACCCGTATTGCATCATGACCTTTCTTGGTCTTGGGGAGACCCACCACAAAGTCCATGGTGATATGTTCCCATTTCCACTCATGAATCTCAACTGATTGTAGCAATCCACCTGGTCACTAGTGTTCAATCTTCACCATATGGAACATGAGACAACTAGCCAAATATGTCACTATGTCTCTCTTCATTCCAAGCCACCAAAAGTAGCACCACATGTCCTTAAACATCTTGGTAGTGCCAAGGTGTACCGTATACTTAGATCCATGAGCTTCTTGCAAGATATGATTCTTTAAGGGTGAATCTTCATGAACCCAAATATGACTCTTGTAGCAGGTTCCACCATCTACTCCCACTGAGAGATGTGTCTGAGGTTTCTCTAACAAACCTTTCATCTTGTCAGGCTCTAGGCTGGCTAACTGGGCACCTACCAACTTAGTCAACATATCCAATTTTATCTAAAAGTTAGGCACACAGATTCGATTTTCTAATGACTACAGAGTCCACCTAGCAAACTCTTCCAGTCCTCTCCACTAGGTAGATAAGATAGTTGCACACCCAAGTTGTTTCCTAATAAGTACATTAGTCTTTCCAGAGTGATAGGCGATGGTGAAATCATAAACCTTCATATACTCCACCCATCGTCTTTGTCTCAAGTTTAGGTTCATCTGAGTCAGAATATACTTTAAGATTTTGCATCCATTATTTTGGTCACCAGATCCAATCTTAACTCATAAAATTCAAACTACACTTGATAATTATATCCTTATTTGAAATTTCAATTTGGCGATCACCTTGTTCACCTCTTCTTCCAAACCATTTATCCAATTTTCTCTCATAAGGGTGTGGTAATTTCTCCAATCATCAACTATCATAAAAGATTTCAATTTAAGCCTTTATTCCTCATATCACTTCTATCCCTAGTATGGCATGCGTTTGTCCCGTCTCTCACACCCATAACAAGATGAAATAAGAATTTGGCTGCAGTCTAAATACAAAGCTCATCCCATTCCAAGAGTAGAGACAGTGCATCATCCATCACCATTTTATTTTCAAGTAAGGTTAAATCATTATCCACATGACTCCAAACCACGAATACCTCAATTCCACGCATACACATATAGAAAGACTTTTCTCATAACCTTTGAGTCTTATCATAACTCCTATTTATGAATCTTAGTCATTTCCTCAAGGTCTCTAGGATGCCAATACTTTTGGGGTGATCTTACCCTTATGCATCTAGGGAGTGCCTCTCACATTTACCCCTCAGGCCCCATGAACTCACGAAGGTGGCCAACCTCCTAACCCATGAGCCTCAGGCAAACATAGCCATTACCTCCCAACCCTATGGTCTTGTGCATTTAGGGAATAATCAACTCCTACTCCCACCAGCCTCATCCCTACTTGACCTTAGGATTGACTTAGGGTTCCATCATAATAGTATTTCATCACACATTTTGCTTGTGGTTCCTTTTATAATATCCAAGCATATTGCATCCTTTAGAATCCTCACCCGATTTTCCTTCATCTTTCAGGCCACCATAGTTTTCCTTATATTCCTTCATGGGAATCATGGCGACCTACCCATCTAGGCCTGGCCCTATTCTACCGGTCACTTCCATAATGACTTTTCTTCATGTTCATTAATTATGGTCATTCCTGGGTATAAATAATCATGCTCAATATATGTGCTTTTATGCTATAGGTACTTAATCTCTCAAGTTCTTCTAAGTGACCTTTAAAGTTACCTCCATTCCTAAACAAATTTTGGTACTCACTCCTATAGGAAGGGTCCTTTCCCAGGATAGGAGAAAACTATCACTTGATAGTACCCAGGGTCACAAAAATGTTTCTTGAACCAATGTTTTATATCATCACATGTAAGCATATATCCTATCATTCCACCCATGTATGTTCCTAGCAAGTATACAACTTATTAAACCATTTCTAAGTTTTCCTTTATGTCATACTTGTTCGTCATTTCTAAAGGTTGGATCGGTTTCATACATACATATGACACCACCTTGTGTGAGTGGCTCATCAAACATATACCTTAGTCCAAGTGGGGTCTCCTTTTATCTAAAACTTGAGGGGGGGTATCATGCTTAATCCTTATGAACTCACTCAACCTTTTGAGCATTATATGCACCAAATACTGCTACTTCAATACTTTAGTCTAGGAACCTCATGTTTACCTCCCTTGCATTAGTCATGCTCAAGCACGTACCAAACCAAAACTTGATGTGGCATATTCTTACCAACTTTCTCTTCCACATAAACAACCCTTAGAGTCCTACATAAGGACTACCAATATGAGGCTAAGGCTTCACATTACATTACCATTCCTTACCTCTCTAGGATCTTGGAACTCTCTTTTCCTCACCTAGATGGTAGGTACTCATATCATCTACACATCTATATAAGAAGCCTCCTTCTCTGTATCTAGGGTTTTAGTCCCTCCAAAGACATCTAGGGTGCGAAAAGCCGCTAGAGATCATGCATGAAGAAACTCAACTCATCCACTCAGGGTAGTTTAGTCTAGGACACATCATACAAATGTTTCTCATAATTACTCATGTCTTGGAGTCTAGGTTCCCAACCTTATCCTTCTGGGACTCACTCTCTCCTAAGCTAAACCTATAACCAGTACTATCACTAGAGGTTCTGTCACACCCCGATCTCACAATTTCCTCAAATCATGAGATTAGGGCATAAGATGGGATTTATATGTAACACAAAGAACACCCTTAACTTTTTCTTTTCTTAAAAACTCTTGTTTCATCGCATTGAACCACATAACATCTTAACAAGGAATCTGAATATTTCTTCTACTAATCAGACTTTAATAGAAAAGATACATGTATAAACATTCATAATGCCTCTCACTCATTATGCATATGAAACTAGCTAATTAGCATACATATCAAAGAGGAACAACATTACACATCGTATTTACAACTCTCTCTCTCTTATCTCTTACTGAGGACCTAGAGTGACAAGGACCGACTGACTCAACTAATCTCATACTTGACTCCTGTGGCAGATCTACTCTGACGCTCTGATCATCTTCAAGTCCACGCGATTAACCCTAAAATGTTTGAGTAGAGGGGTGAGCCTACTCGCTCAGTGAATGAGTACTTCATGGAAACAGACTAATGCACTAAGGTGATTACAGATATAATTTGAATAAACGATATGAAATTTAACAACAATAAATACTACACTGAGCAGTTCTAAAACAATATAATTGAAATAACAAAGAATGTAAATATTGCATCCAAAGAATAACTACAAGAATACTATGCTTCTAGTCTTCCTTAACTCTTTCATTTATAAAGAACTCTGTGAACCTATATGATCATATTTTAACTTATTATTATGCCCTAAATATATGCAGTGTACTCTGCATATAAAGATCCGCAGCAAATTCATGCTACGGTCCCACCGTACAAGACTTAGCGACACACCCGGGAAGTGCTAAGTCTGACTACTCGTCCTGGTCTGCACAGGACACAGGCTCCTTGGCCTCATCGCACAACCACGTGTGCTCCCGACTTCTCCTTTAACCTGAGTACACCGGCGGAGAGTCACAGGGTTACCTTCGTGACACAAGCACGAATGGTGTTAGATAACCAAGTTTTCTTTTGTTATCGCAGTGCCATCGTGACACAAGCACGATTGTTGTTGGACACTGCCTCTCTTTCCTCGTTTGTCCGTGACACAAGCACGGATGATGTTGCAACACGAGTTTCACCCCAAAGTTGCAGACCCGTCTAAGGGGTTCTACGGTGTTAGGGCATCTAGGTCTATTAATTAATTAACAGATAAATATCATAGCTCATGTATTCAACATATACCATGTCTCAGTAACATCCCTTTCTAGGGCATGTCATATCTCATTACCTGCAATTTACGAGATATGTATTGAAAATAAGAAGCCCTGCAGTATGTAGATATCAACTCAGAGAGAACAAGCATATAAAGTTAAATGCACTAGAAACATACAATTCAACAGTTAAGTATCACCACATCTCATACCGAGACCTTTCATGTCACCATAACATGATTCATTGAACACCCTATCCTTAGGGTTTCATTCGCCCTATTCATTCATCACATGCCAACACCCTACTCTTAGGGTTTCATTTGCCTCATTCACTTGTCACATGGCTCTTATCATGATCTCATAAGATATAAGCATTCACTAAATAAAGACTGTTTCCAACAAATCATATGCAATCAATATAGACATGAAACCATGGAAATTTAACTAAATTTAGGGTTTCCATACCATTCACTAAGATATCATGTATCAAGAATAAAATTCAATTAAGATAACCCATGTGGTACATCCTAACCACTTATAGGATTACCAGTTCTTTTCAATAAGGTTGAAACTCTAGCGATATCTCAATTAGGTCAAACCCTAATTACATCATTTGATATAAATCTAAAAGAATCCTCACTAGGAAGTGTTGTATACATATCTGATATGAATCTACCATCAAAGAGTCATTCAAACAGAGAAGGAATCCGTATCATATCAATTTTACAATAACTTAAATCAAATGGACATTTCAGGATTTAGAATTCACATGCTAAGCATTTAGGGATTTGGATGTTATAATCAAATTCGTGCATTAGAATGTTTGAAGGAAGAACCCACTCACCCTAAGGTGTGAAAACACCTCACAACTGCAGCTCAACTCAGGGAATCTCGAATTCCTATCAAATCCCTAGCAAATCTCCCAATTCTTCTTCCATTCAACTCGGAAACCTTGAAAATGAGGGATTATGAAGAAAGGGTGAGAAAAAAGAGGGAATTTCGACATCATCTTGGATCAAATCAGAGCATGGACGGAATCTAGACATGAGAGAGAAGATTCACCATAAAAGTCTATGCAAAGGATCCAAACTTACTTGATTTCACCACTCTTGGGACCGCAGAACCCTAATTCAGCAATTCCTCCTCTTTCTCCACTCAAGCCCTAACTCTCCCTCTCTCTCTAGATTTTCGTTTCTCTAGAGTGAATGACGAAGAATGAGAGCTGTGTGTGTGTGTGGTTGCTCATATAAGTCAATTGAGCTGCTTGGGTCAATTGCATATTGACCCAACACTTAACTTTAATTATATTGGCTGAATATTCAGTTATACAAAAGTTACTGTAATTCATTTATTTCAGAGATCAAACATTCGCCAACAATTATGGTAATTTAGCACGTTGTTTATAATTGATCTATAAAGCTTCAGTTAAAATTTGAGATCATTTGGAGTTACCAATAAATATTTAAAAATAGAACAGTGCACTGCTATATTGCAGTCTGCAGAATATTCGGCCGAGTTTGTCCTGCACAAAACTCGACCGACACCCTTACTGTAGAGATCAAAAAGTCATCCAAAAATTATGCCAATTTAACAAAGTGTCTAAAACTGTGTTTTGCAAGCACAGTTAAAATTTGAGATCAATTGGATATACCAATAAAAAGATAAAATTCAATTACCACACTGCTGTATAATTCTGGAAATGTGATCGGCCGAGTTTGAAACTCGACCGATAAACAGATCAGAGCATTCTTCAAAAATTCTGATATTTTTCAATATTGTTCACATTTTATATATCCAAATCATATCCAAATTTTAAGTAAATCAGAGTTACACATAAAATACTAAAAATCATTTAGTGAGACATTCTACTTATCAAATTTTGTATTCATATGTCATTAAAACCCTATTTTGGGCCGATTAGGGTTTATGCTTCTCAAACCCTAATTCTCAAGACAAAAGAACATTTAGACTTCTTATCATAGTTAAAACATCCTAATTGTGTTATCGTCATTAATTAGATTTCAAGAATGATTATTCCAATTAATCTTTGCAATTGTCTAGGTAAACCCTAGTTTACCAATTAAGCTCAAATGGGGTCGTAACAACTCTCCCCTCCTTAGAATGTTTCGTCCTCGAAACATAAACCTACAAGAAAGATACATTCAAGGTTATTCTAAGCTTCTAAAACCTTCCATGTCATTATATTCTTGTATTTCTTACCTGAATGTAGTTTTCAACATTAGATCTTTTAATTCTTTACTAAATCACAACATATTTCAAATAGTTCTCAATGATATCAAGCAAATTCTTTATGCCACAGTCAAACATAGAATGCAAAGATAAACCACCACGCTTTCACTGCGCAACTCTGATACTCTGATACAACTATCTCAACTTACGTTGTTCAGAGAGTTCTATTGTTCTGTATCATCTTTAAGTGACAAAAGCAAGTTCACCATACTGTTTTAAACTTTAATAACATGTTGCTCAGATAGCAAAATAGTCTTGAATTAAAAGACTAGATTCAACAATCAATTGCACAATACTACTCTTGGCATCCCCATTGGGTCATGGATGCATGAGGTGAAGCATTACCACCTCATTCCATACTATCCTGTTTCGATCCTGGGACCTGTGGGTTATGGGCCCACACACAATTCAAAGTGTAACCATCGCATTATATCATTTTAGGGTTTCAACAACAGTAATAAGGTAATCCACAATTGTATCAGTCATTCAAGCATTAATCATATTCAATTACCATCACTTAGTTATATTAGAGCTAGGTATAACAAGCTACACCTCATTAGGGTTACTTGTCCAAACAATCTGATTATCATCCTTTTCTATTAATATGAGTGAATAAGTATGACTACCTTGTTCAGGGTATCTCTCTATGTGTTCTGACATCATCCAAACCGTATCACCATGTCACAAATACACAATACTAGGATGCATATCTGGTATGAATTACTACTACTATCATACACTTTTAATTTAACATATAGCTTGCACAAATACACCGAAATCATATGTAGAACCAACTTCATATCTTAATATGCCTTCAACAAATCATACATGTAAAAACAAATTCACATATTACACAAAGCTAGTGCTTTCCCATATCTTTCTGCTCATTCATTACTTCTTTACTTTTTGCTACCTATCCTTTTCATATGATTATATACAATAAACATCATTAGCATTGAATCATTTAAGATAGGAATGGATTATTCATCATTCTTGCTATCACACAAGAATTTATTTCTTATCGCACTTCATCATACTGTATGTCACTATTACATTCACTAGATGACCTCACCAAGGTAGTTATGCACCATATATGATTCATTTTCTCTTATCATTTCATTCCCACCTTGCTCTTATTAAGGAATATATGAAAGGGAAGATGATTTTAAGACTTGGAATACTTGTATTCAAACATTCCCTTAATACATTCTCGTATGTAGATTTACTTAGTTATCAACAGAGATATTTGATTAATTAGCACTTGCCTGAATCTCACAACCTCTTTATTTTATAATTTCTCCATCATATTTCAAACCCTTTCTTACGTTTCATAGTCCTCTTACTATATACTACTTTTTAACCCGTCATCTTTAATTCTAAATTTTTCTCTTATGACCATGTTGCTTATTCATATGTATGGTCATGTATACCATGTTGCACATATTTCCACCTTTATCTTTATACTATTATGAAGTTAACATTCTAAATTAATAGTCCTTCTATTAGTTTTTACTCATGTTGAATACATTACATATTCTTCATTTTTTACATCAAGTGGATCATGCATGGGTCAAACATAGTTTCTCTTTCAATCAAGTTTTTCTCTCCTGAATACAGTCTACCTTTGTATGACTTATTCATTCGTTAAACTACACCTATGTCCTTTGCTTAGAAACTAGTTTGTTGTTCTAGTCTTATGAATTACATGTTCATACGATCCTTTTTACTTTTATGGACCTATTGAAAGCTCACTCTATTCTTCTACTTAGCCTTTGCTTTAGAGTTCATAAAAGCATTATACTCTATTATATGATTCATTCTTCATGATTGATTCTTGTTATCTTGAACCATACATACATTTCACATATCTTTTCTATATTTCATATGTATAGTTCATGTAATATTAATCAATAAACTGATTATGAGCTTCATATCATGTTCTATTATTCCCAATTAAGGGTTTCACATTTGAGACCCCAAAGTTAAACCTTAGATATCAGTTTCAACTAATTCTTAGTTGTTATGATCTTGCCCATATGTTTCAACATCTTACTGTATGTACATTCTTACTCTGATGTGGGTCTAATTATTCCAATTCTATTCTTATTATGCTATTGATAGGATTCATTAGATCCTAATAACGCATCCTGCCAACCGGACCAGGCCAAACCTAAAGTCCTGAAGCCAAGAATTACAAGAATTACATTCTTCCTGAACTGCCACTCACAGCTCAGAAACTCGGCCGATTGGTCAGAAACTCGGCCGATTGCTTCACAACTCGGCCGATCCGCTTGAAACTCGGCCGATCAACTTGTCGTTTGATTTCCTGAAAAAGGAAACTCGGCCGAATTACATACAACTCGGCCGATCAGTTTGCTGTTCGATTGCCTATTAAGGAAACTCGGCCGAATCACATACAACTCGGCCGAATCGCGTACAGACTGAAAACCTAAATAGACCTGCTGATGTCAATTTTACTCGAATCAGCGGGCAAAACTATAGAAACAAAAGCCCATTCAAAGGTCAATTCTAGTCTACTTGTTACAAAGAATAAAATCAATAAATGCTACAATTGCATAGTGTACAACAGATATTAAAGACCCATATTTCAAAGTATTGAATATTTCAATTCAAACATATAAGAGCATTTCAATACATTTCCAACAAAAACAACATTATGAAATGTAAGTTCTATCTCCTTTTACATTTATGCTCTTAATTCTTGTTTCTTTTCTCGTTTTCTAACCCTAACATTTCTAGGGTTCCTCTCTAGCCCATTCGTCCACTGTATACCTGGCCAGGGTATACGTGAGAGAATAGACAGAGTAGCTTGTACTGGTTGATCCAAGTACTCAGATATCGGGCCAGGATATCCAAATACTCAAATCCCCAAAGCTAACATCAAAACATCTCCTATCTGCCACACTTAGGACTC
This sequence comes from Alisma plantago-aquatica, assembly GCA_963693085.1. Classification (NCBI taxonomy): domain Eukaryota; kingdom Viridiplantae; phylum Streptophyta; class Magnoliopsida; order Alismatales; family Alismataceae; genus Alisma; species Alisma plantago-aquatica. The sequence continues at coordinate 913,162,659 of OY856411.1, read as the reverse complement.
TAACTTACTAACTTAATGGTCCTTGACAACTCACCCTAAGCTCTGATACCAAGCTATCACACCTCGATCTCACAATTTCCTCAAATCATGAGATTAGGGCATAAGATGGGATTTATATGTAACACAAAGAACACCCTTAACTTTTTCTTTTCTTAAAAACTCTTGTTTCATCGCATTGAACCACATAACATCTTAACAAGGAATCTGAATATTTCTTCTACTAATCAGACTTTAATAGAAAAGATACATGTATAAACATTCATAATGCCTCTCACTCATTATGCATATGAAACTAGCTAATTAGCATACATATCAAAGAGGAACAACATTACACATCGTATTTACAACTCTCTCTCTCTTATCTCTTACTGAGGACCTAGAGTGACAAGGACCGACTGACTCAACTAATCTCATACTTGACTCCTGTGGCAGATCTACTCTGACGCTCTGATCATCTTCAAGTCCACGCGATTAACCCTAAAATGTTTGAGTAGAGGGGTGAGCCTACTCGCTCAGTGAATGAGTACTTCATGGAAACAGACTAATGCACTAAGGTGATTACAGATATAATTTGAATAAACGATATGAAATTTAACAACAATAAATACTACACTGAGCAGTTCTAAAACAATATAATTGAAATAACAAAGAATGTAAATATTGCATCCAAAGAATAACTACAAGAATACTATGCTTCTAGTCTTCCTTAACTCTTTCATTTATAAAGAACTCTGTGAACCTATATGATCATATTTTAACTTATTATTATGCCCTAAATATATGCAGTGTACTCTGCATATAAAGATCCGCAGCAAATTCATGCTACGGTCCCACCGTACAAGACTTAGCGACACACCCGAGAAGTGCTAAGTCTGACTACTCGTCCTGGTCTGCACAGGACACAGGCTCCTCGGCCTCATCGCACAACCACGTGTGCTCCCGACTTCTCCTTTAACCTGAGTACACCGGCGGAGAGTCACAGGGTTACCTTCGTGACACAAGCACGAATGGTGTTAGATAACCAAGTTTTCTTTTGTTATCGCAGTGCCATCGTGACACAAGCACGATTGTTGTTGGACACTGCCTCTCTTTCCTCGTTTGTCCGTGACACAAGCACGGATGATGTTGCAACACGAGTTTCACCCCAAAGTTGCAGACCCGTCTAAGGGGTTCTACGATGTTAGGGCATCTAGGTCTATTAATTAATTAACAGATAAATATCATAGCTCATGTATTCAACATATACCATGTCTCAGTAACATCCCTTTCTAGGGCATGTCATATCTCATTACCTGCAATTTACGAGATATGTATTGAAAATAAGAAGCCCTGTAGTATGTAGATATCAACTCAGAGAGAACAAGCATATAAAGTTAAATGCACTAGAAACATACAATTCAACAGTTAAGTATCACCACATCTCATACCGAGACCTTTCATGTCACCATAACATGATTCATTGAACACCCTATCCTTAGGGTTTCATTCGCCCTATTCATTCATCACATGCCAACACCCTACTCTTAGGGTTTCATTTGCCTCATTCACTTGTCACATGGCTCTTATCATGATCTCATAAGATATAAGCATTCACTAAATAAAGACTGTTTCCAACAAATCATATGCAATCAATATAGACATGAAACCATGGAAATTTAACTAAATTTAGGGTTTCCATACCATTCACTGAGATATCATGTATCAAGAATAAAATTCAATTAAGATAACCCATGTGGTACATCCTAACCACTTATAGGATTACCAGTTCTTTTCAATAAGGTTGAAACTCTAGCGATATCTCAATTAGGTCAAACCCTAATTACATCATTTGATATAAATCTAAAAGAATCCTTACTAGGAAGTGTTGTATACATATCTGATATGAATCTACCATCAAAGAGTCATTCAAACAGAGAAGGAATCCGTATCATATCAATTTTACAATAACTTAAATCAAACGGACATTTCAGGATTTAGAATTCACATGCTAAGCATTTAGGGATTTGGATGTTATAATCAAATTCGTGCATTAGAATGTTTGAAGGAAGAACCCACTCACCCTAAGGTGTGAAAACACCTCACAACTGCAGCTCAACTCAGGGAATCTCGAATTCCTATCAAATCCCTAGCAAATCTCCCAATTCTTCTTCCATTCAACTCGGAAACCTTGAAAATGAGGGATTATGAAGAAAGGGTGAGAAAAGAGGGAATTTCGACATCATCTTGGATCAAATCAGAGCATGGACGGAATCTAGACATGAGAGAGAAGATTCACCATAAAAGTCTATGCAAAGGATCCAAACTTACTTGATTTCACCACTCTTGGGACCGCAGAACCCTAATTCAGCAATTCCTCCTCTTTCTCCACTCAAGCCCTAACTCTCCCTCTCTCTCTAGATTTTCGTTTCTCTAGAGTGAATGACGAAGAATGAGAGCTGTGTGTGTGTGTGGTTGCTCATATAAGTCAATTGAGCTGCTTGGGTCAATTGCATATTGACCCAACACTTAACTTTAATTATATTGGCTGAATATTCAGTTATACAAAAGTTACTGTAATTCGTTTATTTCAGAGATCAAACATTCTAAAACAATTATGGTAATTTAGAACTTTGTTTATAATTGATCTATAAAGCTTCAGTTAAAATTTGGGATCATTTGGAGTTACCAATAAATAAATAAAAATAGAACAGTGCACTGCTATATTGCAGTCTGCAGAATATTCGGCCGAGTTTGTCCTGAACAAAACTCGACCGACACCCTTACTGTAGAGATCAAAAAGTCATCCAAAAATTATGCCAATTTAACAGAGTGTCTAAAACTGTGTTTTTAAAGCACAGTTAAAATTTGAGATCAATTGGATATACCAATAAAAAGATAAAATTCAATTACCACACTGCTGTATAATTCTGGAAATGTGATCGGCCGAGTTTGAAACTCGACCGATAAACAGGTCAGAGCATTCTTCAAAAATTCTGATATTTTTCAATATTGTTCACATTTTATATATCCAAATCATATACAAATTTGAAGTAAATAAGAGTTACACATAAAATACTAAAAATCATTTAGTGAGACATTCTACTTATCAAATTTTGTATTCATATGTCATTAAAACCCTATTTTGGGCCGATTAGGGTTTATGCTTCTCAAACCCTAATTCTCAAGACAAAAGAACATTTAGACTTCTTATCATAGTTAAAACATCCTAATTGTGTTATCGTCATTAATTAGATTTCAAGAATGATTATTCCAATTAATCTTTGCAATTGTCTAGGTAAACCCTAGTTTACCAATTAAGCTCAAATGGGGTCGTAACAACTCTCCCCTCCTTAGAATGTTTCGTCCTCGAAACATAAACCTACAAGAAAGATACATTCAAGGTTATTCTAAGCTTCTAAAACCTTCCATGTCATTATATTCTTGTATTTCTTACCTGAATGTAGTTTTCAACATTAGATCTTTTAATTCTTTACTAAATCACAACATATTTCAAATAGTTCTCAATGATATCAAGCAAATTCTTTATGCCACAGTCAAACATAGAATGCAAAGATAAACCACCACGCTTTCACTGCGCAACTCTGATACTCTGATACAACTATCTCAACTTACGTTGTTCAGAGAGTTCTATTGTTCTGTATCATCTTTAAGTGACAAAAGCAAGTTCACCATACTATTTTAAACTTTAATAACATGTTGCTCAGATAGCAAAATAGTCTTGAATTAAAAGACTAGATTCAACAATCAATTGCACAATACTACTCTTGGCATCCCCATTGGGTCATGGATGCATGAGGTGAAGCATTACCACCTCATTCCATACTATCCTGTTTCGATCCTGGGACCTGTGGGTTATGGGCCCACACACAATTCAAAGTGTAACCATCGCATTATATCATTTTAGGGTTTCAACAACAGTAATAAGGTAATCCACAATTGTATCAGTCATTCAAGCATTAATCATATTCAATTACCATCACTTAGTTATATTAGAGCTAGGTATAACAAGCTACACCTCATTAGGGTTACTTGACCAAACAATCTGATTATCATCCTTTTCTATTAATATGAGTGAATAAGTATGACTACCTTGTTCAGGGTATCTCTCCATGTGTTCTGACATCATCCAAACCGTATCACCATGTCACAAATACACAATACTAGGATGCATATCTGGTATGAATTACTACTACTATCATACACTTTTAATTTAACATATAGCTTGCACAAATACACCGAAATCATATGTAGAACCAACTTCATATCTTAATATGCCTTCAACAAATCATACATGTAAAAACAAATTCACATATTACACAAAGCTAGTGCTTTCCCATATCTTTCTGCTCATTCATTACTTCTTTACTTTTTGCTACCTATCCTTTTCATATGATTATATACAATAAACATCATTAGCATTGAATCATTTAAGATAGGAATGGATTATTCATCATTCTTGCTATCACACAAGAATTTATTTCTTATCGCACTTCATCATACTGTATGTCACTATTACATTCACTAGATGACCTCACCAAGGTAGTTATGCACCATATATGATTCATTTTCTCTTATCATTTCATTCCCACCTTGCTCTTATTAAGGAATATATGAAAGGGAAGATGATTTTAAGACTTGGAATACTTGTATTCAAACATTCCCTTAATACATTCTCGTATGTAGATTTACTTAGTTATCAACAGAGATATTTGATTAATTAGCACTTGCCTGAATCTCACAACCTCTTTATTTTATAATTTCTCCATCATATTTCAAACCCTTTCTTACGTTTCATAGTCCTCTTACTATATACTACTTTTTAACCCGTCATCTTTAATTTTAAATTTTTCTCTTATGACCATGTTGCTTATTCATATGTATGGTCATGTATACCATGTTGCACATATTTCCACCTTTATCTTTATACTATTGTGAAGTTAACATTCTAAATTAATAGTCCTTCTATTAGTTTTTACTCATGTTGAATACATTACATATTCTTCATTTTTTACATCAAGTGGATCATGCATGGGTCAAACATAGTTTCTCTTTCAATCAAGTTTTTCTCTCCTGAATACAGTCTACCTTTGTATGACTTATTCATTCGTTAAACTACACCTATGTCCTTTGCTTAGAAACTAGTTTGTTGTTCTAGTCTTATGAATTACATGTTCATACGATCCTTTTTACTTTTATGGACCTATTGAAAGCTCACTCTATTCTTCTACTTAGCCTTTGCTTTAGAGTTCATAAAAGCATTATACTCTATTATATGATTCATTCTTCATGATTGATTCTTGTTATCTTGAACCATACATACATTTCACATATCTTTTCTATATTTCATATGTATAGTTCATGTAATATTAATCAATAAACTGATTATGAGCTTCATATCATGTTCTATTATTCCCAATTAAGGGTTTCACATTTGAGACCCCAAAGTTAAACCTTAGATATCAGTTTCAACTAATTCTTAGTTGTTCTGATCTTGTCCATATGTTTCAACATCTTACTGTATGTACATTCTTACTCTGATGTGGGTCTAATTATTCCAATTCTATTCTTATTATGCTATTGATAGGATTCATTAGATCCTAATAACGCATCCTGCCAACCGGACCAGGCCAAACCTGAAGTCCTGAAGCCAAGAACTACAAGAATTACATTCTTCCTGAACTGCCACTCACAGCTCAGAAACTCGGCCGATTGGTCAGAAACTCGGCCGATTGCTTCACAACTCGGCCGATCCGCTTGAAACTCGGCCGATCAACTTGTCGTTTGATTTCCTGAAAAAGGAAACTCGGCCGAATTACATACAACTCGGCCAATCAGTTTGCTGTTCGATTGCCTATTAAGGAAACTCGGCCGAATCACATACAACTCGGCCGAATCGCGTACAGACTGAAAACCTAAACAGACCTGCTGATGTCAATTTTACTCGAATCAGCGGGCAAAACTATAGAAACAAAAGCCCATTCAAAGGTCAATTCTAGTCTACTTGTTACAAAGAATAAAATCAATAAATGCTACAATTGCATAGTGTACAACAGATATTAAAGACCCATATTTCAAAGTATTGAATATTTCAATTCAAACATATAAGAGCATTTCTGTACATTTCCAACAAAAACAACATTATGAAATGTAAGTTCTATCTCCTTTTACATTTATGCTCTTAATTCTTGTTTCTTTTCTCGTTTTCTAACCCTAACATTTCTAGGGTTCCTCTCTAGCCCATTCTTCCACTGTATACCTGGCCAGGGTATACGTGAGAGAATAGACAGAGTAGCTTGTACTGGTTGATCCAAGTACTCAGATATCGGGCCAGGATATCCAAATACTCAAATCCCCAAAGCTAACATCAAAACATCTCCTATCTGCCACACTTAGGACTCTAACTTACTAACTTAATGGTCCTTGACAACTCACCCTAAGCTCTGATACCAAGCTGTCACACCCCGATCTCACAATTTCCTCAAATCATGAGATTAGGGCATAAGATGGGATTTATATGTAACACAAAGAACACCCTTAACTTTTTCTTTTCTTAAAAACTCTTGTTTCATCGCATTGAACCACATAACATCTTAACAAGGAATCTGAATATTTCTTCTACTAATCAGACTTTAATAGAAAAGATACATGTATAAACATTCATAATGCCTCTCACTCATTATGCATATGAAACTAGCTAATTAGCATACATATCAAAGAGGAACAACATTACACATCGTATTTACAACTCTCTCTCTCTTATCTCTTACTGAGGACCTAGAGTGACAAGGACCGACTGACTCAACTAATCTCATACTTGACTCCTGTGGCAGATCTACTCTGACGCTCTGATCATCTTCAAGTCCACGCGATTAACCCTAAAATGTTTGAGTAGAGGGGTGAGCCTACTCGCTCAGTGAATGAGTAACTAATGCACTAAGGTGATTACAGATATAATTTGAATAAACGATATGAAATTTAACAACAATAAATACTACACTGAGAAGTTCTAAAACAATATAATTGAAATAACAAAGAATGTAAATATTGCATCCAAAGAATAACTACAAGAATACTATGCTTCTAGTCTTCCTTAACTCTTTCATTTATAAAGAACTCTGTGAACCTATATGATCATATTTTAACTTATTATTATGCCCTAAATATATGCAGTGTACTCTGCATATAAAGATCCGCAGCAAATTCATGCTACGGTCCCACCGTACAAGACTTAGCGACACACCCGGGAAGTGCTAAGTCTGACTACTCGTCCTGGTCTGCACAGGACACAGGCTCCTCGGCCTCATCGCACAACCACGTGTGCTGCACAACCACGTGTGCTCCCGACTTCTCCTTTAACCTGAGTACACCGGCGGAGAGTCACAGGGTTACCTTTGTGACACAAGCACGAATGGTGTTAGATAACCAAGTTTTCTTTTGTTATCGCAGTGCCATCGTGACACAAGCACGATTGTTGTTGGACACTGCCTCTCTTTCCTCGTTTGTCCGTGACACAAGCACGAATGATGTTGCAACACGAGTTTCACCCCAAAGTTGCAGACCCGTCTAAGGGGTTCTACGGTGTTAGGGCATCTAGGTCTATTAATTAATTAACAGATAAATACCATAGCTCATGTATTCAACATATACCATGTCTCAGTAACATCCCTTTCTAGGGCATGTCATATCTCATTACCTGCAATTTACGAGATATGTATTGAAAATAAGAAGCCCTGCAGTATGTAGATATCAACTCAGAGAGAACAAGCATATAAAGTTAAATGCACTAGAAACATACAATTCAACAGTTAAGTATCACCACATCTCATACCGAGACCTTTCATGTCACCATAACATGATTCATTGAACACCCTATCCTTAGGGTTTCATTCGCCCTATTCATTCATCACATGCCAACACCCTACTCTTAGGGTTTCATTTGCCTCATTCACTTGTCACATGGCTCTTATCATGATCTCATAAGATATAAGCATTCACTAAATAAAGACTGTTTCCAACAAATCATATGCAATCAATATAGACATGAAACCATGGAAATTTAACTAAATTTAGGGTTTCCATACCATTCACTGAAATATCATGTATCAAGAATAAAATTCAATTAAGATAACCCATGTGGTACATCCTAACCACTTATAGGATTACCAGTTCTTTTCAATAAGGTTGAAACTCTAGCGATATCTCAATTAGGTCAAACCCTAATTACATCATTTGATATAAATCTAAAAGCATCCTCACTAGGAAGTGTTGTATACATATCTGATATGAATCTACCATCAAAGAGTCATTCAAACAGAGAAGGAATCCGTATCATATCAATTTTACAATAACTTAAATCAAACAGACATTTCAGGATTTAGAATTCACATGCTAAGCATTTAGGGATTTGGATGTTATAATCAAATTCGTGCATTAGAATGTTTGAAGGAAGAACCCACTCACCCTAAGGTGTGAAAACACCTCACAACTGCAGCTCAACTCAGGGAATCTCGAATTCCTATCAAATCCCTAGCAAATCTCCCAATTCTTCTTCCATTCAACTCGGAAACCTTGAAAATGAGGGATTATGAAGAAAGGGTGAGAAAAGAGGGAATTTCGACATCATCTTGTATCAAATCAGAGCATGGAGGGAATCTAGACATGAGAGAGAAGATTCACCATAAAAGTCTATGCAAAGGATCCAAACTTACTTGATTTCACCACTCTTGGGACCGCAGAACCCTAATTCAGCAATTCCTCCTCTTTCTCCACTCAAGCCCTAACTCTCCCTCTCTCTCTAGATTTTCGTTTCTCTAGAGTGAATGACGAAGAATGAGAGTTGTGTGTGTGTGTGGTTGCTCATATAAGTCAATTGAGCTGCTTGGGTCAATTGCATATTGACCCAACACTTAACTTTAATTATATTGGCTGAATATTCAGTTATACAAAAGTTACTGTAATTCGTTTATTTCAGAGATCAAACATTTTCCAAAAATTATGGGAATTTAGCACTTTGTTTAGAATTGATCTATAAAGCTTCAGTTAAAATTTGAGATCATTTGGAGTTACCAATAAATAATTAAAAATAGAACAGTGCACTGCTATATTGCAGTCTGCAGAATATTCGGCCGAGTTTGTCCTGCACAAAACTCGACCGACACCCTTACTGTAGAGATCAAAAAGTCATCCAAAAATTATGCCAATTTAACAGAGTGTCTAAAACCGTGTTTTGCAAGCACAGTTAAAATTTGAGATCAATTGGATATACCAATAAAAAGATAAAATTCAATTACCACACTGCTGTATAATTCTGGAAATGTGATCGGCCGAGTTTGAAACTCGACCGATAAACAGGTCAGAGCATTCTTCAAAAATTCTGATATTTTTCAATGTTGTTCACATTTTATATATCAAAATCATATCCAAATTTGAAGTAAATCAGAGTTACACATAAAATACTAAAAATCATTTAGTGAGACATTCTACTTATCAAATTTTGTATTCATATGTCATTAAAACCCTATTTTGGGCCGATTAGGGTTTATGCTTCTCAAACCCTAATTCTCAAGACAAAAGAACATTTAGACTTCTTATCATAGTTATAACATCCTAATTGTGTTATCGTCATTAATTAGATTTCAAGAATGATTATTCCAATTAATCTTTGCAATTGTCTAGGTAAACCCTAGTTTACCAATTAAGCTCAAATGGGGTCGTAACAACTCTCCCCTCCTTAGAATGTTTCGTCCTCGAAACATAAACCTACAAGAAAGATACATTCAAGGTTATTCTAAGCTTCTAAAACCTTCCATGTCATTATATTCTTGTATTTCATACCTGAATGTAGTTTTCAACATTAGATCTTTTAATTCTTTACTAAATCACAACATATTTCAAATAGTTCTCAATGATATCAAGCAAATTCTTTATGCCACAATCAAACATAGAATGCAAAGATAAACCACCACGCTTTCACTGCGCAACTCTGATACTCTGATACAACTATCTCAACTTACGTTGTTCAGAGAGTTCTATTGTTCTGTATCATCTTTAAGTGACAAAAGCAAGTTCACCATACTGTTTTAAACTTTAATAACATGTTGCTCAGATAGCAAAATAGTCTTGAATTAAAAGACTAGATTCAACAATCAATTGCACAATACTACTCTTGGCATCCCCATTGGGTCATGGATGCATGAGGTGAAGCATTACCACCTCATTCCATACTATCCTGTTTCGATCCTGGGACCTGTGGGTTATGGGCCCACACACAATTCAAAGTGTAACCATCGCATTATATCATTTTAGGGTTTCAACAACAGTAATAAGGTAATCCACAATTGTATCAGTCATTCAAGCATTAATCATATTCAATTACCATCACTTAGTTATATTAGAGCTAGGTATAACAAGCTACACCTCATTAGGGTTACTTGTCCAAACAATATGATTATCATCCTTTTCTATTAATATGAGTGAATAAGTATGACTACCTTGTTCAGGGTATCTCTCCATGTGTTCTGACATCATCCAAACCGTATCACCATGTCACAAATACACAATACTAGGATGCATATCTGGTATGAATTACTACTACTATCATACACTTTTAATTTAACATATAGCTTGCACAAATACACTGAAATCATATGTAGAACCAACTTCATATCTTAATATGCCTTCAACAAATCATACATGTAAAAACAAATTCACATATTACACAAAGCTAGTGCTTTCCCATATCTTTCTGCTCATTCATTACTTCTTTACTTTTTGCTACCTATCCTTTTCATATGATTATATACAATAAACATCATTAGCATTGAATCATTTAAGATAGGAATGGATTATTCATCATTCTTGCTATCACACAAGAATTTATTTCTTATCGCACTTCATCATACTGTATGTCACTATTACATTCACTAGATGACCTCACCAAGGTAGTTATGCACCATATATGATTCATTTTCTCTTATCATTTCATTCCCACCTTGCTCTTATTAAGGAATATATGAAAGGGAAGATGATTTTAAGACTTGGAATACTTGTATTCAAACATTCCCTTAATACATTCTCGTATGTAGATTTACTTAGTTATCAACAGAGATATTTGATTAATTAGCACTTGCCTGAATCTCACAACCTCTTTATTTTATAATTTCTCCATCATATTTCAAACCCTTTCTTACGTTTCATAGTCCTCTTACTATATACTACTTTTTAACCCGTCATCTTTAATTTTAAATTTTTCTCTTATGACCATGTTGCTTATTCATATGTATGGTCATGTATACCATGTTGCACATATTTCCACCTTTATCTTTATACTATTGTGAAGTTAACATTCTAAATTAATAGTCCTTCTATTAGTTTTTACTCATGTTGAATACATTACATATTCTTCATTTTTTACATCAAGTGGATCATGCATGGGTCAAACATAGTTTCTCTTTCAATCAAGTTTTTCTCTCCTGAATACAGTCTACCTTTGTATGACTTATTCATTCGTTAAACTACACCTATGTCCTTTGCTTAGAAACTAGTTTGTTGTTCTAGTCTTATGAATTACATGTTCATACGATCCTTTTTACTTTTATGGACCTATTGAAAGCTCACTCTATTCTTCTACTTAGCCTTTGCTTTAGAGTTCATAAAAGCATTATACTCTATTATATGATTCATTCTTCATGATTGATTCTTGTTATCTTGAACCATACATACATTTCACATATCTTTTCTATATTTCATATGTATAGTTCATGTAATATTAATCAATAAACTGATTATGAGCTTCATATCATGTTCTATTATTCCCAATTAAGGGTTTCACATTTGAGACCCCAAAGTTAAACCTTAGATATCAGTTTCAACTAATTCTTAGTTGTTCTGATCTTGTCCATATGTTTCAACATCTTACTGTATGTACATTCTTACTCTGATGTGGGTCTAATTATTCCAATTCTATTCTTATTATGCTATTGATAGGATTCATTAGATCCTAATAACGCATCCTGCCAACCGGACCAGGCCAAACCTGAAGTCCTGAAGCCAAGAACTACAAGAATTACATTCTTCCTGAACTGCCACTCACAGCTCAGAAACTCGGCCGATTGGTCAGAAACTCGGCCGATTGCTTCACAACTCGGCCGATCCGCTTGAAACTCGGCCGATCAACTTGTCGTTTGATTTCCTGAAAAAGGAAACTCGGCCGAATTACATACAACTCGGCCAATCAGTTTGCTGTTCGATTGCCTATTAAGGAAACTCGGCCGAATCACATACAACTCGGCCGAATCGCGTACAGACTGAAAACCTAAACAGACCTGCTGATGTCAATTTTACTCGAATCAGCGGGCAAAACTATAGAAACAAAAGCCCATTCAAAGGTCAATTCTAGTCTACTTGTTTCAAAGAATAAAATCAATAAATGCTACAATTGCATAGTGTACAACAGATATTAAAGACCCATATTTCAAAGTATTGAATATTTCAATTCAAACATATAAGAGCATTTCTGTACATTTCCAACAAAAACAACATTATGAAATGTAAGTTCTATCTCCTTTTACATTTATGCTCTTAATTCTTGTTTCTTTTCTCGTTTTCTAACCCTAACATTTCTAGGGTTCCTCTCTAGCCCATTCTTCCACTGTATACCTGGCCAGGGTATACGTGAGAGAATAGACAGAGTAGCTTGTACTGGTTGATCCAAGTACTCAGATATCGGGCCAGGATATCCAAATACTCAAATCCCCAAAGCTAACATCAAAACATCTCCTATCTGCCACACTTAGGACTCTAACTTACTAACTTAATGGTCCTTGACAACTCACCCTAAGCTCTGATACCAAGCTGTCACACCCCGATCTCACAATTTCCTCAAATCATGAGATTAGGGCATAAGATGGGATTTATATGTAACACAAAGAACACCCTTAACTTTTTCTTTTCTTAAAAACTCTTGTTTCATCGCATTGAACCACATAACATCTTAACAAGGAATCTGAATATTTCTTCTACTAATCAGACTTTAATAGAAAAGATACATGTATAAACATTCATAATGCCTCTCACTCATTATGCATATGAAACTAGCTAATTAGCATACATATCAAAGAGGAACAACATTACACATCGTATTTACAACTCTCTCTCTCTTATCTCTTACTGAGGACCTAGAGTGACAAGGACCGACTGACTCAACTAATCTCATACTTGACTCCTGTGGCAGATCTACTCTGACGCTCTGATCATCTTCAAGTCCACGCGATTAACCCTAAAATGTTTGAGTAGAGGGGTGAGCCTACTCGCTCAGTGAATGAGTACTTCATGGAAACAGACTAATGCACTAAGGTGATTACAGATATAATTTGAATAAACGATATGAAATTTAATAACAATAAATACTACACTGAGCAGTTCTAAAACAATATAATTGAAATAACAAAGAATGTAAATATTGCATCCAAAGAATAACTACAAGAATACTATGCTTCTAGTCTTCCTTAACTCTTTCATTTATAAAGAACTCTGTGAACCTATATGATCATATTTTAACTTATTATTATGCCCTAAATATATGCAGTGTACTCTGCATATAAAGATCCGCAGCAAATTCATGCTACGGTCCCACCGTACAAGACTTAGCGACACACCCGGGAAGTGCTAAGTCTGACTACTCGTCCTGGTCTGCACAGGACACAGGCTCCTCGGCCTCATCGCACAACCACGTGTGCTGCACAACCACGTGTGCTCCCGACTTCTCCTTTAACCTGAGTACACCGGCGGAGAGTCACAGGGTTACCTTTGTGACACAAGCACGAATGGTGTTAGATAACCAAGTTTTCTTTTGTTATCGCAGTGCCATCGTGACACAAGCACGATTGTTGTTGGACACTGCCTCTCTTTCCTCGTTTGTCCGTGACACAAGCACGAATGATGTTGCAACACGAGTTTCACCCCAAAGTTGCAGACCCGTCTAAGGGGTTCTACGGTGTTAGGGCATCTAGGTCTATTAATTAATTAACAGATAAATACCATAGCTCATGTATTCAACATATACCATGTCTCAGTAACATCCCTTTCTAGGGCATGTCATATCTCATTACCTGCAATTTACGAGATATGTATTGAAAATAAGAAGCCCTGCAGTATGTAGATATCAACTCAGAGAGAACAAGCATATAAAGTTAAATGCACTAGAAACATACAATTCAACAGTTAAGTATCACCACATCTCATACCGAGACCTTTCATGTCACCATAACATGATTCATTGAACACCCTATCCTTAGGGTTTCATTCGCCCTATTCATTCATCACATGCCAACACCCTACTCTTAGGGTTTCATTTGCCTCATTCACTTGTCACATGGCTCTTATCATGATCTCATAAGATATAAGCATTCACTAAATAAAGACTGTTTCCAACAAATCATATGCAATCAATATAGACATGAAACCATGGAAATTTAACTAAATTTAGGGTTTCCATACCATTCACTGAGATATCATGTATCAAGAATAAAATTCAATTAAGATAACCCATGTGGTACATCCTAACCACTTATAGGATTACCAGTTCTTTTCAATAAGGTTGAAACTCTAGCGATATCTCAATTAGGTCAAACCCTAATTACATCATTTGATATAAATCTAAAAGCATCCTCACTAGGAAGTGTTGTATACATATCTGATATGAATCTACCATCAAAGAGTCATTCAAACAGAGAAGGAATCCGTATCATATCAATTTTACAATAACTTAAATCAAACAGACATTTCAGGATTTAGAATTCACATGCTAAGCATTTAGGGATTTGGATGTTATAATCAAATTCGTGCATTAGAATGTTTGAAGGAAGAACCCACTCACCCTAAGGTGTGAAAACACCTCACAACTGCAGCTCAACTCAGGGAATCTCGAATTCCTATCAAATCCCTAGCAAATCTCCCAATTCTTCTTCCATTCAACTCGGAAACCTTGAAAATGAGGGATTATGAAGAAAGGGTGAGAAAAGAGGGAATTTCGACATCATCTTGTATCAAATCAGAGCATGGAGGGAATCTAGACATGAGAGAGAAGATTCACCATAAAAGTCTATGCAAAGGATCCAAACTTACTTGATTTCACCACTCTTGGGACCGCAGAACCCTAATTCAGCAATTCCTCCTCTTTCTCCACTCAAGCCCTAACTCTCCCTCTCTCTCTAGATTTTCGTTTCTCTAGAGTGAATGACGAAGAATGAGAGTTGTGTGTGTGTGTGGTTGCTCATATAAGTCAATTGAGCTGCTTGGGTCAATTGCATATTGACCCAACACTTAACTTTAATTATATTGGCTGAATATTCAGTTATACAAAAGTTACTGTAATTCGTTTATTTCAGAGATCAAACATTTTCCAAAAATTATGGGAATTTAGCACTTTGTTTAGAATTGATCTATAAAGCTTCAGTTAAAATTTGAGATCATTTGGAGTTACCAATAAATAATTAAAAATAGAACAGTGCACTGCTATATTGCAGTCTGCAGAATATTCGGCCGAGTTTGTCCTGCACAAAACTCGACCGACACCCTTACTGTAGAGATCAAAAAGTCATCCAAAAATTATGCCAATTTAACAGAGTGTCTAAAACCGTGTTTTGCAAGCACAGTTAAAATTTGAGATCAATTGGATATACCAATAAAAAGATAAAATTCAATTACCACACTGCTGTATAATTCTGGAAATGTGATCGGCCGAGTTTGAAACTCGACCAATAAACAGGTCAGAGCATTCTTCAAAAATTCTGATATTTTTCAATGTTGTTCACATTTTATATATCAAAATCATATCCAAATTTGAAGTAAATCAGAGTTACACATAAAATACTAAAAATCATTTAGTGAGACATTCTACTTATCAAATTTTGTATTCATATGTCATTAAAACCCTATTTTGGGCCGATTAGGGTTTATGCTTCTCAAACCCTAATTCTCAAGACAAAAGAACATTTAGACTTCTTATCATAGTTATAACATCCTAATTGTGTTATCGTCATTAATTAGATTTCAAGAATGATTATTCCAATTAATCTTTGCAATTGTCTAGGTAAACCCTAGTTTACCAATTAAGCTCAAATGGGGTCGTAACAACTCTCCCCTCCTTAGAATGTTTCGTCCTCGAAACATAAACCTACAAGAAAGATACATTCAAGGTTATTCTAAGCTTCTAAAACCTTCCATGTCATTATATTCTTGTATTTCATACCTGAATGTAGTTTTCAACATTAGATCTTTTAATTCTTTACTAAATCACAACATATTTCAAATAGTTCTCAATGATATCAAGCAAATTCTTTATGCCACAGTCAAACATAGAATGCAAAGATAAACCACCACGCTTTCACTGCGCAACTCTGATACTCTGATACAACTATCTCAACTTACGTTGTTCAGAGAGTTCTATTGTTCTGTATCATCTTTAAGTGACAAAAGCAAGTTCACCATACTGTTTTAAACTTTAATAACATGTTGCTCAGATAGCAAAATAGTCTTGAATTAAAAGACTAGATTCAACAATCAATTGCACAATACTACTCTTGGCATCCCCATTGGGTCATGGATGCATGAGGTGAAGCATTACCACCTCATTCCATACTATCCTGTTTCGATCCTGGGACCTGTGGGTTATGGGCCCACACACAATTCAAAGTGTAACCATCGCATTATATCATTTTAGGGTTTCAACAACAGTAATAAGGTAATCCACAATTGTATCAGTCATTCAAGCATTAATCATATTCAATTACCATCACTTAGTTATATTAGAGCTAGGTATAACAAGCTACACCTCATTAGGGTTACTTGTCCAAACAATATGATTATCATCCTTTTCTATTAATATGAGTGAATAAGTATGACTACCTTGTTCAGGGTATCTCTCCATGTGTTCTGACATCATCCAAACCGTATCACCATGTCACAAATACACAATACTAGGATGCATATCTGGTATGAATTACTACTACTATCATACACTTTTAATTTAACATATAGCTTGCACAAATACACTGAAATCATATGTAGAACCAACTTCATATCTTAATATGCCTTCAACAAATCATACATGTAAAAACAAATTCACATATTACACAAAGCTAGTGCTTTCCCATATCTTTCTGCTCATTCATTACTTCTTTACTTTTTGCTACCTATCCTTTTCATATGATTATATACAATAAACATCATTAGCATTGAATCATTTAAGATAGGAATGGATTATTCATCATTCTTGCTATCACACAAGAATTTATTTCTTATCACACTTCATCATACTGTATGTCACTATTACATTCACTAGATGACCTCACCAAGGTAGTTATGCACCATATATGATTCATTTTCTCTTATCATTTCATTCCCACCTTGCTCTTATTAAGGAATATATGAAAGGGAAGATGATTTTAAGACTTGGAATACTTGTATTCAAACATTCCCTTAATACATTCTCGTATGTAGATTTACTTAGTTATCAACATAGATATTTGATTAATTAGCACTTGCCTGAATCTCACAACCTCTTTATTTTATAATTTCTCCATCATATTTCAAACCCTTTCTTACGTTTCATAGTCCTCTTACTATATACTACTTTTTAACCCGTCATCTTTAATTCTAAATTTTTCTCTTATGACCATGTTGCTTATTCATATGTATGGTCATGTATACCATGTTGCACATATTTCCACCTTTATCTTTATACTATTGTGAAGTTAACATTCTAAATTAATAGTCCTTCTATTAGTTTTTACTCATGTTGAATACATTACATATTCTTCATTTTTTACATCAAGTGGATCATGCATGGGTCAAACATAGTTTCTCTTTCAATCAAGTTTTTCTCTCCTGAATACAGTCTACCTTTGTATGACTTATTCATTCGTTAAACTACACCTATGTCCTTTGCTTAGAAACTAGTTTGTTGTTCTAGTCTTATGAATTACATGTTCATACGATCCTTTTTACTTTTATGGACCTATTGAAAGCTCACTCTATTCTTCTACTTAGCCTTTGCTTTAGAGTTCATAAAAGAATTATACTCTATTATATGATTCATTCTTCATGATTGATTCTTGTTATCTTGAACCATACATACATTTCACATATCTTTTCTATATTTCATATGTATAGTTCATGTAATATTAATCAATAAACTGATTATGAGCTTCATATCATGTTCTATTATTCCCAATTAAGGGTTTCACATTTGAGACCCCAAAGTTAAACCTTAGATATCAGTTTCAACTAATTCTTAGTTGTTCTGATCTTGCCCATATGTTTCAACATCTTACTGTATGTACATTCTTACTCTGATGTGGGTCTAATTATTCCAATTCTATTCTTATTATGCTATTGATAGGATTCATTAGATCCTAATAACGCATCCTGCCAACCGGACCAGGCCAAACCTGAAGTCCTGAAGCCAAGAACTACAAGAATTACATTCTTCCTGAACTGCCACTCACAGCTCAGAAACTCGGCCGATTGGTCAGAAACTCGGCCGATTACTTCACAACTCGGCCGATCCGCTTGAAACTCGGCCGATCAACTTGTCGTTTGATTTCCTGAAAAAGGAAACTCGGCCGAATTACATACAACTCGGCCGATCAGTTTGCTGTTCGATTGCCTATTAAGGAAACTCGGCCGAATCACATACAACTCGGCCGAATCGCGTACAGACTGAAAACCTAAACAGACATGCTGATGTCAATTTTACTCGAATCAGCGGGCAAAACTATAGAAACAAAAGCCCATTCAAAGGTCAATTCTAGTCTACTTGTTACAAAGAATAAAATCAATAAATGCTACAATTGCATAGTGTACAACAGATATTAAAGACCCATATTTCAAAGTATTGAATATTTCAATTCAAACATATAAGAGCATTTCTGTACATTTCCAACAAAAACAACATTATGAAATGTAAGTTCTATCTCCTTTTACATTTATGCTCTTAATTCTTGTTTCTTTTCTCGTTTTCTAACCCTAACATTTCTAGGGTTCCTCTCTAGCCCATTCTTCCACTGTATACCTGGCCAGGGTATACGTGAGAGAATAGACAGAGTAGCTTGTACTGGTTGATCCAAGTACTCAGATATCGGGCCAGGATATCCAAATACTCAAATCCCCAAAGCTAACATCAAAACATCTCCTATCTGCCACACTTAGGACTCTAACTTACTAACTTAATGGTCCTTGACAACTCACCCTAAGCTCTGATACCAAGCTGTCACACCCCGATCTCACAATTTCCTCAAATCATGAGATTAGGGCATAAGATGGGATTTATATGTAACACAAAGAACACCCTTAACTTTTTCTTTTCTTAAAAACTCTTGTTTCATCGCATTGAACCACATAACATCTTAACAAGGAATCTAAATATTTCTTCTACTAATCAGACTTTAATAGAAAAGATACATGTATAAACATTCATAATGCCTCTCACTCATTATGCATATGAAACTAGCTAATTAGCATACATATCAAAGAGGAACAACATTACACATCGTATTTACAACTCTCTCTCTTATCTCTTACTGAGGACCTAGAGTGACAAGGACCGACTGACTCAACTAATCTCATACTTGACTCCTGTGGCAGATCTACTCTGACGCTCTGATCATCTTCAAGTCCACGCGATTAACCCTAAAATGTTTGAGTAGAGGGGTGAGCCTACTCGCTCAGTGAATGAGTACTTCATGGAAACAGACTAATGCACTACGGTGATTACATATATAATTTGAATAAACGATATGAAATTTAACAACAATAAATACTACACTGAGCAGTTCTAAAACAATATAATTGAAATAACAAAGAATGTAAATATTGCATCCAAAGAATAACTACAAGAATACTATGCTTCTAGTCTTCCTTAACTCTTTCATTTATAAAGAACTCTGTGAACCTATATGATCATATTTTAACTTATTATTATGCCCTAAATATATGCAGTGTACTCTGCATATAAAGATCCGCAGCAAATTCATGCTATGGTCCCACCGTACAAGACTTAGCGACACACCCGGGAAGTGCTAAGTCTGACTACTCGTCCTGGTCTGCACAGGACACAGGCTCCTCGGCCTCATCGCACAACCACGTGTGCTGCACAACCACGTGTCCTCCCGACTTCTCCTTTAACCTGAGTACACCGGCGGAGAGTCACAGGGTTACCTTCGTGACACAAGCACGAATGGTGTTAGATAACCAAGTTTTCTTTTGTTATCGCAGTGCCATCGTGACACAAGCACGATTGTTGTTGGACACTGCCTCTCTTTCCTCATTTGTCCGTGACACAAGCACGGATGATGTTGCAACACGAGTTTCACCCCAAAGTTGCAGACCCGTCTAAGGGGTTCTACGATGTTAGGGCATCTAGGTCTATTAATTAATTAACAGATAAATATCATAGCTCATGTATTCAACATATACCATGTCTCAGTAACATCCCTTTCTAGGGCATGTCATATCTCATTACCTGCAATTTACGAGATATGTATTGAAAATAAGAAGCCCTGTAGTATGTAGATATCAACTCAGAGAGAACAAGCATATAAAGTTAAATGCACTAGAAACATACAATTCAACAGTTAAGTATCACCACATCTCATACCGAGACCTTTCATGTCACCATAACATGATTCATTGAACACCCTATCCTTAGGGTTTCATTCGCCCTATTCATTCATCACATGCCAACACCCTACTCTTAGGGTTTCATTTGCCTCATTCACTTGTCACATGGCTCTTATCATGATCTCATAAGATATAAGCATTCACTAAATAAAGACTGTTTCCAACAAATCATATGCAATCAATATAGACATGAAACCATGGAAATTTAACTAAATTTAGGGTTTCCATACCATTCACTGAGATATCATGTATCAAGAATAAAATTCAATTAAGATAACCCATGTGGTACATCCTAACCACTTATAGGATTACCAGTTCTTTTCAATAAGGTTGAAACTCTAGCGATATCTCAATTAGGTCAAACCCTAATTACATCATTTGATATAAATCTAAAAGAATCCTTACTAGGAAGTGTTGTATACATATCTGATATGAATCTACCATCAAAGAGTCATTCAAACAGAGAAGGAATCCGTATCATATCAATTTTACAATAACTTAAATCAAACGGACATTTCAGGATTTAGAATTCACATGCTAAGCATTTAGGGATTTGGATGTTATAATCAAATTCGTGCATTAGAATGTTTGAAGGAAGAACCCACTCACCCTAAGGTGTGAAAACACCTCACAACTGCAGCTCAACTCAGGGAATCTCGAATTCCTATCAAATCCCTAGCAAATCTCCCAATTCTTCTTCCATTCAACTCGGAAACCTTGAAAATGAGGGATTATGAAGAAAGGGTGAGAAAAGAGGGAATTTCGACATCATCTTGGATCAAATCAGAGCATGGACGGAATCTAGACATGAGAGAGAAGATTCACCATAAAAGTCTATGCAAAGGATCCAAACTTACTTGATTTCACCACTCTTGGGACCGCAGAACCCTAATTCAGCAATTCCTCCTCTTTCTCCACTCAAGCCCTAACTCTCCCTCTCTCTCTAGATTTTCGTTTCTCTAGAGTGAATGACGAAGAATGAGAGCTGTGTGTGTGTGTGGTTGCTCATATAAGTCAATTGAGCTGCTTGGGTCAATTGCATATTGACCCAACACTTAACTTTAATTATATTGGCTGAATATTCAGTTATACAAAAGTTACTGTAATTCGTTTATTTCAGAGATCAAACATTCTCCAAAAATTATGGGAATTTAGCAAGTTGTTTAGAATTGATCTGTAAAGCTTCAGTTAAAATTTGAGATCATTTGGAGTTACCAATAAATAATTAAAAATAGAACAGTGCACTGCTATATTGCAGTCTGCAGAATATTCGGCCGAGTTTGTCCTGCACAAAACTCGACCGACACCCTTACTGTAGAGATCAAAAAGTCATCCAAAAATTATTCCAATTTAAAAGAGTGTCTAAAACTGTGTTTTGCAAGCACAGTTAAAATTTGAGATCAATTGGATATACCAATAAAAAGATAAAATTCAATTACCACACTGCTGTATAATTCTGGAAATGTGATCGGCCGAGTTTGAAACTCGACCGATAAACAGGTCAGAGCATTCTTCAAAAATTCTGATATTTTTCAATGTTGTTCACATTTTATATATCCAAATCATATCCAAATTTGAAGTAAATCAGAGTTACACATAAAATACTAAAAATCATTTAGTGAGACATTCTACTTATCAAATTTTGTATTCATATGTCATTAAAACCCTATTTTGGGCCGATTAGGGTTTATGCTTCTCAAACCCTAATTCTCAAGACAAAAGAACATTTAGACTTCTTATCATAGTTAAAACATCCTAATTGTGTTATCGTCATTAATTAGATTTCAAGAATGATTATTCCAATTAATCTTTGCAATTGTCTAGGTAAACCCTAGTTTACCAATTAAGCTCAAATGGGGTCGTAACAGGTTCCCTCTTTGTGGACGAGGTTGAGGCTCCTAAAGATGAACCTATTATTCTCACCTAGACTACCTTATATGATGAAGCGTACATATTTGTATTACCAAAACTTAGGTCCAACTTCAAAACTATAGTCAAATTCTTAGATCCAACTGATGTCATCATAAACCATATTATCTCACTATGTAACATGAAGTTCCTCATTCATTTCTATTGGGTTTTAGGGGAGGCAGAGAAGGCAGCGGAAACAAAATTTTTCTCCTCCCCAAACCCAGAAGAAGGAAACACGTCAACATATATACAATAGGAAAGGATAGTTTGTGGAATCATACCTTGTCCCAAGGCTTGCTCGGTGACAATACCTCACGACTTGCGCGGTCTTCACCTCCAGTCTTGGACGGTGTCTGTGCAACTCCTGGTCGCACCGGGACTAACGACTCTTGGTCTCACCGGGACTGTCGGGATTGACAGTTGTCCTCCGAGCGGCAGAAATCTCCCGCCTCTGAAGTAGTCCACACGGACCACCTGGAACTCCAATCTCCTTGTCTCACAAGGAATTGGAAGGAGTCGCACCCTCCTATCAGCGTACTAGTCACTGACTCACTCTCCTGCTACCAGTCGCTTTCTACAATTGTCTTTCCCTTGCTGTGCCTCCCTTATCAGGTAGCACTTGCTCGGGCTCTCTCGGTTACCAAAACCATAGAGAATGACAACTTTACAGAGCAACTGGTTGCACTGCGTTGTACTTTGAGAAGCCCCCAATACCCCTATATATAGGAGGGCCATGGGACAAGGTTCTCTATCCCGGGCAATGTGGGACTAAAGTAGGAGTAGAAGGGTTCGAGATTTTCCACAAAAACAACTAACTGCGCAACCTGAACCGATGGTTTCATTTCTGAAACGGTCAGTTGGGGACCTGAGCCAGTCGTTTGACACCTCAACCGATTGGTTGGGACCCATGAAATGGTCAGTTCACTTCTGAACCGGTCGGTTCGTGGTCCTGGTCAGTTCTCAATTGACTTTTCCTCTTTTGTTTCTAATTGGTACCAAATACCAATCCTTGTTGCAATCAAATTCGGCAAGTGAAACGAAAAGAAATTTCTTACCAATCCTACTTTCCCAACTTTCTCGGTTGGACCAGTTGAACCGATCATTTCAACACTTGAACCAATCATTTCACCCTATCCATGAGCCGATCGACTCACCACCTGAGCCGATCAGTTCACCAAGCTTAGCCGATCGGTTCATCACATGAGCCGATCGGTTGGGAGTGCAGATTGTGCAGAAACAGTCAATTGTAGTTTCAATCAATCCGATACTCTAATCAATCAGTCCAACACCTTGAACATTATGATACTGAGCTATCAATTGATTGAGTGTTTAATTGAACTACTAAACTCCTTTAGTAATCAATCTAAACATTGTTTGTGGATAAAACTCCTCTTCCAGGTTAAATCCTATGTGTGTGACCCTACAGGTCCATTTCACGTTGGCAGTGAAAGTCCATAACACTTATGACTTCACAAGCAAAGAGCGGTGCCTAGTCACACATCATTGCTACCCAAGTGAAATAGAAAGTTGGAGAACAACTTTCAATCCTACAATCCATGAATGGTGTTACAGTGAATGTATAATTCTTTTGTCACTGATATCCCAAATGAACTCGAGGCATGGAACAGTCATCCTGTCAACGTTCATTCACTTTCTTGATCTCAGAGTAGATTGGAAGAGATATGTATGACATCAATATCACATACTAATTCACACATGTGTGTACTCCTTTCTCAATCCTACTCATCAAGTGGCCATGGATATCAAACTCCCTTAGGAGGGACAAATCCCATATCTGTCACTCACCCCTAAAAAGCCCCATGTGTCAAAGCCACCCAATCATCACCTCTATAACAACCCATGTTTCAGGACTGCGTTTGATGATGTCAAAGTGTGCTCAATGACATGTGGTGAGTGTAGTGATTTTAGGTCAAAGAATCACACTCACCACCATCATTGTGAGTACTGACTGTGACTACCATGTCATGGTTCCATGTGTCAAACTCACGGTGGGTCTGTCCGGTACACTTGTTCTCTAACAAGTACCTATGTGTTTGGTTTGATATCTCTATATCATGACTAATGAGATTCTGTCATCAACCAACACCAAAATCTAGTCTTGTGTGTCATTGCTGTCTATCTACCTTCCACAATGACATCCGACTAGGGACATAATAAGAATGTACAAACTCTTAGCATCCGTATGATCTCATCGTTCAGGTCCTTAACCTGAAAGCATACATCATTGAGTACTGTCATTCTCTAGACATTCAATATGTTCTATCACTATCTCATATGACTGAACCAGAAATAATTGGAAGCTTGCCTTTGATGTTTATCAAATCAATCTTAATGTATCCCACCAATCATCCCATGATTAGCTCTCAGGGCATACATACCAACATACTCCCACTTGCACTACGAGCCAATCACCCTTGAATCATATTCATAGTGATCTTCAAACATGTCCCACATGTTACTGTGCTCTAGTGCGAACATAGTGAGTTATGGCAACACCTTGCCAAAGTCAGTATAAATTGCATGTCTCACATCTCTTCACTGTACGTCACACGTATGAGATGGAGTTGCCTTAATACGTGATATAGTATTCCTTTGCTAACCTTTATCCACATTGCATGATCAAGGATTCCATACTTGTCATCAATGAGTGGAATATCTATAAGTTCATCTCATGAACTTCCAGATCCATATAGTATCCACTGTTGTTCTCTAATGCATAGATACTCAACATTTCCTTTTAAATGGTTTTATTGGAACACTTCCAATTTTCAGCAAACTTTCACTTTTATATATCCTATATATATTTTGTGATTAATTTTTTGTCCTTTCAGAAGTTCACATCAATGTAACTCTTTACATTGAACTCTTCCTTATTTTCATAGAACTAGTACTTCCCAAGTACTTATCAAGTTCTCATGGTATTCCTGTAACCCTTACTAGAAGTAGACAGACATCCACTTGTCATATCTCACATACGAGTTATCATGATGAGCACATCATATTGTCATGTCATACATACAAGATGATGAATGCATTTTGTTCTTGCCATGCAAGATAATGGGATGATTACATACATGATAGATCCACATATATTCTTAGTGTTCCCATTCTTCATAAGAATTGGACACTTGGCCTTGGGATACTAACTCCATGTAACATGGACAAGTTTTCTCCCACTGAATCTGTGCATACTGAACCCTTCAGTTAAATTGCCAATGTATGCTTTCTCTTTTCAGGTCAAGAGGTTTTCGAGAACTATCTCTATAGGTCTCTATTCCTATCACATAGGAAACATCTCTATCTTCCTTAAAGATAATTTCCACTTTTGGATTTCCATTCTAAAACATTTCCATTTCACATCAACATGTGGAATGTGAACACGCTCCCACTAAATCACAAATCCCTTCTTTATCTTTGACACATCAGTCAAACCCTTTGACTATATCATCAAAGTAAAAATCCAATTCTGAGTTGCTTGTACTCAATTAATCACATTGATTAGTCCATTGTAACTTATAGACTTCATTTGCATTAGTGGATTCATAAACCTTATAGGTTGTGTCACATACGCATCCTTGTTTTATTCCTCATAGGAATGCGGTTTTAGTATCCATATGCCAAATGTCTTAGTCATTTAGTTGCAATCAACAAGCATCATCCTTCTCAAAATGTTATCCATGTGTCTTAACACTTAAGACTCATTTGCACTTATGGATTTCATTCCAATGGGTGCTACCATCAAGGTCATACCTTATGGTTCACATGGATGTCATTTAGGATGTAATGGTCATAAACCATAACTCAAAATTCGGTTCCTCATATTCATCTAGATAGTTGACTCATCACATGAACAACTCATCACATAGATAAACGAGGTGTATCCGTCAAGGATATAAGAACTCACAACTCCTTGTGATTCTTAAAGTCCTTTATTAGTGTGGGGTATTCTTTTATTAAGAAGAATTCAGTTATTTGATAATTATTCTCTAACTCCTTAGAGTATGATTCCTTCTTGATTTAGACATCACCATGCCTTAATCATGAGTTCACTATGATACACTATCATAATCACTCGTAAGGATCTCAAACATTTGGTCCAAGTATTTCATTCATTGATCTCATCAAGAATTAACACTTTACCAAATTTGCACTTCATCTATGATAATCTTGAACACTTCAAGATATTCATATTGGTATTTCTCTAAACATCATTTTAAGTATTAGCATTTGTTCCAATAGGTATGTAAATACATCACATGTATCATACCCAATAGGATAATCATTCTCCCACTACCTTTAGTAAAGATTGATTAATCATGTCTAAGATATTCATGTCTCTTACTGGTTCTCTAACAAAAAGAGTCTAGATTTATCCATCACATGGAAACTAGAAATGAATTTCTCATGATTGATGCTAATTTGATTGTTTGAGTTATCTATAACTTTTAGGTATCATTTTATCTTATGCATATCAAATACCACAAGATAAACAAGGCATTGCCACAAAGTTCATATCTTTAGAAATTGAAACATCTCTTTATTGATTGCCATCATTGTCATACAATATGCAAAAATAAAGTGTTTCTATCTATTGGGAAATATGAAATAGCAGTTCATAACTATATTACATGCCTTTTAGGCTGAAAATAAACTAAAGTACTCCTATCTATGGCGGAAACACTTTCCCCATTTATTGAGTGCTTTACAGTTTACATCTTGGTATCATATACCTCAAAAGTGTTACAAGTTTACTTTCATGACACCTTTAAGTAGAGCCGTCTGTCGCCTCCTTCTTCTTTTATTCTTCCAGATAGAGAGGAAAATTCCTTTTCCAAAGTCCTGGCTTTTGAAAATGGTGGCAATTGCCTTTCTTGGTCACGCCTCCCTTGGCCTTGAGAGCTGAAGACAACTTGGGCTCCTGGCTAGCATCAGAACCTTTCTTAGATTTGCCCTTGCCCTTGCGCTTGGACTTGCCTTTCTTGCTCGTGATCACCATCACAGACTTAGGATTGTCCTTCTTCATCTGTGTCTCGGCTGTCCTCAACATGCCCAAAACTCTGTCAATGCTTGTCAAAGTTGTTCATCATGAATTGTATGATTCTCGCAACATTTTCAATATCATACCAATAGCCAACTCTTGGCTCAGAGGGAATCCTTCTTAGTCAAGTTTTCCACATACCCAATCACATTGAGTGTGTGAATACCTTACTGGATCTCCTTCTATCATGACATACTAGGATAGTGTCTTGGAGACATCATATGTCTCATGTTGTCTCTGCAACTCATAGTTCAGAGAACACAACATCAAGCACTCCTCATCAATGTCATCCTCGGTATGCTTCCATAAGCATACTTTCAGCCATTGATGTGATGGGATCGAGTTCATCTGGTTCTGGTATAACTAGGACTTAGAGCTTTCGCTCTTTGATTGAGAACGCTTCTCAACGTCCTAACCAATCGTGGAAATTATTCCCATTTAACTTGTCCTTTTCCAGGACGGATCACAAAGAAAAGTGATTGTTGTTTGTTGCCATTTGTACTACAAAAATAAAAATATGCAATTTTAGTCCAAAAATTCATTTTTGACTTATTTTATTGATTTGAAAAGTTGACAATATAATTAGGCCTTTAATTAATGATCTCTCCCACTATTTTACTTCAAATTGATAGCCCTCACCATCAATTTGGAAGATTGCAGCGTACAACCTTCTAGTGGGCAAGATCCTAAAATCCTCTAAGTCATGGACCAACTTGGGCTGTCACCCACAACTAAGATCTCTCAGGTAGGCAACTCTTGCCAATTGCATCATATGCAACTATTGATAAGATGTCATATGCAACTCCTTGCCATGATCATCTCCATGCCTCAAGGTGCTAGATCCTATCTAGGTCACCTTGTTAAGTCTGACCCAAAGCCAACACGATGAATATGCACCCTGCTTGGGCAGACCCACATATCCATCCTTCACGCTTCCACGAGATAGACAGTGCACCACGCTTGGGCGTGCCCACACTTGGTCGATCAAGCTATTCACGTGTGTCGCATTTGGAAGACATCTAAAACATTAATATTTAATGAGGGATTTGATTTTTATATACACATACATATCCAATCACCACAATATATAGTACGTATCATATACATGCTATATCCCATAGAAAACATGCAAAATGATAAAAGAGATGATTATGGCCATCCTAATGTGATTCCTCGAGCCAAGAGGAATCACGATCATCTAGGTCTACATCACATGCAACCTGTACAAGATGAACTCTATGCTTTGCCTTTCTGGGTTTGTTCAACTCATCACATGACGGATCGACTCACCATTAGGTCGGTCGGCTGGGTGCCCCCAGCCGATCGGTTGGATCCTCCAATCGATCAGTTCACCCGGTCGTCGTGCATCTCATCATGGCCGCCACCCACTCATCTCGCTCCTCAAACCGGTCATCAACTGATCGGCTCACTCCTTGAACCGATCGTCTGGAACGTCAACTGATCGGTTCACGCCTTGAACTGATCGTCTCAGCTGTCGTCAGGATGTCCTCCATTCTTTGACATAACAAGAAATAAAATCTATCCTATTTTACATTGTAAAAAGAGAAACCTCGAGTTACATTTGAGGGGAGCAAAGGTAGAAAAGAAATCTCGAATTATTTCGAGTTACATCAGGAATAGGAGAAAGGGAATCGGTACGTAGACCGAGATGCAAGCAACCACATACAACCATACACAGATAGGGTTTATTGGCCATAACCACGCTATACATCCACCACAAAAATCATTTAAGGGCGACGCATATCGAGTGCATTAATAATACATATCATATATGTAAATTAGGATTTGTGGATTTAGGATTAGACATGCATAAATCCAATTTTATTCGCATCGTATACAATAAATAAAGGCGACAAACAAAAATCGATCATATCGATAATCCTAAAGTATAGAGCAGTTGATGTGGCTCTGATACCACTGTTGGGTTTTAGGGGAGGCAGAGAAGGAAGCGGAAACAAAAATTTTTCTCCTCCCCAAACCCAGAAGAAGGAAACACGTCAACGTCTATACAATAGGAAAGGATGGTTTGTGGAATCATACCTTGTCCCGAGGCTTGCTCGGCGACAATACCTCACGGCTTGCACGGTCTTCACTTCCAATCTTGGACGGTGTCTGTGCAGCTCCTGGTCGCACCGGGACTGATTACTCCTGGTCTCACCGGGACTGTCAGGATTGACAGCTATCCTCTGAGCGGCAGAAATCTCCCGCCTCTGAAGTAGTCCACACGGACCACCTAGAACTCCAATCTCCTTGTCTCACAAGGTATTGGAAGGAGTCGCACCCTCCTGTCAGCGTACTAGTCACTAACACACTCTCCTGCCACCAGTCGCTTTCTGCAGTTGTCTTTCCCTTACTATGCCTCCCTTATCGGGTAGCACTTGCTCGGGCTCTCTCGGTTACCAAAACCAGAGAGAATGACAACTTTACAGAGCAAATGGTTGCACTGAGTTGTACTTTGAGAAGCCCCCAATACCAGTATATATAGGAGGGTCATGGGACATGGTTCTCTATCTCGGGCAATGTGGGACTAAAGTAGGAATAGAAGGGTTCAAGATTTTCCACAAAAACAACCAACTACGCAACCTAAACCGATCGTTTCATTTTTGAAACGGTCGGTTGGGGACCTGAGCCGGTCGGTTGACACCTCAACCGATCGGTTGGGACCCATGAAACGGTCGGTTCACTTCTGAACCGGCCGGTTCGTGGTCCTGGTCAGTTCCCGATTGACTTTTCCTCTTTTGTTTCTAATTGGTACCAAATACCAATCCTTGTTCCAATCAAATTGGGCAAGTGAAACGAAAAGAAATTTCTCACCAATCCTACTTTCCCAACTTGCTCGGTTGGACCAGTTGAACCGATCATTTCAACACTTGAACCAATCGTTTCACCCTATCCATGAGCCAATCGACTCACCACCTGAGCCGATCGGTTCACCAAGCTCAGCTGATCGGTTCATCACATGAGCCGATCGATTGGGAGTGCAGATTGTGCAGAAACATTCAATTGTAGTTTCAATCAATCTGGTACTCTAATCAATCAGTCCAACACCTTGAACATTATGATACTGAGCTATCAATTGATTGAGTGTTTAATTGAACTACTAAACTCCTTTAGTAATCAATCTAAACATTATTTGTGGATAAAACTCCTCTTCCAGGTTAAATCCTATGTGTGTGACCCTGCAGGTCCATTTCACGTTGGCAGGGAAAGTCCATAACACTTATGACTTCACAAGCAAAGAGCGGTGCCTAGTCACACATCATTGCTACCCAAGTGAAATAGAAAGTTGGAGAACAACTTTCAATCCTACAATCTATGAATGGTGTTACAGTGAATGTATAATTCTTTTGTCACTGATATCCCGAATGAACTCGAGGCATGGAACAGTCATCCTTTCAACGTTCATTCACTTTCTTGATCTCAGAGTAGATTGGAAGAGATATGTATGACATCAATATCACATACTAATTCACACATGTGTGTACTCCTTTCTCAATCCTACTCATCAAGTGGCCATGGATATCAAACTCCCTTAGGAGGGACAAATCCCATATCTGTCACTCACCCCTAAAAAGCCCCATGTGTCAAAGCCACCCAATCATCACCTTTATAACAACCCATGTTTCAGGACTGCGTTTGATGATGTCAAAGTGTGCTCAATGACATGTGTTGAGTGTAGTGATTTTAGGTCAAAGAATCACACTCACCACCATCATTGTGAGTACTGACTGTGACTACCATGTCATGGTTCCATGTGTCAAACTCACGGTGGGTCTGGCCGGTACACTTGTTCTCTAACAAGTACCTATGTGTTTGGTTTGATATCTCTATATCATGACTAATGAGATTCTGTCATCAACCAAAACCACAATCTAGTCTTGTGTGTCATTACTGTCTATCTACCTTCCACAATGACATCCGACTAGGGACATAACAAGAACGTACAAACTCTTAGCATCCGTATGATCTCATCGTTCATGTCCTTAACCTGAAAGCATACATCATTGAGTACTGTCATTCTCTAGACATTCAATCTGTTCTATCACTATCTCATATGACTGAACCAGAAAGAATTGGAAGCTTGCCTTTGATGTTTATCAAATCAATCTTAATGTATCCCACCAATCATCCTATGATTGGCTCTCAGGGCATACATACCAACAATTTCCTCCATTATGCCTGTCTCATAGATCAATAGGCGTCACCCCTCTGGCTTGGGACTAGTCCCATTGCCAGTCTTGATGTTGCTCACTACCACATAGGTGCAAGCCTATCTCTTAACTGTATCTCAGTGGGAACACACTTTTTATGGTTCCTACTGGGAGGAGTTTAAACCTTTTGTAACCTTTTGATTTAGGGTTTTATCTCTATCTTAGATCCTTTCTTCGTTTTGGGGATGATCCATCCTAGGTCGAGTCACTAAAAACAAAAGTTGCATTAGGGTCATGCAACCACTTATTGTCTATGTTTCTCAAGCATACTCCATTCATCCACATATATCATGCATGCCTAACCTATGTACTTGCATGCATGGACAAACTAAGGTATCCAACTTATTGGATCCTCTCTCTCTATCCACTACTTAAGGTTTTGGTTTGAGGTTAGATATTTTAGCCTGCACCATAGGTTTTGCAATTCCTGTGACCCACTGAGAATAGCCTTAGTCCATCTAGGTTCTACCTATATAGTGAAAAAAACTGTAAACATTTTCTCTTTATCATTATGTCCACTTTTATTATTTGTCAGAGGATGCCTTAATCCTTAACACTCTTACCCCAAAACTCAGGAGGAGGTGGAGAGAGAGAGAAAGCCTTAGGCACTTAAAGTTTGCCTAGTGAAAGAGGGTAAAGAAGGGATGTAAATAGATAATAAGACCTAGAGGTATCTTATTTTGAGTCAAATCCTCAGATTTTAGCCATGCAATCACACAGATTTCGGGAGTCCTCATAAACTGACTAACAGGGTGGAGGAAAATCTTGCCAGCCCCCAGATCATGATCCTTTTCTAGACACCTCCATATTTGGAAAATTCTCTAATAACTCCCTTGGGCTCTAAAGAAATTGGAAAATTTAATAATTATTAGATATTATATGAAAAGCCAAGCTCTGATACCAAATATAATGACCCCACCTCTTGGAAACCCCCAATTAAGGAAGGCCAAGAATCTAGAACCATTATCCCAAACATGATCATATGGTTTTGCTAATAATATAAAATAATTAATAAATTCTGCCACATCTAGGCTTAATGCATGGTATAGAAACTCTTTTCACATACCTTTCAAGAAAAGGATTTTAGAACGTTACCCAAGGAAGGAACTAGCTAACTATAATCCTTCAAACATTGTTTAGCCTCGTTGTTTTTTAATGTCACTTTTTACCGAACATCCGCTTCCCATTAAGCTTGTAGACATAATTGCATATTACCCTAAAACGCTGACAAACAAAATGTCAGTAAGTATAACGAATTATAATGGCATGTGGGGGAAACCAAAAGTTTACACATAATGGTAACAAAATAACCACAACAACTATTTGTTCCAAAACAAAATTTATGTTTTCTTATTAACCTCTCAACAATTTATAGTCAACCTCTAGTATACCCTTCTTGTCATTGTAGTGGACAAAAAGGCCCCAATCTCAATCTGGAGCCCATGTTCCATGTTGGTCTTCCCAATCTGGGGCCTGACCTAGATGTCCTTCCCAAACTGGGGCCTGGCATGATCTCATGGGACCTTCCCAATCTGGGGTCTGGTATGACCTCATATGACCTTCCCAATCTGGGGCATGGTTTGACCTCATATGACCTTCCCAATCTGGGGCCTAGTCTGACCTTACCAATCTAGGGTCTGATATTTGCTCATGGCCATGAATCTTCATTTCCTTTCATTTAAACATCTAGAGGTGGTATTTCGGGTGTCACATAATCGTTCTTACCCCAATCCCAATCCCACTTCCTAGATAGTGGTAAAAGGATTGAAGCACCCGTCCCTAAGTGGCCTGATAGGATCTCACACACTGGCATGTACAATAATAAATAATAACTAAAAAAATGGAGATATAAAGAATAAACTAACCCAATATAGGAGATATGCCGACTTGTCCTTATCATCAAAGTATATGGAGTGCGGAAGCGATCTAGTTAATTTTCCATTTGTTTTTCCTAAAATCAAGAAAATTGAGACATATTCATACAATTTCACGGTACACTATCAAAATCAAATAAAATGATTTATAGCAAAAGAGTATACTTGGCAGGACTTATATTCAAAAGTATAATAAGCAATTTTCAAAACCAAAATTTATTAGACAAGTTGTGTATTTCAACAATTTGATTTTTATTATGAGTTCCCATTATGCTGTAATCAAGAAGCATGCATATATATTTTGTGTGACTCTACTGATCCAATGCGATGGGGGAGGTTACTAGGATCCTTCTCTCCATATGAGGTAGGAGGCCAATGTATAAGTCACACCTTCAAATGAGGAGGTTGCTTGCACTCCATATCAACATTATCAACATTATCAACATCATCATCATCAATACATGGGCAGTCATAATGGGCAATATCATTTATGTTCTCATGTTTTTCTCAAAATATAATATTTGGGAAAAACAAAAGAC
This sequence comes from Alisma plantago-aquatica, assembly GCA_963693085.1. Taxonomy (NCBI): domain Eukaryota; kingdom Viridiplantae; phylum Streptophyta; class Magnoliopsida; order Alismatales; family Alismataceae; genus Alisma; species Alisma plantago-aquatica. The sequence goes on along the minus strand of OY856411.1, from coordinate 913,128,365 downwards.
TAATCATAGGGAACAGTAGCTCAATTAAGTTACATAGACAAATATACAGTCAAGAGATACATAAAAAGTATATTCAATACAACCAAGGAGGAGATACGATAGCGTACCTTTCACCGAAGATTTTGAATACAAATCAATCAAGTACTAGGTCAACCCTTCGAGTCAGATCCTAAATCACAGTAATTGATCAAGGGTCAAGATCAAGATGTTTAACAGATCATGTTTCAAAGTTCAAGATTAGGGTTACATGTTTCCTATGTCAACCTTATGGTTAGGTCATTCACTTATAATCAATCAATATTTCAATATGTCCAACATTATCTCAAGTGTCAAGCATTTTTGAGTGTGAATGACTTACCTAGGCTTTCTAGGATCATATGTGTCAACCTGAATTTTATGATCATTATCTAAGTCATCATCATATTTTAAATCATCATCATGATACTGAGGTTTCTTTGCATTAAAATTTGGTAGGATGGAGGTGCTAGATGATGAGCTTGTTGAAGATTTTAGGCTCATTCTTAGATTGGAGTGTGAAGGGCACCACTTTGTAAGTGTCATATTTCTCTTCAACTTCCTCATCATACTCCTCGCACTCAAGATCGACAACTTGTTGCAAGATGGATTTGTTCTAGGCCATTTTCCCCTCCTCTGCTTCAGACCACGATGGTGGATGAAGTGGTTGGGTAAATTCTTAAGAATGGAAGTGATATGGGTATCTTAGGTCAAGGAATGACATGCTATTTTGGAATGACTCCTTTTTCTATCTTAGTGAATGGGTCTTCAGGTGGTACGTGTGACAAGTTCTAGAGTAAGAACTTCGTGTTCTATATTTTCATGACAAAAGGTTTGTGATAAAGGAGGCTTTGGGAAAGGGAGTGATTGTGAGGAAATGTTTAGTGAGGCTTGATAAAGGAGGATTAGGAATTTGCATATTATCTGTTCTTTGTATGTCATGCATCTCACTCTACCTAGTTCTTAAGGTTAGGACATCATTGATGTGGAGGTTTTTCCTCATTTTCTCTACCTAAAGTAGCTACTTCATGACGTCTTAAAGAGGACAAAGGGAGTCAATGGTAGCGAGCTTAGGCTCTTAAAAAAAGACAATGGTGAGGGAGATCTCAGTGGTGATGCTCCATGCATGGGGTATTTTTATTTATAATCGCGAAACCACCCCCAAGTATTCAAATCAAGGGATGGTAAACTCATGAGAACTCATGCATCTACACAACGATTTTCTCAAACTATCACAACATAGGATGGATGAAGCTACATGATTCTAATTATCGAACAACACCTCTAGGAGGATTCAAATCAAGACTCTTAGTGAGGGGCACTCGTTCTTGACCACCCAATATACTAGTCAATATCATAGGTAGAGGGGTATTGGGACATGGAATGATGTATTTCCTAAATTAAAACTTCCCCCTTATTAAACTTTGAATTATCACAATGAGACATGTCATGCCCAGATGAGGGCACGATTTGTCATCTAGAGTTCACTTGATCTGTCAAGCATGTGTGCATGTTTGCTTGTTGTGATGTACACTACATTTTATGTTAGGATGTTCTCCTTTAAGTCACATAGGATGATATGACATGCCTACTAGAGTGAAAATCATGACACATCTTAGTATAAATTGGTTTCTAGAAGAATACAATCACATAGTACCACATGCAGGAGCAATGTGATGAATTCTTATAGAACTCATCCTTATATTTAGTATAAATTGGTTTCTAGAAGAAGACAATCACATAGTACCACATGCAGGAGCAATGTGATGAATTCTTGTAGAACTCATCCTTATATTTAGTCAATTTGGGCACTATGTGTCCAACATGAAACATGTCATGTTCTAAAGAGATTTTACCACCCCTTGTCTATATTACCTGCATTGAATTTTAAGTGCTACCACACAAATGAGATGAACAATTGCATTTAATATATTATCTTATTATCTTCATTGAGTATTTATCCTTTGATGTTATTGCCTATAAACATAAAATGTACCCCATTTTATCCTTTTGTTTTTATTTGATTTTCCTCATGGTTTTAGTTATAGGTACACTTTATTTTATTATATATCCCACTTGGAGAGACTTTAGATCTAATATGTTGAAGGTGTAGGGAAATATGCCTACAGAGCATGCAGTCAAAATAATTTTTTTTATCAACCATATTCCTCATAACCAGTAGATCACTCCAACAAATATAATATGGAAAGGATGGTTTCGTGGATATACTTGGTCCTGGATCAAGTCCAATAATTGTAGTTGTGCAACTCTAATTCCTAGTTGCACTGGGACTCATCTGAATGCTCCTCCTGGAATAGCAGACCCGAACGTCATCTTTTGCAACAACTCCTTTCATCACAGACTGCTAGTTGATGATGCCCTCCTAGCGATAGACAATGGCTTCCTACCTCTAGAGAAACCCACATGGTCTGCCTAGAACTCTTGTCGTCCTACTGGAATAGACAAGAAGGAGTTGTTCTTCTCATTGGTGTAGTAGTCACCAACTTACTCTCCCACAACAATGATCTCAATTGTTCTCTCCCTTGATATCCCTCCCTAGTCAGTAGGACTTGCTTGGGCTCTCTTGGTTACCACAACTAGAGAGGACAACAATTGTCAAAGCAACTGATTCTCAATTGTCTGTGTTATACTCTAGGAAGCCCCCAGTACCCCTCTATTTATAGGTGGGGTTTGGGTTAGGGTTCCCAGTCTGTGCCGGAGTGGAAGGGACTAGATGATCCTAAAGTTTTGCAACCTGTGGCCACAAAAGTGGCCGTATGGCACACCAAACGGTCTTTTGGAATGCAAGATGGTCATCTTGTACTGCCAGACAATCGTTTCATAGTTTCCCAACCACATACAAAATTGGCAATTTGTTTCTCATTAATGTTCTACATTAATTCTTCCATAATAAGTAATGTGCAATCCAAACGAATATGGAAAGTACCTAGAACCTTCCTTTAGCCGACCTGACCAATCTCACCCATGCAAGATGGCCGTATTGGTCACCTAGACAATTGTCTAGTGACCTGAGTTGAGCTTGTCGGTTCGGTCGGTTTGCACCTTGGAAAATTTCAACTCGAATCAGTCTAACACCCCAAATGCCCATCTCAACCCTTGAGACAACCGTTTGGCACTCCAGAAGGCGGTCTCATGCCACGATATGGGTGTTTGGCAGTGCATTTAGGCCGCTTGTTATGTGAATTGAATACCTAAATGCTTTAGTAATCAATTCGACTTGTCACTAAAGATTAGAATCCTCTTCTAGGACGAGACCTATGTGTGTGACCCTATAGATCCCATACTATGTTGGCAGTGAATGTCCATAACAACTTATAACATCATAAGCAATGAGCGGTGCCTAGTCAAACATCAATGCTATCCAAGAAAATGGAAAGTTGGAGAACAACTTCAACCTACAATCTATGCATGGTGTTACAATGTTTGTATAGTTCCTTTGCCATTAATGTCCAGATTGAACTCGAGGCATGGAACATTCATCATCTTCATCATTCAATCTTGTTTCTTGAAATAGAGCAGAATGTCTGAGATATTTGTAAATTGAATATCACATATTGACTCACATGTGCATGTCCATGCATTTCTATGTCTTTCTAATCAAGAGTCCTAGAAGATCAAACTCCTGTAGGAGGGACAAATCCCATATCTATCACTCACAGTCTACCCCCATGACTCAAAGTCACCCAATCATCACCTTTACAACAACCCATGTTTGAGGACTATGTTTGAGGATGTTAAATTGTACCCAACGACGTGTGATGAGTGCAGTGATTTCAGGTCTAAGAACCATAACCTCCACCATCACAGTGAGAGATGACTATGACTTCCGTGATGATGGCTTCCATTTTTCAGTATCAAGGTGGGTTTGTTTGATACATTGTTCTCTAATATGTATCTATGTGCTTGGTTTAATATAGCAATATCATGAATAATGAGATTTAGTCATATCAACCAACCCAAACTCTGATCTTATGTGTCATTACTGTCTATCAACCTTCCACAATAACAACCGATCAGGGACATAATGAGAGTATGTATATGTACTCTTAACATCTGTATGATCTCATCTCCCCAAGGCTAATACTTGAAGACATATGTCATTGAGTAATATTATTCTCTAGACATTTATAATGTTACATCATTATCTTATAGATGAATAGAATAGAATAAATTGGAAGCTTGCCTTTACTTATTGATCAAATCAATTACAAGTTATGCCATTACAATCATCATATGATTGACTCTCTAGGCATACATACCAATAGACTCCCACTTGAACTTAGATCCAATCACCCACGAATCATATTCCAAGTGATCTAACATGTCCATCATGCTTCTACTGTGAAAGTGCCTTTGTCAATTGGTCAACAACATTGTTCTCAGTTGGTACTTTGCAAATCTTTACATCTCCTCATTGTATGATCTCTCATATGAGATGGAAATTCCTTTGTATATGATTTGAGCATTGATGCGATCTAGGTACCTTAGCTTGTGCAATACCTCCATTGTTGTCACAATATTGTTCGACTGCATCGCTGATGCTAGGAACGACCCTAAGTTCTATAATGAATTCTTAATCCATACAAAATCCTTTACTTCACTAGATGCAACAATATACTCAACCTCTATTGTAGAATCAACAACTGTCTATTGCTTAGAACTATTCCACCTCACAACTCCATTATTGAGGAAAAACATGAATCCTAATTGCGATTTTGTAATCCTCTTTATCAGTCTGGAAGCTTGCAACGGTGTAACCTTTTACCACCAACTCTTCCTCTCTATCGTAGACCAAGAACTGATCATTTGTCCATATCAAGTACTCGAGCATGCTCTTCACATCTGTCCAGTGAGCATCACCTGAATCTGACTGATATCTACTCATCATGCTCAAGGCATACAAAATGTTTGGATGGGTACACAACATTGCATACATTATTGATCCAATTGCTGATGCATATGTGATAACACCAATTTTTGTGATGTTTTTCCCTTTATTCTGTTATCAAAACTGCCCTTTTCTTCTATTTTCCTCTCTTTTATTAGTACTTTCACAATAATTGGCCAAGCAACGCTCTTAGTCCAATACTTCCAACTTTTGTAGAATTTTCCTTCCATTTTGACCCAATAAGGCCATCCCGGCCCACAAGCAATAAGTCCAACCTGCATCGGCCTTCCAAGGGCCCGATACAAGCACTGCCCGACAGGGTGGCATGACGCAACGACGCACGACTAGGGGATGCGCGACTAGGGAAGCTGACGAACAACACACGCCTTACCCGACAGGGAGCCGAGCTCGCCATGACAACCCAAGCTTGTCGCGCGACACCGGCCACCCACCGACAGGCGCCGCCCGTCACGTGACCAACAACCAACATCCCTACGCTGGGCGATATGTGTATCGGCTGTCCATCAAACTCACGAATACGAAGGACACGTGGAGCTGTGAGCACCATAACTTCCCCCAACCGCTGCCTATAAATGGAAGCTACAGGAAGCCGAAAAGACAGGTCGGATGGGTCGGAAGGTCGGAACCCTGTGCAAGTTACTTGAGGAGAACTACAGAGAGTGAGTATATCGTGCTTCAGTGCTGTGTCGGGCGATCCTAGGTGAGCTTTTCTCCATCCTGAGAGGGAGGTGAACGGTTCACTTAGGGGCGTCCCAGGCGGAACTGCAAGCCGATATCGGCCGACAAGGATCTCCGCCTTAAGTGACCGATAGATGGGTCACTCTAGCCCGACACGATATCGAACCCGATACGCTTCGCCCGTCACAGCGTGCCTCCTGAGAGGGTGCGCCGCCCGACATGAGTGTGTCGGCCAGGGTCCTTGAGCGATACAGTCGGCCATCACGGTGTGCTGCTCGAGAGAGCTTGCCGTCCGACATTGCTGTATCGGGCTAGGCTCCTGACTGGTATCGGGCTGGAGGGTCCACTGTAGTCTATCGTCCTTCTACATCAAGAAGGCGATACCTATATTTACTTCTGTTATTTAATTCTTTAATTCTTGCATTGTAATCAAACCTTTATATATTTATGGAAATAGAAAAGCTTAATTACTTGCTGCTCTATGCTTGGTACAATGTGTTGGATGACTGCTATGTTTGATATCCGAACTCTAGCTTGCATGTTTGGATCGCGTTTCGCTTAGATACCGAATCGTGTTTTCCAGTCGCAACAACTTCAAGAGTTGTGTTGTGGCTCTAGTGTTTGGTTCGATTCTGGAGTACGAGAGTGCCTGGAATGGATTTGTTTCAGTAACACTCCACCCTAACTTAAAGCCCAACAACCTTGAGAGGGGTGTTGATGCTTGGTTAGAGGTACCCGCTCTGAGAGGAGGGGTGCAGGATGTTACTGGTGCCGCTTGTTTTACTGAAGTCTTATCCTTCGTACCTTGCTCTAGATCTAGTTTTATCTTTCTGTTTCTATTGCATGAAAACCCCTAAAAACTGTTAAATGACTAAAACCTTAAATCTTTCTAGTAGCTCCACTTGGAGATAGTTTTCTTGTTTTGTTTGTGACATTTTGCTGTTTCCCTTCTAGGGAATTTATTATCTCTTTATTCCTGCCGGAGTGTAGTGTGTCGATTCTGGGTTCTCAACACTACCACCCTTGTCCCTGTGTTCGACCCCGTATATCTACTTCGACCCCGTAAGCAAAGTTGTGCGGGCCTAGAAGGATTCATGTTTATAAATGTAAAAGCTCGACTACCTCAAATCCGCCTCCACTTTTGGACGTGTGATTTTGGCCGGTCAACTTTTTGGCACCGTTGCCGGGGACAAGGCAAAAATGGTACTGTAGACGAATCCGAATCCACTAACTACTCCCCAGTGCCTCAAGCTTAGAAATGAGTTTGATAGCACTCTTTTTATTTTTTATTGTTATTCTTTGCCAAAAAGTAAAAATTTGATTATTCTAAACTTGATTTTTCGTGCCATTTTAGGAACTCTGAAAAATTATGACCTGTTCCACCGAGCTTTGATACGATGTCTCGTTGTGAGCAGTCTCTTTCTGAGAGTGGATGTCAGGGCCAAGGCAAGAGGTCGAGCCAGCCTAACTTGGTTGGTCATCTTTCCGCCTACATAAAAAGACAGGACACCATCATCAGCCAACTGGTGCAGGGTGCGCTTCCTAGCTCTGGAGCTCTGAATTCCATGCAACACCAGATGGCAAGCTTGCAGATGCGCCAACGTGAGGTCGATCAACAGATGACCCAGATGACTGCTCTGATGAAGGTTCCTGTAGTAAAAGCACTCCCATACCCTGAAACTGCCAGAATGGCAGTACTGAGGTCTGGAAGAACGCTGGAGCGCCCTGATGAAGTTAGGCCAGAGCCCGAGCTAAGGCCTGAGGGTGCAACTCCAGCAGAGGAGGAAGAAAGACAGGCAGACGTTCGAGAGCCTGCGTAAAGGTTCCCTGAAGAGCTACCTGGCTGAAGGAATGCTTACGCTTGTAGGATTCCATTTCCGTATAAGCTGATAAAGGCGAATCTGAAAAAGCGTCATGAGAAGTTCATGGAGTCGATCAGGAACCTGCATCTCGAAGTGCCCTTCCTTGACGCATTGGAGGAGATGCCTACATACGCCAAGTTCCTCAAGGACCTTATCACAAAGAAAAGAAGGGAAGGAAGGGTTGAGACAGTGCACCTAGCTTCTGCTTCCTCTGCCTTCGTGAAGCCCGACCTGCCAAATAAGAGAAGGGACCCCGAAGCCTTCACAATCCCGTTCGCCGTCGGGGACAATGTCGAGCACAAGGGTCTAGTAAACTTGGGGGCAAGCATCAACCTCATGCCCTTAAGTTTCACGCAAAGGGTGGGTTTAACCGACATGGTTCAAACCAACATGAGGATTGAATTGGCAGACCACACCTTTAAGAGACCCGTCGGCATTATCGAAGATGTGCCGATCAGGGTTGGCGATTTCTTTATTCCCTACGACATAGTCGTCATCGATACAGCTGAAGACCCCCGCTGCCCGATCATCTTTGGACGCCCTTTCTTGGCAACATGGAGAGTGTTGATTGATGTCTCCGAGGGGGTGATCACTTTGAGGGTCGGAAGTGACCATATGGACTTCAAGTTGAAGGGGATCATGAGAAGTCCGTCCCTGTCTGAATCAGCGTGTTTCGCAAATAGCTGCAATAAATTCTATGAGGAAATAGAGGAGGATATCCAGATAGTAGACCCCCTCGCGAGGGACATAAGCTGTCAGGATCCCAACCTCAAAGATCCTGAAGTTGCGAGGCATCTCGACCTTTTCGACCTTTCTGATGAAGACTTGCAAGAAGAGGATAAAGTGGTGGAATCTGCAAAGTATGCCTCCCTCCAGGGGGAGCCTCAAGAAAAGGCACCCAGACCAAAGCCAGAGTTAAAAGCGTTTCCTGAAGGCCTGAAGTACGAGTTCTTGGATGAAGAGCAGAGAAACCCTGTCATCATAAATGCCAATCTCTCAAGCGATCAGCTATACCGACTCCTTGAGGAGTTAAGGCTCCACAGGGGGGCTATAGGATATTCAGTAGATGATATTAAAGGCCTTAGCCCCGCCTTGTGCATGCATCTCATCAACTTAGATGAATCTGCCAAGCCTATGGCTCAACCCCAGAGGAAGCTGAACCAGATGCTCAAGGAAGTCGTCAAGAAAGAGGTAATCAAGCTAAGGGATGCGGGGATCATTTATCCAATCAGCGATAGCAATTGGGTGAGTCTGATTCATGTAGTACCCAAAAAGGGCAGGATGACAGTGGTAAAGGGTGAGAAGGGCGACGAGGTGGCGGTAAGGACCATCACCGTATGGTGGATGTGCATAGATTACTGAAAGCTAAATCAGGCTACAAAAAAGGATCATTTTCCGCTACCTTTTATTGACCAAGTCCTTGAAAGATTAGCGCATCACGATTTTGTTTGTTTGTTTTCTGGATGGCTTTTCAGGATTTTACCAGGTACCCATCTTGCCCGACGATTAGGAGAAAACAACATTCACCTGCCTCTACGACACTTATGCCTTCAGAAGGATGCCCTTCGGACTCTGCAACGCCTCCGCCACCTTTCAAAGATGCATGATATCAATGTTCTTAGATTTTCTAGAAGATATCGTAGAAGTTTTCATGGATGACTTTTCGGTCTATGGGAAGGACTTTGATAGCTGTCTGAAGAATCTGTCATTGGTCCTTCAAAGGTGTGAGGAGAACAGCCTGGTCCTAAACTGGGAAAAGTGCCATTTCATGGTGCGGGAGGGCGTCGTTCTAGGGCATAAGATCTCAAGGCGTGGGATCGAGGTGGACGTAAGCAAAGTCGAAGCAATATCTAAGCTTCCTCCACCAAAATCCGTGACGGGAGTGAGAAGCTTCCTCGGGCACTCTGGATATTACCGAAGATTTATCAATGACTTCTCAAAGATTTCCAAACCGTTGTCCAATCTCCTGGTAAAAGATGCTGAATTTGATTTCTCTAACGATTTCCTCAGTGCTTTTCAGGCCCTGAAAAATGCTTTAACATCACCACCTATCCTTCAAGCACCAGAATGGGGTTTACCTTTTGAGCTGATGTGCGACGCTAGTGACTACGTGGTTGGAGAAGTCCTGGGGCAAAAGAAAGATAAAAAGCACAATGTGATTTGCTACACTAGTCGCACGTTGGACGAGGCTCAGGTAAACTACACAACAATTGAAAAGGAGATGCTCGCGATCGTCTTCGCATTCAATAAGTTCAGGTCGTATCTCATCAGAGCAAAGGTCAAGGTATATACAGATCATGGGGCAATAAAATACTTAATGCAAAAGAAAGATGCAAAGCCCAGACTTTTGAGGTGGGCCTTATTTCTCCAAGAGTTTGACCATGAAATTATCGACAAGAAGGGCGTAGAAAATGTGGTCTCCGAACACCTATTAAGGATCGTGGCTGAGAGATAGGGAGGGCCACCAATCAATGACGACTATGCCGACGAGGCTCTGATGTTGACAGAAGCTCAAGAAGAAAGTTTACCCTGGTTTGCAGACATCTGCAATTATCTTGCCTGCAGAGAAATGCCTCCTGGCATCATGTACAATCAGAAAAAGAAGCTATTTGCGGATGCCAAAAACTACTACTGGGATGATCCTCTCTTGTTCAGAAGATGCACTGACAACTTATATAGGCGGTGCATCCCAGAGGAAGAAACCGCAGACATCCTGAAAGAATGCCACACCTCCCCCTATGGTGGACACATGGGTAGCGAGAGAACAGCTGCAAAAGTGCTACAGTCAGGATTCTACTGGCCTTCCTTATTTAAAGATGTTGCACAATTTGTAAAAGTTTGCAAAGAGTGCTAATTTACAGGGAACATAGGGCGGAGGAATGAAATGCCAATGGTGAGCTCGATCGAAGTAGAAATATTTGATGTGTGGGGGATCGACTACATAGGACCGTTTCCCCCATCCTGGGGGTATCAGTACATACTCATGGTAGTGGACTATGTATCGAAGTGGGTAGAAGCGGTAGCCACCCAATCATGCGACGCCAAGTCGGTTATCAAGCTATTCGAGAAGACCATCTTTCCTCATTTTGGTGTACCACGGAGGGTCGCACTTTGGAGAGAGACAGTTTGAATCACTCCTGCGCAAGTACGGAGTGAAGCACAAGATCGCTACACCCTACCACCCACAGACGTCAGGGCATGTAGAGGTTTCCAATAGACAAATCAAGCAGATCTTGGAGAAAACTGTCAGCTGAACGAGGAAAGACTGGTCTATGAAGCTTGACTACGCGCTTTGGGCCTACCGTACTGCTTACAAAACTCCCATCGGAACCACCCCCTACCGGCTTATCTACGGAAAGTCCTGCCATCTGCCTTTGGAATTGGAACACAAGGCCCTTTGGGCAATCAAGTTCCTAAATATGGACCTCGACAAAGCAGGAGAAAAGAGGTTTTTGCAGCTTCAAGAGCTTGAGGAGCTGAGAATGAATGCCGATGAAAATGCAAAAATTTACAAATAGAGGACAAAATTGTGGCATGACGCCCACCTCAGGAGAAAAGACGTAAGCGAAGGGGATAAAGTCTTTTTATTCAAGTCCTCCATACGTCTTTTCCTTGGGAATCTACAAACAAGGTGGTCAGGACCGTTCACTGTGTCAAAGGTTTACCCATCAGGAATGATGGAACTCTATAGCAAGGACAATCTGACCAAAGTCTTCCAAGTGATTGGGCACATGGTGAAAAGGTTCTACGAGGATGAAGCTTTTGTCAGGAGAGCAGCGATCAACCTGCAAGATATGGGTACAGTCAAGGGCTGAACAAGATGATCCTACACCGATTGAGCTGGCAATGCAAACTTCAGCGCTACTCGGGAACCAGCCCGAGTTTTTCTTTTTTTCATAGAGTAGGATGCATTTTTTCTTATTACTTGTAAAAACAAACTTTATGGATTGTAATAAGGCCCGAGTCAGTGCACGCGCCGAGCGTACTGACTCTTCTGTTTTATGTGCCACCACTGTGTTCTGCGAGGCTTTGAAGAGTAATACCCTCTGAGGTCAAGGGCTTAACCCTTAGACGATGATGTTTTACCCTTTAATCACTTTTTCTAGTTTTAGTTTTTGGCCGCCTGCCTTAACCGCATCGGGCAGTAGCTCAGCTGGAGCACGGTCACACTTATATCAGGCTGCAGTTTCTTGGGCACCGCAAGAGCCGTGACGGATGGTATTCCTGAGCAAGAACTGTATCGTGGATGGGGATAAATGCCCTTAATTAGACTGACGGGATCGTCGTCTCGGAAACGACCTATCTCAAAAGACCAATGCGCGCCCAAGAACTGCCCGATTACCCTCAGCTGAGTTTGCTATATATAGTAAGGTGGTTTCAACGTGTCGGGCTGCTACACTTACTCTTTTCAGCCAACTATAACACATGCAGTAATCCGCCCTTTTTGCTCGCGTGTCGACCATCTTGCCTTCACCCTTGTATCGGGCGATGGCTCCAAAGAGAAAAGGTATAGCCTGACAGTCTATCGCCCGACATGGGGTTTTCATATCACGCGCTGCCTATCGGGTTTACGAGCTCAGTCGACTTCTCTTGTATCGCCCAACGCATATAAAGAATTATTCATCGGCCGTTAGCGTTTGCCTGATATGCCATGCTGAGAGTCACAAATTTCCATCATGACGTCCTGTCACCCGATATACCCGTTTCGGGCAGCGGGTTGTGTCGCGCGGATCAACCCGTATCGTCCGATCCCGTATCGCCCTGGATTTTCTTTGAACGATACCCGGGCTTTTTCCCGCGAGACATGTTTTATCGAGTTTTTAGTTTTCCTGCCTAACATTTAAATAATCTTTGAACTTGATAACAGGTATGAATCGTCCACAAAAAACCTCCGAAAGAGTTGGCAAACACCACAGAAGAATCAACGCCGTGGCTGAAGCAACAATAGTCGGACAGAAATGCTAGAATCCCGAGACAGCTAGGCCACCATCCGCCGAAAAGAAAGCAAGAGAAGTGCATTTCCTTATCATAGTCTGTCTTCTGCGGTGGTTTAAGGCCATCTCCAAAAGAGGAAGACAATAAAAAGAGAGAGGCCCTCTGACTACACACTCCTGGGAATGAAAATGGACTCAGATGGACTGAACTGGGATTGATGATCAGTCCTTTTGTTCATGTTCACAACGGAAGTACCAGGAGTAAAGGGGGACAAACAATTTTGAGGGTTTGCGCTTGTCCCGCCTACAATAAGAGCATATTGCAACTTCTCCAAGGCACAAGCGAACCCGCTAGCTAACCTTCACTGGGCTAACATGACCTCACCCTGTCTTTTTCACTACTCTGGGATAGAGTGTGGAGTAAGTTTGGGGGGGGACCCATGTACCAGTGAGGGAGGTATAAAAATCTCCTTCTTCGCTTCGTTCTTCTCTTATATCATGTGTATGTATTCTTGCTAGTACGAAATTCCATGCTCATATAATTTTTTTTGAAAAATTTTGTTTATATCATTCTCGTAACTTATGAACAAAGTTGCTATTTTAGTAAAAACCTGTCACAACTTCTTGCAAAGTTAGTTTTATATGTGCCTAACGAGATACAAGTTCTGTTATATCTTTCTGATAATGCTTCTTCAAACAAACGAGAAGATTACGTTTTTCCATGCCAAAAATTTTGAAAAATATAATAATCTCGCAAACAACTAAGAGACGAATATGGAGAAGGAAAAAGCTGCCCAAACAGCAAGAATCTTCTTGTTTCCCCTTACCCAACAAAAATCCCAAAAAGAGAGAGAAGCCTTATGAGAGTGAATAAAAGCATGAGTGTTACGACCCCACCTCCCGATAACCCCCAATTAAGGGAGACCGAGAGGTCGAAGCCGCACCCATGACTTCCGGATCAAGGTTCGACAATTAACCAAGAATAATTATCAAATTTTAACATACTAAACTGAAAAGCTGTAAGGAAATAAACTTTGCATACCTTTTGAAATTTTGGATTTCTAACTTCTATCCACTTAATGATTCTACGCTAACTAATCCTCCTTGTATTATTCTTCATGTATTTCACAATGTGACGATTTACTGTTTGCCCTTTTGGCTTGTACCTAAAACGCCGACAAACAAAACGTTGGTCAGCCGAAGCTGGTATGTGGGGGAAACAATAAACTTGCAATTATGATAACCATGTAATCATTTAACAATCAAGATTACATTTTAAATATAACTCCGCGATCCACAAGTTCCCTAACCTCTGAGCTGTCCCTGTAGTGGACTTGGATACTACCTTCCTTATGGTAGATCCCCATTAAACCCCTCATGATCCACCTAACCGGTGTACCAGTTTCTAGGGTTGAGTCACATGGAACTACCCGTAGGCAGACCACTCCTTAACTCATGGTATGCTGAAGAGTCTCATGAACCACACATGGCAATCCAGTTTCTAAGTCTCGATAACCTAGACCTTACTCTAGGATTACCCCTTTTTCAGCCTTTTTAAAGCAACAGAGGTGAACACAGATCTAGCCAGTTATATGCATACTTATGGTGATAATCATAGTCACTTTATAATTGCATGAAATAAATAGACATTCAACAGTTATTTTCAATCAACCGATAAATCCATCAGAAATCACCGTGAAACTAGAGCGATTATTCATAAGCGTAACCACATACATGTTTTGATGAGTCATGCAGATTATTCAACATATACTTCATGTACATACAATCAACCCATTCAACAGATCCAAGCAAGTAATTCAATCATCACCTAATTCCTGAAAAGAATATGTACTCTACTGTTACACACTTCATAAAGAATCTACTCTATTTACTTGGATTCACTTTCTAGGGTTTTGTGTCCATTTTAGGGTTTCATTTTGCAATTAGGGGTTCCCTTCATCTTTTACCACATTAAACCCTAATTTTATGTGATTACTCAAAAACCCTACTTATCTTATCTATTCTTCAATATTAAGGTTATCTCAACAACATATAACCCTATTTCCACATTTAAAGGCACATTACTCATCAATTAATTTCATTAAACTTCTTTTACATTAAAGCTACTATTTTTATCCCTTTTAATTCATGACAAGATCATTATGTGCATCTATCATTAATTCAAAGCTCATTAGGGTCTAATTAACATATGAACTCATTTTGCCATCAATTCCACCATTTAGACCTTAATTACTACTTTTAGGGTATTTATCCAGAATTAAGGCCTTTCATATACAAATAAATTAGAACTATCATTTAACAATCATATTTTCACATTTTTCAATCTAAATATGATCTTATCTTCTTTTACCCTAAATTAGGGTTTCTAAATTATTTAATCATTCTCTTATGAGGCATAACCCTAAATCATGCAATTCTTCATTTAGATCAGGTTCGAATCTAACATTATCATTCAACAGGTTATTAACACTTCAAACTAACCCATTAGGCATCATAGATTCCATCATTACCCTCATTTAGGGTTGTTAACCTAACTTTAATACACTTTTCATTAACTTAAAGTACTTTTGCAATTAGGAACGGAATCAATATCTAATTATATTTTTAATGGATTCCTCTCATTCTCCTGATCAATTTTCATATAAAGCTTGTTTTAATCCGAGTTACGAATCATGAGATATGATTTTTGCAATAAAACACTTACTTGGACCAATCTGGAGATGCCACGTAGCCAACTCCATGCACGCGCCTTGCTTTGCAAATAAAACCAAATTACCTTATTACCCTCGGGTAAGTTGCTGGCTTTTAAAAATGTGGAGGGGCACTTTCGTCCAGACGACCCACATGTCGTCTTCTTCCTTGCAACGACGCGACCAGCCGCCCTAACCGGGGTCTGCAGCTGTGCGTGGGCTTATTTCCTCCACCTCCAGGCCCCGAGCTCGCCGGAAAACCTCCCCCCGACTCCGCCATGCTTCGGTGCCCACGGGGCACCTCCATCTTGCGACCACCGTGGCCATTTCCAGCACGTCCAACCAGCGCTGTTCGGCATGCCGTGCAGCCTGCTGCAGGCGGATCGCGTGAGGTGGTTCACAAGGGAACATTGGCCAACCTTCTTCAGGTCGACGGGGCACCACCAGGCTCTCACCAAGACGAGGCCATGATCCTTCTTGGCTCCGGGGTGCATCATCCCCCCACGGTTTGGGTTTTCATGAAGAAGAACAAGAAAAAGATAGGGAAGACCGTGGGAGGTGCGGAAACTCTCTGGAGTTTGTCCCAAAGGGTCTACCCCTTTCATATATGGTGAGAAACGAAGACATGGGTTGTATATACACGGCTCAAAGAGCCCCTTTCCCAAAAGGAATCATATTCCTTCAAGGATAAGAAAACCGTCTCTCTCTTCTTAATCATTTTAATATTCCTTTTTCTTTAAGAATTCGAAATTCCTCTCCTTCACTCTCTTTATTTTCCTTTTAATCTATTGGCCACGAATATATATATATATATATATATATATATATATATATCTCCTTAGGGAAAAACTTCCTTTTATCAAATTCACATAATTAATGGATTATGTATTCCCATTATCTCTTTATTTTATAATTATGGTATTTTCTCTTCCTTTTCCTTTATTGGGGCTCCTTGGAACCCAGGAAACTTTATTATTTTGGAATTCTCTTTATGGGATACTCATTATCCTTCTAGATGCATCTAAGTGCATTATTTCACGTTATCTTGTTTATTTCTTATTAAAATATCTCCTTTTGAGGATTTCTCTTTATTTTTCTTCTATTTTCCTTATTGGCATTCCTTTTATCATTAGAAATCTCATGGATACGAAATTTCCCCAAGAAATCTCATTTATGTCTCTTTCTACTCATTTTCCACTTTTTATCATCATTTTCAATTTATTTCTTAATAAAGAAATACTTAATTAAACTGTTCTTTTCTTATTGCTCTCTTTTTGGAACCATGGACTCCTTGGTACCCAAGGAACCCAAGAGGCACGGAATACTCTTTGGATTTTCCTTCTAGAGGTTTCTATATATTTCTTTTCTTAAAAATTTAATTATCCATTTAGTGATTGAATTTCCTTGTTATTTGGGCCCAATAGCCAATAAAGCCCACTAAGCAACCAGTCAGGGCTATTGTGAAGAAAATCCATTGATTCAAAACAAATCATATCATTAATTGTTCAATTATCTTTAATATGTGAAATTACATTTCCCACTATTTGAACCCAAAAATTGGGGTTATAACATCCTTCCCCTCTTATAGGAATTTTGTCCTCAAAATTCTATCAAGCAAACAAACAATTTAGGATAATACCTTTCCATGTCCATCATTGGCCCCTATGTGGCTTTACTGTACTCATGGCGCATCCAAAGAACCTTTATTATCACATATTCTTTTCTCTGGGTTCTTTCATCCTGGCGTCTATAAACTACACATGTGACTCAGGCCTTGTCAGCCTCCCTTGGGGCTCACTAGGTTCATTTCTCAGCACATGGTCGGGGTACCTCACATAGTGCTCTAAATTGGACACCTAGGAAACATCTCACATTACTTTATCCTAAGGGGTAAGGTCAAAACCTAACCATCTCCACCCATCCATCTCTAATGGACCCATGTATCAGGGACTCAACTTCCTTAGCTACAGCTCAGAGGGGTCAGATTCTCACATTATATTCTCCCGCAGTGCACCGCATATTAGCCTACTTTGCATCTGCTCATGACTCTCGTCGTCTCTAGGCTCCTTTCAGCCAGTGCATGATCAAGTGACTTTATCTACACACATTGTGGTCCTTCCTTTAACCATCACATGGTCCTTTCACCAACATCACCTTACTGAAGTGGTGACCGACACAACCTCCCTTATGGAGCTTCTTTAAATCCCGATACTGGCTATGGTGGTCATCATCACATCTTTCATAGAACAAGAAAAGTCTCTAGCTATCACCCTGAACGAGCACATATGCTCTCATCAGACCCTTTAGTCTGGATCATACTAACCATTAGTTAGGGGTGATAAACTGTACTAACATCGAGTTCTTTATGTACCTACTTCCACCTTTTGTAAGGGAACCTTTAGGTCAAACTCAAAAACCTTTGAACTCGCTTCATAGTTGAACCATCTCTCTATCATGGTTAGTTCAACCAGATCTGTCCCTTGACAGAACTCCTTCTTTCTCATGTCATCTAGGTAAGGCAAACTACCATAACCCACATTGCATCTTGACCTTCCTTGGTCTAGGGGAGACTTACAACATCCATAGTGATGAACTCCCTTTCTCTTTCTGGGACTTTTATCCTTTATATCAATGCACTGGTGTACCGGTGTTCGTCCTTTACCCTTGGCTTGCATGGCCATCTACCACATGCAACTTCATCTTAGGTATTTAAAGCACTACTATCACTTATTATCTTGGTAGTACGGTGTATGGTGATCTTAAAATCACAATTTCCTATTTGTCATAATTCCTCAAGATCGATTCCTTGGAAACCCTAAACCACCCTCATTAGGGTTTCATCGCCTTCTTATCCAAATAAGTGCACTTGAGGTTCTACTACCATCCTTTCATCATATCAAGGACTAGACAAACAACTATGTATCTCGTTACATCTGAGTGTTATCTAAACATCTCTTCTTTCCAAACTTAGGGTTAGCCAAACAACCTCTTCTAACCACACTAGGCAGATATATTTAAACCAGAGCATCCATTACTTCATATCTGTAGGTATTAGGTAACCTTGAAGACATACACTCTCATGTATTTCGCTTATCATATTACCTCAAACTCTATGTCTATCTCCCTTAAGAACACTCTCTGATTTCATCATCATGGTGATCAAACTCAACCTGGTATAACTTGTAAGTTCCACTTAGCTCATGATAAAAACATCCTCATAAGGTGACTACCTCATTCCTCTTAGTGTTTGCAAACCATCCATGTATCTTTCACCTTACCAGGATAGGTTATCTTCTCTATCTTCTTTGCTATTGGCAACGTTCCAACCTACATCATCTCTTATCCTTAGTGTATGACATGCGTAATGTCCTATCTCTCACCCCCATAACAAGAGGAAATAAGCATTTGGCTGCAGTCCAAATACAGAGTTCTTCCTGTTCCAAGAGTAGAGATGGTACATCCCACCTTGTCCATACACCTTTACATCTAAGTTGCACGTGCCACATATGTCTCTACGTCCCAGACATTATGATATCAAACTAGTCTTAAACCTACTGAGATTTATATCCTTGGTCAACATCTCTAGGTCTATAAGGTACCGGCTCTTTTGGAGTCATCCCTCTTCCCTCATGCATCAAGAGAGTGCCCTACTCATCTGCCCTTTGGGTCCCATGAGTTCATGAAGGTGATCAATCTCCTAACCCATGGCCCTCATACAATGATAGATGTTACCTCCCAACCCTATGGTCATGTGTAACTAGGGAATTAGGCAACTCCTGCTTTCATCGGTCTTATCCCTACATGACCCTAGGATAGACTTAGGATTCTCCATCCTAGTACATGTTCACTTAGAACCTTACCCAAACCTTCATCATCTCTCTTTCTGCATTCATGGGCTGACTTTCATCCTTTCATCGGGATTATGGCAACATGCCTACCTTGGTCAATCCCCATACCGGTTACCTCCATGGTAACACATTCATATGCAATTAGAGATGGATATCTATGGATCTACATGTTCATTCTCATACCATGTACTTTTCACTTAGCTTCTCAAGGTCCTAAGAGACCTCTTTAGGTTACCTTAAACTAACCACAACTGATATACACTCTATCAAGGGTATCTCTCTCCCAGGATGGGAGGAAATCTATCTCTTGACAGCAAGGTCACAAAAGCTCTTAGGTCTAGGGTTTACATCCACATGAGCCTTCTTAACCCTAGAAAGCTATTAAGGCATAAACATATCACCTACTGAACCATGCTAGGTCATACTTGTCCTCTTTCCTCAATGCTGGATCAAGATCATACCTTCCTTTATCATCAACCTAGCTATGAGGGGTTCATTACACATACCTTAAACTTAAGGGACTTCCCTTTTTCCTTTATTATGAGGCGTACCATGCTCAAAACTATATAATCTTAATTCTCATCATGAGCATTAGGTATACCACTTCCCCTCTTAGGCCTAAGAACCCTAGGTTCACTTTTAGGTGTCCAACATCACACTCTATCTCTAAACCATGAATCAAGATTGCAAAAGGCATCTCGTGCACTTCGTGTCATCCTTCTTCTCGATCAACACTTAGGGTTGGGTCCTCCTTAAGGACAAATAACAAGGTACAAGGCCTCATAACCTGCTACTAAACCTTTCTAGGTCTAAGGAACTCTTCTTCCTACCTCATAAGGTAAACACATATACCGTAGGCACATAGGCACCATATGCTTCATCTTCTATCTCTAGGGTTTGGTCCCTCTAAAGGCAATCAACTTTCAGGGATCAATCATGAAGCAACCACTATCATCCATTGTTTAGGGTTTTAGGCTTCCAACCTTCTTGCTGGGTTTCCTGCTCTCTCTAGAGCTAACCCCACATCCAACCTCACCATTAGAGGTCCCTTCTTCATGAAGGATCAACCTCAAAAGCATGCTCTACATGGGTGAATCCTAGGTTCAGACTTATGGTTGCTCGAGGTCATCCATAACCCTTTATGCTCCATCATAATTCCTTATCCAGGGTTTCATCCTACTATCAGCATTATGACGTGCCCTAGGTGCCAGCTATGCCCTACTTGCACAAGCCCATAGGGTTTCTATGGTCCTTCACTAACATCATCATCATCTAAGGAGCTATCCTTTACCCTAACATGCATGACCCTTCACAGGGTTGGGTTGCCAAAGGTGCTAGGTCACCCATGAATCATATGGCATCCCAAAGGCATGTCCTTTCAAACACCTGGTCCAACTCATCTCTCTCTAACCATCACTTAGGGTTATGGTTAGCATCATCCTCATAGGATGTGCCAGGTCTCTACTTGCAATGGAGATATCTATCTCCAAGACTAACTTATCCTCCTGACAAGAAGGTCTACTCTCAGGTCTACTCCGAGGACATGACAACTTATGTCATACGACCCAAGCATGTATCTACTCCTTAATTTTGCGCTTAATCTATTAAGCTTATGTCCATGACATCTTATTTACATGCTTTTTATTAATTTGATGGAGGATTCCTTAAACCTTATTAACCTTACCCATACCTCAAGAGGGTGAGGAGGAGAGAGAAAACCCTAATCCTTTAGGTCCTTATTAGAATTTTTGTGATGAGAAGGGATGAATAAGATGAGATGTCCTAAAGGTATCTTATTTTGATTCATACCCTAAGACTTTGGCCAGGCAGTCACATGGATCTGGGAGTCCCCGTATTCCGACTAGCGGTGCAGAGGAAAATATTGCCAGCCCCCAGTCGTGATCCTTTTCTAGACACCTCCGTCTTTCGGATAATCCTCTAATAACTCCCTTAGGTTCTATGGAGTTTGTAAAATTTAATAATTATTAATGGTTAACTGAGGAACCTACGCTCTGATACCAAATGTTACGACCCCACCTCTCGATAACCCCCAATTAAGGGAGACTGAGAGGTCGAAGCCGCACCCATGACTTCCGGATCAAGGTAAGACAATTAACCAAGAATAATTATCAAATTTTAACATACTAAACTGAAAAGCTATAAGGAAATAAACTTTGCATACCTTTTGAAATTTTGGATTTCTAACTTCTATCCACTTAATGATTCTACGCTAACTAATCCTCCTTGTATTATTCTTCATGTATTTCACAATGTGACGATTTACACTTTGTCCTTTTGGCTTGTACCTAAAACGCCGACAAACAAAATGTCGGTCAGCCGAAGCTGGTATGTGGGGGAAACAATAAACTTGCAATTATGATAACCATGTAATCATTCAATTAATCATTTAACAATCAAGATTATGTTTTAAATATAACTCCACGATCCACAAGTTCCCTAACCTCTGAGATGTCCCTGCAGTGGACTTGGATACTACCTTCCTTATGGTAGATCCCCATTAAACCCCTCATGATCCACCTAACCGGTGTACCAGTTTCTAGGGTTGAGTCACATGGAACTACCCGTAGGCAGACCACTCCTTAACTCATGGTATGCTGAAGAGTCTCATGAACCACACATGGCAATCCAGTTTCTAACTCTCGGTAACCTAGACCTTACTCTAGGATTACCCCTTTTTCAGCCTTTTTAAAGCAACAGAGGTGAACACGGATCTAGCCAGTTATATGCATACTTATGGTGATAATCATAGTCACTTTATAGTTGCATGAAATAAATAGACATTCAACAGTTATTTTCAAGCAATCGATAAATCCATCGGAAATCACCGCGAAACTAGAGCGATTATTCATAAGCGTAACCACATACCTGGTATGATGAGTCATGCAGATTATTCAACATATACTTCATGTACATACAATCAACCCATTCAACAGATCCAAGCAAGTAATTCAATCATCACCTAATTCCTGAAAAGAATATGTACTCTACTGTTACACACTTCATCAAGAATCTACTCTATTTACTTGGATTCACTTTCTAGGGTTTTGTGTCCATTTTAGGGTTTCATTTTGCAATTAGGGTTTCCCTTCATCTTTTACCACATTAAACCCTAATTTTATGTGATTACTCAAAAACCCTACTTATCTTATCTATTCTTCAATATTAAGGTTATCTCAACAACATATAACCCTATTTCCACATTTAAAGGCACATTACTCATCAATTAATTTCATTAAACTTCTTTTACATTAAAGCTACTATTTTTATCCCTTTTAATTCATGACAAGATCATTATGTGCATCTATCATTAATTCAAAGCTCATTAGGGTCTAATTAACTTATGAACTCATTTTGCCATCAATTCCACCTTTTAGACCTTAATTACTACTTTTAGGGTATTTATCCAGAATTAAGGACTTTCATATACAAATAACTTAGAACTATCATTTAACAATCATATTTTCACATTTTTCAATCTAAATATGATCTTATCTTCTTTTACCCTAAATTAGGGTTTCTAAATTATTTAATCATTCTCTTATGAGGCATAACCCTAAATCATGCAATTCTTCATTTAGATCAGGTTCGAATCTAACATTATCATTCAACAGGTTATTAACACTTCAAACTAACCCATTAGGCATCATAGATTCCATCATTACCCTCATTTAGGGTTGTTAACCTAACTTTAATACACTTTTCATTAACTTAAAGTACTTTTGCAATTAGGAACGGAATCAATATCTAATTATATTTTTAATGGATTCCTCTCATTCTCCTGATCAATTTTCATATAAAGCTTGTTTTAATCCGAGTTACGAATCATGAGATATGATTTTTGCAATAAAACACTTACTTGGACCAATCTGGAGATGCCACGTAGCCAACTCCATGCACGCGCCTTGCTTTGCAAATAAAACCAAATTACCTTATTACCCTCAGGTAAGTTGCTGGCTTTTAAAAATGCGGAGGGGCACTTTTGTCCAGACGACCCACATGTCGTCTTCTTCCTTGCAACGACGCGACCAGCCGCCCTAACCGGGGTCTGTAGCTGTGCGTGGGCTTATTTCCTCCACCTCCAGGCCCCGAGCTCACCGGAAAACCTCCCCCCGACTCCGCCATGCTTCAGTGCCCACGGGGCACCTCCATCTTGCGACCACCGTGGCCATTTCCAGCGCGTCCAACCAGCGCTGTTCGGCATGCCGTGCAGCCTGCTGCAGGCGGATCGCGCGAGGTGGTTCACAACGGAACATTGGCCAACCTTCTTCAGGTCGACGGGGCACCACCAGGCTCTCACCAAGACGAGGCCATGATCCTTCTTGGCTCCGGGGTGCATCATCCCCCCACGGTTAGGGTTTTCATGAAGAAGAATGAGAAAAAGATAGGGAAGACCGTGGGAGGTGCGGAAACTCTCTGGAGTTTGTCCCAAAGGGTCTACCCCTTTCATATATGGTGAGAAACGAAGACATGGGTTGTATATACACGGCTCAAAGAGCCCCTTTCCCAAAAGGAATCATATTCCTTCAAGGATAAGAAAACTGTCTCTCTCTTCTTAATCATTTTAATATTCCTTTTTCTTTAAGAATTCGAAATTCCTCTCCTTCACTCTCTTTATTTGCCTTTTAATCTATTGGCCACGAATATATATATATATATATATATATATATATATATATATATATATATATATATATATATATATCTCCTTAGGGAAAAACTTCCTTTTATCAAATTCACATAATTAATGGATTATGTATTCCCATTATCTCTTTATTTTATAATTATGGTATTTTCTCTTCCTTTTCCTTTATTGGGGCTCCTTGGAACCTAGGAAATTTTATTATTTTGGAATTCTCTTTATGGGATATTCATTATCCTTCTAGATGCATCTAAGTGCATTATTTCACGTTATCTTGTTTATTTCTTATTAAAATATCTCCTTTTGAGGATTTATCTTTATTTTTCTTCTATTTTCCTTATTGGCATTCCTTTTATCAATAGAAATCTCATGGATACGAAATTTCCCCAAGAAATCTCATTTATGTCTCTTTCTACTCATTTTCCACTTTTTATCATCATTTTCAATTTATTTCTTAATAAAGAAATACTTAATTAAACTGCTCTTTTCTTATTGCTCTCTTTTTGGAACCATGGACTCCTTGGTACCCAAGGAACCCAAGAGGCACGAAATCCTCTTTGGATTTGCCTTCTAGAGGTTTCTACATATTTCTTTTCTTAAAAATTCAATTATCCATTTAGTGATTGAATTTCCTTATTATTTGGGCCCAATAGCCAATAAAGCCCACAAAGCAACCAATCAAGGCTATTGTGAAGAAAATCCATTGATTCAAAACAAATCATATCATTAATTGTTCAATTATTTTTAATATGAGAAATTACATTTCCCACTATTTGAACCCAAAAATTGGGGTTATAACAATGAGAGTTGTGCCTAATAAAAGAAAAGAAAAGAATATATATATATATATACACACTTGTCTTCCAAAAGTACCCATCTTTAGGCATGGTAGATCTGGGGCAGTGGTACGTAGGATGTGAAATCACTGCTCTAAAGCCAACTGGCTTGGACTGCATGGACCACTTGCCCGCTAACGGACCCTTACCTGGATGGACTGATGGGAGACAAGAACCCCCCCCCCCCAAAAAAAAAAGCCTTAGCCTACCTTATACACAACGTTTTGCCCTAAAATAAGGCTGTTTGGTGCGTAAGCTAACTTCAGAATCATACAACAAAGTCTCGCCGAAGCTGTAGAGAAAATTTTTACTGAAATAATAAAGTAAGGAAACACATGGTCTTTTATTTGCAGTGAGGCAACATTATCTCTAAAGGCATTACTATACTTGTTTTACCTCTTGGCCTGAAAGCTATACCAAGCAAGAAGAAGCATCACAAAATAAAGTTTAAATATTGATTGAGGACAATCAAAATGCTAAGTTTGGAGGAGTTGATAACACCAATTTTTGTGATGTTTTTTCCCTTTATTCTGTTATCAAAACTGCCCTTTTATGCTATTTTCCTCTCTTTTATTAGGACTTTCACAATAATTCGCCAAGCAACACTCTTAATCTAATACTTCCATCTTTTATAGAATTTTCCTTCCATTTTGACCCAATAAGGCCGTCCCGGCCCACAAGCAATAAGTCCAACCTGCATCGGCCTTCCAACGGCCCTATACAAGCATTGCCCGACAGGGTGGCGCGACGCAACGACGTGCGACTAGGGAAGCTGACGAACGACACGCCCCTTACCCGACAGGGAGCCGAGCTCGCCACGACAACCCAAGCTTGTCACGCGACACCGACCATCCACCGTCAGGCGCCACCCATCACGTGACCAACATCCAACATCCCTGCGTCGGGCGATATGTGTATCGGCCGTCCATCAAACTCGCGAATATACGGAGGACACGTGGCACTGAGAGCACCATAACTTCCCCCAACCGCTGCCTATAAATAGCAGCTACATGAAGCCAAAAATACAGGTCGGAAGGTCGGAACCCTGTGCAAGTTACCTGAGGAGAACTGCAGAGAGCGAGTATATCATGCTTCAGTGCTGTGTCGGGCGATCCTAGGTGAGCTTTTCTCCATCCCGAGAGGGAGGTGAACGGTTCACTTAGGGGCATCCCGGGCGGCACTGCAAGCCGATATCGGCTGACAGGGATCTCCGCCTTAAGTGACCGATAGATGGGTCACTCTAGCCCGGCACGATATCGAACCCGATACGCTTCGCCCGTCACAGTGTGCCGCCCGAGAGGGTGCGCCGCCCGACATGAGCGTGTTGGCCAGGGTCCTTGAGCGATACAGTCAGCCGTCACAGTGTGCCGCTCGAGAGAGCTTGCCGCCCGACACTGCTATATCGGGCTAGGCTCCTGACCGGTATCGGGCTGGAGGGTCCACTGTAGTCTATCGTCCTTCTACATCAAGAAGGCGATACCTATCTTTACTTCTATTATTTAATTCTTTAATTCCTGCATTGTAATCAAACCTTTATATGTTTATGGAAATAGAAAAGCTTAATTACTTGCTGCTCTATGCTTGGTGCAATGTGTTGGATGACTGCTATGTTTGATATCCGAACTCTAGCTTGCATGTTTGGATCGCGTTTCGCTTAGCTACCGAATCGTGTTTTCCCGTCGCAACAACTTTGAGAGTTGTGTTGTGGCTCTAGTGTTTGGTCCGATTCTGGAGTACGAGAGTGCCTGGAACGGAGTTGCTTCAGTAACACTCCACCCTAACTTAAAGCCCAACAACCTCAAGAGGGGTGTTGATGCTTGGTTAGAGGTACCCGCTCTGAGAGGAGGGGTGTAGGATGTTACTGGTGCCGCTTGTTTTTCTGAAGTCTTATCCTTTGTACCTTGCTCTAGCTCTAGTTTTATCTTTCTAATTCTGTTGCATGAAAACCCCTAAAAAATGCTAAATGACTAAAACCTTAAATCTTTCTAGTAGCTCCACTTGGAGATAGTTTTCTTGTTTTGTTTGTGACATTTTGCTGTTTCCCTTCTTTGGAATTTATTATCTCTTTCTGCCTGCCAGAGTGTAGCGTGTCGATTCTGGGTTCTCAACACTACCACCCTTGTCCCTGTGTTCGACCCCGTATATCTACTTTGACCCCGTAAGCAAAGTTGCGGGGGCCTAGAAGGATTCATGTTTATAAATGTAAAAGCTCGACTATCTCAAATCCGCCTCCACTTTTGGACGCGCGATTTAGGCCGGTCAATATGGAATCAAACTCATGCATTACCTTTCTTTATAAGATTTGGGACATTGAACTTTAGAGATGGTCACTCCATGCAATGTTGGAAGGTTTCCTCTCTTTGAGTTCTCCATGCTAAACCGCTTCAACACTTTGTCAATGTATGTGCTTTGACTTAGTCCAAGAAACCTTTTGGATCTATCTCTATAGATCTTTATCCCCAAGATGTAGGATGCTTCGCCTTAGTCTTTCATAGAGAATTTATTTCCAAGCCATGTGTTTACATTTTTTAAAGTAGGTTTGTATTTCCCCATCAATAGCATGCCATCTACATACAATATGAGGAATGTCACTATGCTCCCACTAACCTTCTTGTACACACATGGTTCATATTCATTTTGAATAAATCCAAACTCTTTGATTGTCTCATCAAAATGAAGATTCTTGCTCTAAGATGTTTGCTTCAATCCATAGATTGACCTTTAAAGCTTACAAAATTTATTTGCATCCTTTGGATTTATAAAACCCTCAGGTTGTGTCATGTACACATACTCAAGAAGATTCCCATTAAGGAATGTAGTTTTAACATCCATCTTCCAAATTTCATAGTCATGATAAGCTACAATAGAAAGCATGATCCTGATGGACTTAATCATGACCATTGAAAAAAAAATGTTTCATCACAATCATTGAACATGTCTAAAACCCTTTGCAACCAATTTGCCCTTATATGTTTGAACTTTTCAAACCATGTGGGTCTTGTTATTGAATACCCATTTTCACCCTATGGGTTCTACACCTTTAGGTGGATCCACCTATGTCCACACTTTGTTGGTATACATGGAATCCATCTCAGATCTCATTACCTCAAGCCATTTCTCAGACTCAGGTCTCTCAATAGCATCTTGATAGGATATTGACTCATCATCTATGACCAATTCAGTACCTTCTTGAGTTACAAGATATCCAAATCTTTTAGGCTCAAGGCGTGTCCTTATAGATCTACTAGGTTCTTTCGTTACTTGAGGAATTTGAGACTCCACAACATCTTGTGATTCTCTTTATTCCTCTTGTTCATATATTTAATGTATTAATGTTGGTATCAAACCTCTCAGAGTTCCACTTTTCTCCCACTTATTCCTTTGGAAATGAAATCCATCTCAAGGAATGCAACATCCATGACAATAAACACTTTGTTGTCAGATTGGGAATTAAAGTAATATCCTATAGTTTCCTTAGGATATCCAACAAAATAACATTTATCAGATCTTTGGCCAAGCTTTTTATGAAACATTTTCCTGATATAAGCTTCACATTCCCAAATCCTCATAAAAGACATTTTGGAACGCTTCCCATTCCATATGTCATATGGTATCTTTTGAACCGATATAGATGGAACTCAGTTTAGTGTATACACAAAGGTATGTAAAGCATAACCTCAGAAGGTAGTTGCAAGATCAAATAAACTCATCATAGATTTCACCATATCCACTAATGTATGATTCCTTCTTTTTGATACACCATTATGCCAAGGTGTTCCAAGTGGAGTCTACTGGGATACAATCCCAAGGGCTCTAAGAAGGTTCTCAAACTCTTAGTTTAAGTATTCTCCATCTCGATCAAAACAAAGTGCCTTAATACTTTTACCAAGTAGTTTTTGTACTTCATTCATAAACTCCTTGAACTTTTCAAGAGTTTTTGACTTATGTTTTAGTAGATAAACATGGCCATAACTACTAAAGTCTTCAGTGAAGGTAATGAAATACTAATACCCACCTCTAGAGGTTGTTCTAAGAGGTCCACATACATCAATATGTATGAGTCCTAATAGATCGCTTGCCCTCTCATTGTTACCAGTGAAAGGGGTCTTAGCCATATTGCCCAACAAACAATATTCACATGCCTCAATTGATTTGAAATTAAAAGAGTCTAGATAGCAATCTTTATGGAGTCTAGATATGCAATTTTCATTTACGTGAATTAGATAATAATTCCAAAGGTATGTTTATTGTGTTGTTGAGGTTTAGTCTTTTTGTATTTATGTTATAAACATCTGTCTTTACATATAAAAAACAAAGACCATAAGACATTATGGAACTACCATAAAAGATCTCATCTTTTGAAATTGAACATCGACCATTTTTAATATGGAATTCAAATGCATCCTTGTCCATACAAGATATATAATTGATGTTTCTATTTATAGCAGGTACATAGTAATAGTTCTTCAACTCTATTACAAGCCCTATGGACATAAATCTACTATAGGTTCCAATTGTGATGACCGCAACTCTTGCTTTGTTAGCAACTCACAGTTCCACCTTGCCTTTTCCCAAAGGCCCACTTCCTTTCACATCCTGCATATGAGAACATATGTGAGATCCACATCTGGTATCCAGTACCCATGATGATGAAGTAGATAGGTTTATCTCAATAACATATATACCTGAAGTGGAGATCACCATACCCATCTTCTTCTTCTTAAATGGCTTCAATTACAAAGGATGAGATCCTCTTGTACTTTTCTTTCTCCTTATCTTGAGTGTTGAAGATGTGGATTTAGGCTTGAACTCAAAACTCTTCTTAGTCTTTCTTTGATCCTTGGACTCATCTCTCATGATCATCATTATGGGCTTGTCTTCTTCAATTTTGCTTCAACATGAATCAACATGGCAAGCAAGTCTGACACCTGTCCAACCAACTCTTGGCTCAAGGTGAATCCCAATTCTTTAATATGATACACATGTCCAATCATATTGAGCACATGTTCTTCTACTGAGGTCCCCTCTGTTAGCTTAGACTCAAGTAGCACCTTCATAATACCGTCCCTTTCTTGGTTTGCAAGACCAAGTGTCACTTTCTTAAGATGTGTCACCATCTCAATAACACTCATGTCTTCACATTGCTCATTCAACTCGTAGTTCATGCAGCTAAGCATAAGGTACTTTATCTCCAAGTCATCATTGAAATGCTTCTAGTAAGCATCCACTTGTGCCCTAGGCACATCAAGAGCAGGCATTTGTAGAACTAGTTTGTCAAGGATGTAGAGCTTGCACTCTTCATTGAGAACCCTTCTCAAAGTCCAAAACCAGTCGTGGAAATTTGTCCTATCAAGTTTTTCCTTCTTTAGGACCAATCAAAATTCATATTTTTTCGTCATTTGATTTTACAAGAGAAAATTTGCATTTTTCAAAAAACTTTTGATTTGATTTGATTTGAAAATTTGACAATATCAATTAGGTCTTTAATTAATTATCACTCCCACTATTTTATTTGAATTGATAGCCCTCAAAACTAATTCAGAATACTGCAACATACAATATCCTAGGGGGACATATCCAAGATAGTTAGATTGTGGCTCGATAAACACCACAAAACACAGTCAACCATCAAGGTAGGCAACTCTTTCCAATTGCATCATATGCAATTCTGGATAGATGATATCTGCAACCCCTAGCCATAATCATTTGCATGCTTTTGGGCCTAGACACTCAGAGAATCACCAGTCAAGCTTGACCCAAAAGATGACAGAATAATAATGCACCCCGTGGGGGTAGAACCTACATTATTACCATCACACTTCCATGAGATACACAATGCACCATGTGGAGGCCTAACCTACGCTTGGTCGATCAAGTTTTTCATGTGTGCCACTTTTGAAAAGCATCTAAGACTTAATATTTTATTTGAGGGAGTTTGTATTTATAAATACATATACTTTATAAAATCACCATATATATAGTACGTATATGCGTCTCATATACATGCTATATCACATAAAAATGCAATAAACGAAAGCAATGGTTATGGCCATCCTAATGTAATTCCTTGGAGCCATAAGGAATTACATCATCCTAGGTCTACATCACATATAAAAACCTATTGTTGATGAAGATCAATGCTCGCCAATCTGGGTTGATCGGTTCACCCCTTGAACCGACCGGGTTGCCTCTTTGCTGGTTGTTTGGTCATCTCACCGTTTGTCTAATTTTGTCGGTCCATCATCTGCTGGCTCCTCCAGCTGATTGGTTGGGTCCACCAGTCAATCGAATTGGTTCATCCACCTAGTCCTCCTTGGTCCTTTAATTGGTCTGCTCATCTTTGGGATGCATTCTTATTCATCATAATAGAAAAGTAAACTATAATATTTTTACATTATTATGAGGAAACCTCGAGTTACATTTGAAGGGATAAAAGGTAAGAAAGAACTAACTTTAAATTGGGAAGATAATATAGAGGTTTGGCATGCAGACTGAGATGAAAGGATAAACCATCCACATAACCATGCATAGATAATAGGGTTTATTGGCCATAACCATGCTACACATCCACCATCAAAACCACTTTTAGGGTGACCAGTGTAAAAGTGCATATATATATATATATTAGTTTGGGATTATTGTGGTATTGGATTTGACAAGATATTATTCGCATTGCATGCAATAATAATATGAAAACCAAAATACGATCATTCGAGTATCCCATAATATAGTAAATTGATGTTTGCTCTGATACCACTATAGGGAAATACGGCTATAGAAACAAATTTTTTTTATCTACCATATTTCCCTCATACAGCAGATTGCATAAATAACTATAATATAGAAAGGATGGTTTCGAGGATATACCTAGTCCTGGAGCAAGTCCAACAAAAATCCTCATCATTCTAGTTTTGCAACTCTGACTCCTAGTTGAACTAGGACTCCTCTCATTTCTCCTCCCAGGACAACATACCCGAACATTGTCTTTTGCAACAACTCCTCTCGTCATAGACTGCTGGTTTACGATGCCCTCCTGGGGGAAGACAATAGCTTCTGACCTATATAGAAGTCTACACAGACCGCCTATAACTCATGTTGTCATGCTAGAACAGACATGAAGGAGTTGTCCCTCCCATTAGCGTACCAGTCACCAAATTTCTCTCCTACAACAATGATCACATTTTTCTCTCCCTTGCTATCCCTCCCTAGTCGGGTAGAACTTGCTTGGGCTCTCTTGGTTACCACAACTAGAGGGGACACCAATTGACTAAGAAACTAATTCTTAATTGTCTACGTTGTACTATGGGAAGCCCCCAAGACCCCTCTATTTATAGGCGGGCTTTGGGCCAAGGTTCCCAGCCTGTGCAGGAGTGGAAGGGACTAGAAGATCTTAAATTTTTACAACCTGTGACGACCAAAAAGTTCACCAGGAACACCAGAAGGTTGTCTGGAAAGCGATACGGTCATCTCGTACTGATAGATGGCCAATTTGCAATTTCCGAATAACATATGAAATTGGCAATTCATTTCCCATTAATGTTCAACATTAAATCTTGTACACCAAGTAACGTGCAATCCAAATGAATACGAAAAGTATCTAGAACCTTCCTTCGGATGACTTGACCAATCTCACCCATGCTAGACGGTCATCTCGATCACCTAGAAGGTCATCTAGTGACCCAATTTGAGACGGTCAGTTCAGTCGGTTCGCACCTTGGTCAATTTCAACTCGAATCAGTTGGACACCCCAAATGCCCAAATCAACCCTTGAGATGACCGTTTCACCCTCCAGACGGATGTATCATGCCATGATATGGGCATTTGGTAGTGCAGTCAAGATTCTTGTTGTGTGAATTGAATACCTAAATGCTTTAGTAATCAATTGAACCTGTCATTCAAGATTAAACTCGGCTTCTAGGTCGAGACCTATGTGTGTGACCATATAGGTCCCATATTACATTGGCAGTAAATGTCCATAATACCTTATAACATCAAAATCAATGATCTGTGCCTAGTAACACATTAATTCTACCCAAGTAAATGGAAAGTTGGAGAACAACTTCAACCTACAATATTTATGTGGTGTTAAAGTGTTTGTATAGTTCCTTTGTCACTGATGTCTAGATTGAACTTGAGGCATGGAGCAGTCATACTCTTCATCATTCAATCTTGTTTCTTGAACAAGAGAAGACTGTTTGAGATATTTGTAAGCTCAATGTCACATATTTTCTCACATGTGCATGGCCATGCATTTACAATCTTGCTAATCAAGAGGCCTAGAACATCAAACTCTAGTAGGAGAGCAAATCCCATTTCTATCACTCACACTCTATCCCCATGTGTCAAAGTCACCTAATCATCACCTTTATAACAACCCATGTTTTAGGTGTAATTGATAATGATAAAGCGTACCCAATGACATGTGATGAGTGTAGTGATTTCGGGTTTAACAACCACAACCACCACCATCACTGTGAGAGATGACTATGACTTCCATGATGATGGCTTCCATGTGTCAGCCTCATAGTGGGTCTGTCCGATAAATTATTCTCTAACATGCATCTATGTGCTTGGTTTGATACATCCATATCATGTCTAATGACATTATGCCATTAACCAACCCACACTCTAATCTTTTGTGCCATTGTTGTCTATCAACCTTCTATAATAACAACCTATCTGGGACATAATGAGAATATGTATATGTACTCTTAACATCCCTATGATCTCATTTCCCCAAGGAAAATACTTGAAGACATATGTCATTGAGTAATATTATTCTCTAGACATTTATGATGTTACATCATTATCTCATAACTGAATTAAACAGACTAAATTGGAAGCCTGCCTTTATTTATTAATCAAGTCAATTACAAGTTATGCCATTACAATCATCATATGATTGCCTCTTTGGGCATACATACCAATAGAAGGAAACATCATACTTTTTTGGGGTAAAAACATGTGGGGTCTCTTCATTTCTATATTTTGAGGTGAAAATGTAATGGACATCAGTGGAGGGTGAGAGATAAAAGAAGAAAGAATTTGGGCTGAAACATACATATTACAAGCAACTTTACTCGATTACACGATGTGTTCCTCATCGATTGGACAAGAGAAGAGACTGCATAATTTACAAGGTGTAGCACTCCTTTTCTCGCATGATAATAAATCCCTACCACTTTAGTGACCACAAATTACATATGTAATTTTGTATTAAAACCCATGTAGCTCACACCAAATTCTTAGCACTTCCACTCTTCGATACAACACTTGGCATAAAACTCAACTACATGGTGTGTAAATGTCTTCTACCATAAATACAAAAAAAAATATGAAAACTTCTATCTCATAAATTGATTTGACTTCTATTCAAGGGAAGCATCACACTCATATTCAGTTAAAGGATATGAAAAACTTGCAAAAAGATAGAGGAGGGTGACTTGCACCACTCTGGATTATGGGAAGATAAGTGGGAGTGGACCTTATCCACCTACAACCCATCCTTCATGCCTCTCTCAACATACTGATCATCTCCGCACGTATAGATTTGGGAGAAGGAAAGATGATTTCTGTGTAGCACTCCTCAACCAAAGACATGGGTTTCCCTATCATTTTTCTTTTCTCCTTTGTTTTAATATTACCTATTCTCCATGACATAATACAGAAAATTGATTTCTACCTATTTCATCATTCCATGAGCTGGTAGTATATTTTTTATGCATGCGAGAGTAGCCTCGTAATTATTTTATGATGAAAAATCTATTTTTATTAATTGTGTTTTCCTATTCTTATTCAACAATGATTCAGATCTTAATTATGTGTGTAAAGAATGAGATTAAGAGGGGTTATTCTACTTACCTAATTGAGTACTAAATTTATCCAAACCAAACACATTTATATGTATAACAGAAAATGTTAATCTTTAATTTCTCAAGTATGATATATCAAGCAAAGTCTTTATATAGAAGCAAAAAAACTATTACAGCATTATTTTCATTATAATTCATACATTGTCTATCACCATGAGGGTGGCATTACAAATAGATAATGCTACATATATTTGAAACAATGGATCGTTTGTAGAGGGAAACTTATCCATACCAAGATATCCTTCACTTTCCAAGTTCAAGGTCCTCTTGGATTACCATCCAATACAACACCTACACATGAGTGGTTTTACAAACAATACTCAAAAGAGGAATCAAAATATGTGTACAAGAACTACTGAGTATGTGCATAAAAATATTGGGGCATTATAGGGTAGGTAAGTACAAAAGAGGGGATTTACATTCAAGAGATGGTCTATCAACAAGTAGGTAAGTTCCATTAAAAATGAACAAGATGAAGCATTAAAGAGTAACATACAGTCATAAAATCTCTCTCCATTAATTGACTATTAAAATCACAACTAAAACAATTGCATGTATATATGAGATACACTAAGATATCTAAAACATGGAAATAACACCATAGATCATGGCCTAAAAATTTTGGGTAGAAAACCAGACCATGGGTGGAATACATAAAACTTGATGTATAAAATGGTTGTGCCTAAGAACCATCACTCTAGATTAATAGTGTAACACCAATCATGCATAATTGAGTAGAAATATATATAGTTCATTCACTTTTGATTTACAAATAACATGACAAGTGGGATCATATATGCTATATCCAAAGACGCAGCAAACAAATCTCGCTCCCGTTCTGAGCGACAGAGAGGGTGACTAGGGCACGACTCTCCGATCCTGGGGGAGGGGGCTCGATGGCAGGCTCGCCGCCCTGCTCCCCCGGGAGCTGCCTCAACGGCTGCTCCAGCCGGATCGGGACTCCCTGGGTTGCTTCACGGTGGTTTTCTCTTCTCCTTGCTTCATGCCCCGGTTTGCGGCGGGGAATGGGATCTTAGATCTGGTTTTTGCTGGTGCTTCGAAGGGGTGTCGTCAGCTGGGTAACCCCTTCGGGTGTTGTCGGAGGTCGTTGTGACTGAGGAACCGAAGCAAGCATCCTGGATTTCCCCTTCTCTGCAGTGGTTCGCTGCTTATCTTCCCCCTATTTCACCATCCTTTTTGCTGCTGTCTGTTTTTCCGTTGTTGTTTGGGTTGCCTGTTGTTTTGGGGCAGTTCTTCTGCCTGTTTTGTCGCCGTTTATCGGTGTGTTTTAGTGTGTCAGGTGTCTTTAGTTTTTCTAGTCTCTGCCTATAGGCGTTCTATGTGGTCGTTGGTTGGTCGTGTCGTGCCTTGGGTTCCTTCTTGGGCAGACGGTGGGCTCGGGCGCCCTTGGTGCTCCAGGCAGAGGAGGAGAAAGCTGGGTTTTGGGCTTCATGTGGGTCTTCCGCCCCCTGTTCGCAGTGGTGGTCGGGAGTGGTGGTGGAGTTCCTGGCACCCTCTACTCCCCACCTTTGTACTAGCATGAGCCGTCCTTCCTCTGTATCTGCATCTCTGGGTTTTGGCCTCCTTTCCGGGTCTCCTGATTGGTGCAACCTTAGTGCTCGTCGTTGGTAGTTGTGTTTCTCATCCTTTTTGTGGGACGTTGTGTTGTTAGGTAGGTGTTGTTGCTTCAGTAAGTTATAGGTTCTATGTTGTCGTGTGATTTGTGTCCTCCTTTCATGTTAGGTCTTTTTTTGTTTCTTTGTCATATGGCAGCAAGTGCGAAGGTGATCACTGTTTCGGTCACTGGTTTGGAGCATATACCTTATATCAGATATAATCTCAGGTTGAAGGAATCTCTCAAAAAAAGCTATTTTGGTCAGCGATATAGAAGAGAGATCAATACATCATTGTTCTTATCACGTTCTGATATGAGTTTCTGGTTATTGTATCTGCTCTTTACTTTTTTGTGTTCGGTTGGTGTATCTCCCTTTACATGTAGATGCCGCATGGCTTTAATGTAATGAATGTTGTGTCTTCAAAAAAAAAAATGCTATATCCAACATATTCCCAAAATAATAATATTGGTATCAAGAATTTGCAAATGTAAAATAAGAGGAATCAAATAAAGGATAACTTCTTCATTTTTGAAAATGTGTGTTTATGATTGTAATAAATGCCCAAATAAATATGGAAGTTGCACATAACAAATCATTATAACTAATTCCTTAATTCTAGGGGTGAAAATATGAAAATCTAACAGTCTTTATCTAATAAAATGTACCCCATCTCTCATGATCGTGCTCAATTTCCATCATTGGCACTTAATTTCATGTTTTGAGTACTTTTATGTCGGTATGTATGCCCATAGAGCAAGTCATATGATGATTGTAATGGGATACTTTGTAAATGATTTGAATAATAATAGAGGCAATTTCCGATCTATATGTTTAAACTGTTTCTGAGATGATGGTGTAACATGATAGATGTCTAAAGAATTGTTTTACTCAATGACGTATGCTTTTGGGTTGAGGACCTAAACGATGAGATCATACAGATGTTAAGAGTATACATTCTTGTTTAGTCCCTAATCAGTTGTTATTTTGGAAATAACCATAGACATCAATAACACTGAAGACTAGATTGTGTGCTGGTTGATGACAGAATCTCATTAGTCATGATATAGTGATATCAAACCAAGCACATATGTACTTATTAGAGAACAAGGTACCAGACAGACCCACCGTGAGAGTGACACATGGAACCATGACTTGGTAGTCATAGTCAGCTCTCACAGTGATAGTGGTGAGTGTGATTCTTAGACGTGAAATCACTACACTCAACACATGTCGTTGGGTACACTTTGACATCATCAAACGCAGTCCTGAAACATGGGTTGTTATAAAGGTGATGATTGGGTGGCTTTGACACATGGGGATTTTTAGGGGTGAGTGATATATATGGGATTTGTCCCTCCTAAGGGAGTTTGATGTCCTTGGCCACTTGATGAGTAGGATTGAGAAAGGCATGCACATGCACGTGTGAATCAATATGTGATATTGACGTCACACACATCTCACACAGTCTGCTCTGAGATCAAGGAAATGAATGAACGTTGACATGATGAATGTTCCATGCCTCGAGTTCATTCAGGATATCAGTGACAAAGGAATTATACATTCACTGTAACACCATTCACAGATTATAGGATTGAAAGTTGTTCTCCAACTTTCTATTTCACTTGGGTAGCACTGATGTGTGACTAGGCACCACTCTTTGCTTGTGAAGTCATAAGTGTTATGGACTTTCACTGCCAACGTGAAATGGACCTGCAGGGTCACACACATAGGATTTAACCTGGAATAGGA
This sequence comes from Alisma plantago-aquatica, assembly GCA_963693085.1. Lineage (NCBI taxonomy): Eukaryota > Viridiplantae > Streptophyta > Magnoliopsida > Alismatales > Alismataceae > Alisma > Alisma plantago-aquatica. Next base: position 913,090,654 of record OY856411.1, on the reverse strand, counting down.
GTTTGCCCAAAAAGATGTTTAGATTGATTACTAAAGGAGTTTCGTAGTTCAATTAAACACTCAATCAATTGATAGCTCAGTATCATAGTGTTCAAAGGGTTGGACTGATTGATTAGAGTATCATATTGATTGAAACTGCGATTGACTGATTCTGCACAATCTACACTCCCAACTGATCAGCTCATGTGATGAACTGATCGAATGAGCTTGGTGAACCGATCGGCTCAACTGGTGAGTCGATCGGCTCATGGATAGGGTGAAGCGATTCGTTTAAGTGTTGAAACGATCGGTTCAAGTCCAACCGAGCAAGTTGGGAATGTAAGATTGGTGAGAAATTTCCTTTCGTTTCACTTGCCCAATTTGATTGGAACAAGGATTGGTATTTGATACCAATTCGAAACAAAAAGAAGAAAAGTCAACTGGGAACTGATCCAGACCATGAACCGACCGGTTCAGAAGTGAACCGACCGTTTCATGGGTCCCAACCGATCGGTTGAGGTGTCAACTGACCGACTCAGATCCCCAACCGACCGTTTCAGTTGTGAAATGATCGGTTCAGTTTACACAGTTGGTTGTTTTTGTGGAAAATCTCAAACCCTTCTACTCCTGCTTTAGTCCCGCATTGCCCGGGATAGAGAACCTTGTACCATGACCGTCCTATATATATAGGGGTATTGGGGGCTTATCAAATTACAACTCAGTGCAACCAGTTGCTCTGTGAAGTTGTCATTCTCTTTGGTTTTGGTAACCGAGAGAGCCCGAGCAAGTGCTACCCGATAAGGGAGGCACAACAAGGAAAAACAACTGTAGAAAGCGACTGGTGGCAGGAGAGTGTGTTGGCGACTAGTACGCCGATAGGAGGGTGCGACTCCTTCTGATTCCTTGTGGGACAAGGAGATCGGAGTTCCAGGCAGTCCGTGTGGATGACTGTAGAGGCGGGAGACCTCTGCCGCTCGGAGGACAACTGTCAATCCCAAAAGTCCCGTTGAGACTAGGAGTCTTCAGTCCCGGTGCGACCAGGAGCTGCACAGACACTGTCCAAGACCGGAGGTGAAGACCACGCAAGGCACAAGGTACTGTCGCCGAGCAAGCCTTAGGACAAGGTATGCATCCACAAACCATCTTTCCTATTGTATAGACGTTGACACGATTCCTTTTATTCTGGGTTTTGGGAGAAAATTTTGGTTTCCGCTGCTTCTCTGCCTCCCGACATACGCAACAGTGGTATCAGAGCCACATCAACCACTCTATATTTTAGGATTATCGATATGATTGATTTTATTTTGTCACCTTTATTTATTACATACGATGCGAATAAAATTGGCTTTATGCATGTCCAATCCACAAATCCCAAATATACATATATGATATGTAATATTAATGCACTCGATACACGTCGCCCTTAAACGAGTTTTGTGGTGGATGTGTAGCATGGTTATGGCCTATAAACCCTATATCTGTGTATGGTTGTATGTGGTTGCTTGCATCTCGGTCTGCACACCGATTCCCTTTCTCCTATTCCTGATGTAACTCGAAATAATTTGAGACTTCTTTCCTACCTTTTCTCCCCTCGAATTTAACTCGGGGTTTCACAATTCAATTGTAAATGGATAGATTTTATTTCCTATTATGTCAAAGAACAGCAGACGACCTGACAATGACTGAGATGATCGATTCAAGGTGTGAACCGATCAGTTGATGTTATAGACGACCAGTTCGAGTAGCGAGACGGGCGGGTGGCGATATGAGGAGATGCATGACGATCGGTGAACCGATCGGCTGGAGGCACCAGTCGATCGGCTGGTGGCACCTGAACAACCAACTTAATGGCGAGCCGATCAGTCATGGAGATGAGCTGATCAAACCCAGAAAGGCAGGCACAAATTTCATCTTATACAGGTTGCATGTGATGTAGACCTAGATGACCGTGATTCCTCTTGGTTCGAGGAATCACAATAGGATGGCCATAATCATTGCTTTTATCATTTTGCATGTTTTTCTGTGGGATATAGCATGTATATTATACATACTATATATTGTGGTGATTGGATATGTATATGTATATAAAAACCAAATCCCTCATTAAATATTAAAGTTTTAGATGCCTTCCAAATGAGACACACATGAAAAGCTTGATCGACCAAGTGTGGGCACGCCCCAGCGTGGTGCACCGTCTATCTCGTGGAAGCGTGAATGATGAATGTGTGGGTCTTCCCTAGCAGGGTGCATATTCATCGTGTTGTCTTTGGGTCAGACTTAACAAGGTGATCTAGACGAGATCTAGTACCTTGAGTCATGGTGATGATCATGTCAAAGAGTTGCATATGCCATCTTTTAAGAGTTTCATATGATGAAATTGGCAAGAGTTGCCTACCTGGGAGATATGAGTTGTGGGTGACAACCCTAGCTGGTCCATGACTCAGAGGATTTCAGGATCTTGACCCAGTAGAAGATTGTGCGCTGCAATCTTCCGAATTGATCGTGAGGGCTATCAATTTGAGTCAAAATAGTGGGAGTGGTAATTAATTAAAGGCCTAATTAACTATCATCAAATTTTATTCAAATCAAATCAAAAGGAGTTTTGACAAATGCAGTTTTCCCTTGTATAATGGAAAAAGAATCATATTTTAAAATGGGAAAATTAATTGAGAACAAATTCCATAACTGGTTGAGGACTGTGAGAAGTGTTCTGCACAATCCAGATATACTAGGAGCCTTTGAATCCACTCTATGTACGCTTAAAGCATTGGTGAAGAAGAAAGAAAGTTCATTGATAGAGATCAATGGAATGATAGGTGAGGGAGAGAAGGGTTCTCTCACCAAACCAATTTCTTCTACATGGAGAGGATGGAAGGAATGATGGAAGAAGAAGTCAGAGATAGAGATCTCTACTTATGGTGTATACGTGATAGAGATTAATTTTACTACTTCTTCATCTTGGGTACTTGATACCGGATGCGGATCTCACATTTGTTCAAATTTGAAGGATCTTAAGAGAAGTAGGCCTTTGGGGAAAGGCGAGGTTGAACTACGTGTTTCCAATGGGGCAAGGGTTGCCGCCAGTGCCATAGGAACCTATGAGTTAACTCTACCAAGTGGGATAATAATAGAGTTGAAGGACTGCTATTATGTACCTGCCATAAATAGGAATATCATTTCCGTCTCTTTTTTGGACAAAGATGGATTTGAATTTCTTATTAAGAATGGAAAATGTTCCATTTCTAAAGATGGGATCTTTTATGGCAGTGCCCCAATGACTTATGGTTTATACTTGATAGATCTAGAGACAAGTGTATACAATGTAAACACCAAAAGGCAAAAACTCAACAACTCAAACAAAACATATCTTTGGCATTGTCGTCTAGGGCACATAAATGAGAAGCGCATTTCTAGACTCCATAAAGATGGTTATCTAGACTCTTTTGATTGTGAATCAATAGAGACATGTGAATCTTGTTTGATGGGAAAGATGACCAAGACTCCCTTTTCAGGTAAAGGTGAAAGATCTAGTGATCTATTAGGACTCATACATACTGATGTATGTGGGCCTTTTAGAACTAATGCCAAAGGTGGGTATCATTATTTCATTACCTTTACTGATGACTTCAGTAGGTATGGCTATGTGTACCCGATGAAACATAAGTCAGAAACCCTTGAAAGGTTCAAGGATTTCATGAATGAAGTACAGAACCAACTTGGTAAAAGTATTAAGGCACTTCGATCCGATCGAGGTGGAGAATACTTAAGCCAGGAGTTTGAGGACCTTCTGCGAGCCCGTGGTATTGTATCACAATGGACTCCGCCTGGAACACCACAACATAATGGTGTGTCTGAAAGAAGGAATCACACATTGTTAGATATGGTGCAATCGATGATGAGTTTTTCTGATCTTCCTATTTCTTTCTGGGGTTATGCTCTTGAAACCGCTGCGTTTACACTTAACCAAGTACCATCTAAAACGGTTCAAAAGACACCATATGAGATATGGTATGGGAAGCATCCCAAATTGTCTTTTATGAAGATTTGGGGTTGTGAGGCTTACGTCAAGAAAATGTTTCCTGATAAGCTTGGACCAAAATCCAATAAATGTTATCTTGTTGGATACCCCAAGGAAAAGAGGGGATATTACTTATACCACCCTACTGACAACAAAGTGTTTGTTGCCAGGGATGCTGTATTCCTAGAGAAGGAATTTATTTCCAAAGGAAGCAGTGGGAGGAAAATAGAGCTTGAAGAGGTTCAAGCCCAACAAGAAAATATTGAACCGATGGATGTACGAGAGGAATATGAAGATTCACAAGGTGTTGTAGAATCTCATTCTCCTCAGGTAACACAAGGACCTCGTAGATCTAGTAGGACCCACCTTGAACCTGAGAGGTTTGGATACCTTGTGACTCAGGAAGGTGGATAGTTGATCATAGATGATGATCCAACTACATACGTAGAGGCTATGGAGGGACCAGATTATGAGAAATGGCTTGAAGCCATGAGATCCGAGATGGAATCCATGTACTCCAACAAAGTATGGACTTTGGTGGAACCACCCGAAGGGGTCAAACCCATAGGGTGCAAGTGGGTCTTCAAGAAGAAGACCGACATGGATGGCAATGTGCAAACTTATAAAGGAAGATTGGTTGTGAAATGATTTCGACAAGTTCAAGGTGTTGACTATGACAGAACTTTTTCTCCAGTTGCTAGGATTAAGTCCATCAGGATCATGCTTGCTATTGCAACTTATTATGACTATGAGATTTGGCAGATGGATGTTAAAACCGCATTCCTTAACGGGAATATAAATGAAGATGTGTACATGACACTGCCTGAAGGTTTTGTAGATCCAAAGAATGCCAATAAAGTCTGTAAGCTACAAAGGTCAATCTATGGATTGAAGCAAGCATCTCAGAGTTGGAATCTTCGATTTGATGAGGAAGTCAAAGTGTTTGGCTTTACTCAAAATGAAGATGAACCTTGTGTGTACAAGAAGGTTAGTGGGAGCTCGACCACATTCCTCATATTGTATGTGGATCACATACTTTTGATGGGGAATGATGTCTTAGCCTTAGAGAAGGTAAAGACTTGGCTTGGGAATACTTTCTCAATGAAGGACTTAGGAGAAGCATCCTACATTCTAGGAATTAAGATCTATAGAGATATATCTAGAAGGCTTCTCGGACTAAGTCAAAGCACGTACATCGAAAAAGTGTTGAAGCGGTTCAGCATGGAGAACTCAAAGAGAGGCAACATCCCCATGCTACATGGAGTCACCGTCTCTAGAGATCAAAGTCCCCAATCTTGTGAAGAGAGGGAGCGTATGAATGGGATCCCATATGCATCAGCCATCAGATCCATATTGTACGCTATGTTGTGCACACACCCAGATGTCTCATATGCTCTCAGCATGACGAGCAGGTACCAGTCAGATCCTGGGGATGCTCACTGGACAGCCACAAAGAGCATCCTCAAGTACTTGCAAAGGACTAAGGATCAGTTTCTTGTTTACGGCGGCGAGGAAGAGCTGGTTGTAAAGGGTTACACCGATGCAAGCTTCCAAACCAATAAAGATGATTATAGATCGCAGTCAAGATTTGTATTTTGCCTTAATAATGGAGTTGTGAGCTGGAAGAGTTCCAAGCAAAAAATAGTTGCCGGTTCTACTACAGAGGCCGAGTATATTGCTATTTCACATGTAGCAAAGGAGGCTGTGTGGATAAGGAAGTTCATTTCTAAACTTGGTGTAGTTCCCAATAGTTGTGATGCAATTGAGCTTTATTGTGAAAATAATGGAGCTATTGCACAAGCTAAGGAACCCAGATCACATCAGCGGTCCAACCACATACTGAGGCACTTCCATCTCATACAAGAGATCGTACAGCGAGGAGATGTGAAGATTTGCAAAGTACCAACTGAAGATAACATAGATGATCCACTGACTAAGGCCCTTTCTCAGTAGAAGCATGATGGTCATGCTAGGTCACAAGGACTGAGGTTCCTTGGTGATTGGCTCTAAGTGCAAGTGGGAGTCTATTGGTATGTATGCCCATAGAGAAAGTCATATGATGATTGTAATGGGATACTTTGTAAATGATTTGAATAATAATAGAGGCAATTTCTGATCTATATGTTTAAACTGTTTCTGAGATGATGGGGTAACATGATAGATGTCTAAAGAATTGTTTTACTCAATGACATATGCTTTTGGGTTGAGGACCTAAATGATGAGATCATACGGATGTTAAGAGTATACATTCTTGTTTAGTCCCTAGTCGGTTGTTATTGTGGAAATAACCATAGACATCAATAACACTGAAGACTAGATTGTGTGTTGGTTGATGACAGAATCTCATTAGTCATGATATAGTGATATCAAACCAAGCACATATGTACTTGTTAGAGAACAAGGTACCAGACAGACCCACCATGAGAGTGACACATGGAACCATGATTTGGTAGTCACAGTCAGCTCTCACAGTGATGGTGGTGAGTGTGATTCTTAGACCTGAAATCACTACACTCAACACATGTCATTGGGTACAGTTTGATATCATCAAACGTAGTCCTGAAACATGGGTTGTTATAAAGGTGATGATTGGGTGGCTTTGACACATGGGGCTTTTGAGGGGTGAGTGATAGATATGGGATTTGTCCCTCCTAAGGGAGTTTGATGTCCTTGACCACTTGATGAGTAGGATTGAGAAAGTCATGCGCATGCATGTGTGAATCAATATGTGATATTGATGTCACACACATCTCACCCAGTCTGCTCTGAGATCAAGGAAATGAATTAACATTGACAGGATGACTGTTCCATGCCTCGAGTTCATTCAGGATATCAGTGACAAAGGAATTATACATTCACTGTAACACCATTCACGGATTGTAGGATTGAAAGTTGTTCTCCAACTTTCTATTTCACTTGGGTAGCACTGATGTGTGACTAGGCACCGCTCTTTGCTTGTGAAGTCATAAGTGTTATGGACTTTCACTGCCAACGTGAAATGGACCTGCAGGATCACACACATAGGATTTAACCTGGAATATGAGTTTGTCCACAAACATGTTTAGATTGATTACTAAAGGAGTTTAGTAGTTCAATTAAACACTCAATCAATTGATAGCTCAATATCATAGTGTTCAAAGTGTTGGACTGATTGATTAGAGTATCAGATTGATTGAAACTGCGATTGAATGATTCTGCACAATCTACACTCCCAACCGATTGACTCATGTGATGAATCGATCGGATGAGCTTGGTGAACCAATCGGCTCAACTGGTGAGTCGATCGACTCATGGACAGGGTGAAGCGATTCGTTCAAGTGTTTAAACGATCGGTTCAAGTCCAACTGAGCAAGTTGGGAAAGTAAGATTGGTGAGAAATTTCCTTTCGTTTCACTTGCCCAATTTGATTGGAATGAGGATTGGTATTTGATACCAATTTGAAACAAAAAAAGAAAAGTCAATCGGGAACTGATTCGGACCACGAACCGACCGGTTCAGAAGTGAACCGACCATTTCATGGGTCCCAACTGATCGGTTGAGGTGTCAACCGACCAGCTCAGATCCCCAACCGACCATTTCAGTTGTAAAACGATCGGTTCAGTTTACGTAGGTTGTTATTTTTGTGGAAAATCTCGAACCCTTCTACTCCTGCTTTAGTCCCACATTGCCCGGGTTAGAGAACCCTGTCCCATGACCCTCCTATATATAGGGGTATTGGAGGCTTCTCAAAGTACAACTCAGTGCAACCAGTTGCTCTGTAAAGTTGTCATTCTCTTTGGTTTTGGTAACCGAGAGAGCCCGAGCAAGTGCTACCCGATAAGGGAGGCACAACAAGGGAAAGACAACTGTAGAAAGCGACTGGTGGCAGGAGAGTGTGTTGGCGACTAGTACGCCGACAGGAGGGTGCGACTCCTTCTGATTCCTTGTGGGACAAGGAGATCAGAGTTCCAGGCAGTCTGTGTGGACAACTGCAGAGGCGGGAGACCTCTGCCGCTCATAGGACAATTGTCAATCCCGACAGTCCCGGTGAGACCATGAGTCTTCAGTCCCGGTGCGACCAGGAGCTGCACAGACACTGTCCAAGACCGGAGGTGAAGACCGTGCAAGGCGCGAGGTACTGTCGCCGAGCAAGCCTCGGGACAAGGTATGCATCCACAAACCATCTTTCCTATTGTATAGACGTTGACGCGATTCCTTTTGTTCTGGGTTTTGGGAGAAATTTTTTGTTTCCGCTACTTCTCTGCCTCTCGACAGACCCAACATTTTAGTGCTCTATTTTTCATGCATCACTTTTTCTAAGTTGTGACAATAATAATCGTATGCCATAGTTCCATGCTTTACTGCAGCAACATCTTGAAATCAAAACCGAGCCTCATCATTGACCCCTTCTTTCTCTTTAATGTATACTATGTTATAGAGGATTTAATAATGAATCAAACACCACAGTTAGATCAATAAATCCCAAATTATGGCAACTTGAGGACAACCCTTTTAATCCATTTTTTCAACTCCCGTCCTAAATTCATGGCCCAACATACCTTTGGCCCAGTAAGGGTGCTCATGCTAGGCATGGTTCACTTGGACAATTCAGTGACGTGACTCTTTATTCTTATCTCATCACAAGCCTTTGATCCCTTATCCATGGATTTGACCCCTGATCCAATGCTCGTGGTGTCCTATTCGACCTCCCACATGGAACATGGAGCAGACCGACCTATCATCATCTAACATCAATTGTCATCACATGATTTTTGGTACCATTTTTTTCGCTTAAAGTCATTGATCATACATTTTCAATAATTGAATATCCCAAACCCCTTCGCCAAAATATGTGATCTATGTCATTTTGACCAGATACATGAGATCTACAACTTGGATGTTTTTTAGAACCAAATTCCATCATTTTATTCCATTTCCCCCCTAAAGTTGCTAACTTTGATCACATTGAATTAAGTTTATGTATGATCATCATAAATCTTGAATATTTAGTGCTCACCTACCTTCTATCTTCAAATCAATAACTTGGAATCATTTTGGAAAACAATGGAGCTCCTAATCATCCATTTTGCTCAATGTTGACCAAAATGCACATTATGACTTATTTTGGACCTAATCATGAACTTTGCTCTTTTTTATGTAATCTTACTTCTTCATGTCATCTTTTTTATCTTTAAAACCGTGAAATATTTAATTTATAATATTAACCAATATTGGAATCAATATCACAACTTGGCCTCGCTATGATCTTATTTGGTACATTTAATTGGATACACATGAATGTGACACCTTTATGGTGATACATGATTATATCTTAATCATATGATTAGATTTGTTCTTCTTATAAGTAAGATAAATTTATATTTGAGAACAAAAATCTTATGATGTGTTATGATCAGAATGGCTAAGGTCAGGCCATGTTGTACTATGATGAGGTATATGACTCTAAGTCCACTAATAACGACCAAGTGTGACATGTATGTCTTTAATGATGCTCTTATGCCTAAATATTTATAAATACATTATTATTGTGTTTTATCATTTCAAACCATAAACTTATCTTAATTCTTATGACACCATTGTGTGAATTTCCTACCTAATAACTATGTTGAACCCTAATGCATATGAAGTATGCTGATATTTGGATGTATGTTGAAATGTGGAATGCAATGTTGCATCTTATGTATCCTAAACTACAACATCCTAGGATTTGAGGCCCCAGATAAAATGATCTTAAAAGAAATGATTAGACTATCCATATCACTAAGGTGCACCTTATTTTCAAGGAGACCATCACTAAAGAACTATGTGGTTAAGCATGCTCAACCCAGAGTAGTACCAGGCCACTCCTAAAACTCTACTAGAGCCTTGGGCAGTGGGCTCGGGTGTTACAAATGGTATCAGAGCCATTACCCCTCCTGTAGGCGGGACTCACATGGGCATTTGGCATGCCAGTCTTTGAGCTGTGTAGTCTAGGCACGTTGGAAAGGGCTATCTAAGTTGATGGAGACACTCTTGACCTAGTAGTGTCCAAACATGTTGGAAAGGGATATCTGAGTTGATGGATACACCCTTGCACTGGTATCTGTGATCTGGATCTGGGTGTACATGGGCCATTTGGGTCAACACTAAAATGAGGAATGATTATGAGGCCATAAAGTTGATCCTTGACGAGGACATCAATTGTCTAAGTGGGAGAGATTGCAATTTTCTAGGATTTGAGGCATCAGATAAAATCATCTCAAAAGGAATGATTGGGCTACCCATATCACAAAGGTGCTCCTCCTTTTTGTGGAGCCCATCACTAAAGAACTCTATCTAGACATGTTGGGAAGGGCTATTCGAGTTGATGGAGCCACCCTTGCACTAGTAGTTATGATCGACAACTGGGTGTACATGGGCCATTTAGGTCAGCATTGAAGTGGGGAATGATTATGAGGCCATCAAGAGTCTAAGTGGGGGAGATTGTAACATCCCATGATTTGAGTCCTTAGATAAAACGATCTTGATAGGAATGATTGGACTGCCCATATAACCAAGCTGAACCTCCTTTTTAGGGAACCCATCACTAAATAACTCTTTGGTTAAGCATGCTCAACACATAGTAGTAATAGGATGGGTGACCAGTAGGGAAGTTTTTCCTAGCTTGCACGTGAGTGAGGACAGAGCGTGTTGTTAAGGCTAGTGGTGGTCTGTGAGGCCAGTTGTCATTCCTAAAACTCTATTAGAGCCTTGGGCAGTGGGACTGGGTGTTTCATAGACTTATGTAATCATCTAGTTGTCTTTGAATGTGCATATTACATCTTCACCTTGCTTAACTATGTCATCTATCATGCTTGAACTTCATGTCTTTGTTCATCATAACCTTATTTACCTATTATGAGTCTTTTGGCCTTGAAATATACATAAGTGATATAAAACTTAGTATAATCATAGAAAATGAATGGAAGGTACAAGTGACATGAAACTTGAAGCACACCTTAATGGAGGACCTAATATATGAAAGATCATCAAATATGCTAAAATAAAATTAAAACCTAAGTTTACCAAAAACTTAATCATGGAACTAATAAGTAAAATGTCAATCCTTCCTTTATGATGGGTTATGTTCTTAACCAAGTGGTTTCTTGTGATCTAGATGGTCATGGACATATTGAGAGGTTTTGAACATAGATATGTGGACATTAATAATTTTATGATTATGGTTCTCTTGCTTGAATCTTGATATGTAGGTATGCTTTCATACTTGCAAAATATTGGCATGTAGTATTGTTATATTATACTCGATGATTTGACGGATGATTGTATAACTTGAACACATAATATTGATCTTCAATATAAAAACATTGATACATGGTTTTCTCAATGAAATTGGTCATTTTGAGGTCCCTCATGTAGAAAAAGGCTTAGACAATGGCTTTGAGCCGTCAGAACTTTCATGGACCCTTCTTATGGGATGTTGGTCAATCATGTTATGATACCTGATTCCCTTGTTATAATGAAGTGTAATGACTAAAACATGGGTTTTCATTTTGGTAAGTAATTAACTCTTAATTTTCTTCTTTTTATTTTGTGCAAAACTTTTCAAACAATGAAAACCATAGATATATGTATCTTTATGTCCTGTACCAACACATTGTGTGTTAATACACATGTTTCTTTTATGTTTTAGGTTTTGTAGTTAGCTTGTGAAGAGATGGATTGTGATTAGGTGTTCTGAGCATACCTTTTGTAAGATCCTAGTTTAGTGTACCTAACAAAACATGTATAAATTTCTCTTAGATGTGTAACTAAAATTATGTAATAAATGATGTCATGTGTAATAATACTTGTTATATGTTGAGAGTATGTTGGTGTATACATGTAGTTAATTTTTCATGTATACTAAGCATTTCATGCTTCTAAATTTTTTGTTTGGTACTATGTTTGTTTGAACGATATTAAATGAGAATCTGGCCCCATGACATATGATACCAGAGCATGCGATCGATCTTTTTCTCACCGTGAAACACAAATTAAACATGAAGTTACATTTAAATATAAAAAACGTAATAAGTTGTCCCTTGTGGACTATTTTGACTTAGTCTCTAGGTTAGAACCTAGATCTTCTCGAACTAGTTGTAGACTTGTGTAATTCTAGAAACCTTCTTTTCTCATCTTTCTATCTTGTTGTATGGACTATCAGTTCATGAACATGAGAATTGGGAGATATAATAGTTAGAAAACCTATAAATATGTCCACAACATGTTCTTCGAGTAGTTGGAAAAGTGTACACAAGATCTTACTAGTTGTCTAGGTGTCATGAGACTAGACAACCTAGTGAATGTGTTAACTTACTTTGAGATTTGGTTTTATTCAAAAGGAATGTTGTGGTTTCTATTGTACATTTCAACATTGGAGAAAAACCATGTACATATGAAGATTTTAACACACACAGAAAGGCAGTGAATGTCCATGTGACCTAAGAGAAAGAGATGGAGCACTACTATTTTGACACACATATTGCATAAAAATTTCTTAGTATTCATGTCCAAAGTGGATTACATGAAACAAATACATAACTGACTTTGTAGAGGAATGAGCTACAAATTTGACCACCAATCTTTTTTGTATGGCAAAACCCACTGATCTAAAAACAAAAATAAAGGAAGGGGATGATGGCAACATCATATTCCTAATGATGATATGTTAAATGCATTGTAAGAGAGATGGAATTATTAGCTAGCACCCCAAAGACATCAAATGCAAAGGGAAGGAAATGGTGATGGTTTGCCTCACGTTCTGCCCTATGCTTATGATTTTTGTGTTTCCATGTCAGAGGTAGATTGAATCACCATGAAGATATAAGAAACAATACATATGAAAGGAGAGACCCTGTAAGATCAATACTTGTGTGTTTACCATCAATTCAGTCAAATAATAGGATGTACATAGGTCGCTTATAGTGGAAATCATATCTCTGGGTGTCAAGAAAAGCAATTGGAGCTTCTTTAATAGTTTTTATCATGGCATGAGATACAATACTAAAGAGGGAATCTCAAACAACATCATGACAACATTTGAATCCAAGACGGGTGTGACAATGTACAACATGGTCATGATAAGAATCAAGCTCTATAGAATGACAAAGGGGATTCCAATCATTTCTAGGATATATGGGGATCATGAGTTAGTAATAGAATGGCTCAATATTCAATAGGTGCCATAGATAATCCAAAACCATAATTGGAACAACAAGAAGAAAATCTTGTGCATGATCTACTTGTAGAGAAGAAAGAATAATTCATTGTCGATGGGACAAGATAAAAGTCATGAAGTGCTAGAAATTTGAGTTGTTGTAGGCATCTGCCAAAAGATACTATCTTTGGAGTGATAGAAAGAGTACATGACAATTTGGACCAACACAAATATGGTAGTAGATCATGTAATGTAGCAAAGCATTATCAAATAGGGCACCAATAAAAATAGAACCAACCACTCATAGAATATGATCTTAAAGTTTTTATCATGTGGAGTCAAGAGGCAACATATGCATAGCTGCCAAAATCATTGGAAGTCAAAATGTCCAACCTCCAAAACACATAGGAACTATGCCCAGGTTCCACTATAGATCACCATATCCATGGTTGTCACAAACTATGATGCATGCTAGGAAATGTCAAAATTCACTATCAAAGTTGTCCAAGGACAAATCAATAGAATCTAGTGGTGTTGTTCCTCACAGCTAGGTTGTAGAATAGATGAGAGTGTTTGGATGGTAGTTGTAGTCTCTAGATTTTTTCATAGCAATGATAAAGGATGGGATAGTAGGTAGCCTATATGATCTAACGATAATGATATGATTCACTTTTCTTTTTGATTAATCAAGTATGTTTTGATGATACAAGATTAGTTTGACCATACAACCCTAGCTTGTTTAGCATCATGTATGATATATATGGCTTGTTTGATGTGCTACCTGGAGCAAGTAGGTCGACATGCTTTCTTATCCCTAGTTTTCTATATGATGAGATATGGTTAGTGAAATTTGGTTTGGGACCAACATGGGCCTCAACCTTCCTATAGAGGAAGACTTCTAGAATGGGTATACAATAAGAGTGAATTCCAAAGTGAGTGAATGGGAGTGAGAAGTTAGGTCGTGCGCCTCCCTTTTTTGACCAAACTTTATGAAAAAAGACACGACGTGCATATGACATGCACATCATGTTCCTATTTAATTTCCTCTTTTCAAGTTGCCTTTTACGCCTAGGTGCACGACGTGTATTAGGTATGCACGGCATGTTTTTCTTTGAATTCACTTTTTAGATGTGCCTTTTTTCCCAGGTGGACGGCATGTATCCAAAAATGTACGCCGTGCGAGTTTCCAGAAACCTTTGATGCTCATGTGAAAAATAGATGCACAACGTGCAGTTGGTAAATGCACGCCGCGTATGATTCCAGAACCTGTTGCTATTCAATTGAGTGATGAGTACACATCATGTACTAAAATAAGCACATCGTACAACATTCCAGAGACTTCATTCATGAACTGGACATGACGTGTTGTTGAGAAACACGTCGTGTACTTGGAGATGTAGTCTGATTTTAGTATCTATTCTTATGGGTTTCATGCCGTGTCAAATAAAGACATGCCGTGCATTTTGGAAGTTCTGTAGAAAATAGCAGTCAGTCAGCACAAAATAATGATAGATGTGGTGACCTATATGTCTAAATTATTACATTCCTCCATGCCAAGCTTATTGACAAAATTAAATAGTGTTTTTGACTCAAAGAACTTTAAAGAAATCTATCCTAATGTGGGGTCAATTCCCACAAGGTCCTCTATTTAGAGTCTGGAGTAAGACTCTTCAATTCTTTCTTCAAGCATCTTGGAGGGAACAAAAGGCTCCCTTGTCTACTGTATCTCTACAAGTATATAGCTTGCAACGCTATCCATTCACTTTGAAATTGTCATCCTTGCCTTGGAGTTCCACAACTCCATATGACAAGATTTTTAACACAAGAAACGGTCCTGACCACTTTGATTTTTGGGAAATAACTTTAGTCTGGTGTTAAATAGAAAAACTTTATCTCCTTCTTGGAATTCCTTCCTGTGAATCCTCTTGTCATGCCAAACATTTGTGCTCTCTTTGTATAGCTTTGCATTCTCATAAGCATCAAGGCAAAGTTCCTCATGTTCTCGTAGTTGCAAAAGGTGCTTCTCACTTTCCTTCTTCATGTCAAAGTTCAAGAATTTACTGGCCCACAAAGCACGGTGTTCTAACTCTTGCGGAAGGTGACAAGATTTTCCATAGATCATCTTGAATAGAGTAGTTCCTATGACTGTCTTATAGGATGTGCGGTACGCCCATAATGCATCATCTATCTTTAAAGCCCAATCTTTTCTTGAACTAGAAATAGTCTTTTCAAGGATGTTCTTCAGCTACCTATTTGAGACCACTACCTACCCAGAAGTTTGGGGATGATAGAGTGTAGAGATCTTATGAGTTACGCCATATTTAGAGAGAAGGTTGTTGAATTGTCTTTCAGCAAAATGTGAGCCTCCATCTAAAATTACAACTTGAGGAACTCCAAACTGAGGAAAGATGATCTTTTGAAAAAGCTTTACTATAGATTTAGCATCTGAAACTTGGGTTGGGATGGCCTCAACCCATTTGGACACATATTCACAAGCAACAAGAATGTATTGGTAGCCACAAGATGATGGGAATGGTCCCATGTAATCCACTCCCCATACATCAAATACCTCAACTTCCAAGATAGAGTTGAGGGGCATGTCATCATGACGAGATATACCTCCAGTTCTTTGACATCTATCACAAGATTTGACAAATAGATCGACGTCCTTGAATAATGTGGACCAATAGAAACCAGCTTGTAGTATCTTTGCAGCAGTATTCTCTCCTCCAAAATGGCCTCCATAAGGAGAGGCATGGCATTCCACAATAATTGTTGTAATTTCTTCTTCAGTAACACACCGGCGGATCAACCCATCACTTCTTTGCTTGAATAACAACGGATCATCCCAATAGTAAAATTTCACATCATGAAATAATTTCTTCTTCTGTTGATATGTCAAATTAGGTGGGAGTTGTCCGGTAGCAAGAAAGTTAGCAATATCAACCTCCGTAGTTCATCTAGAAAGACGATCAACAACATTATTTTCCATACCGTTCTTATCCCGAATTTCAAGATCAAATTCTTATAAGAGCAGAATCCATCGAATAAGATGTGGCTTGGCATCTTTCTTGTTCAACAAATATTTTATGGCAGCATGATCAGTGTATATATCACCTTAGATCCTACTAAATATTGTTAGAATTTTTCAAAGGCATATACAATGACTAGCATCTCTTTCTCGGTGGTTGTATAGTTGATTTGCACTTCATCAAGGGTCTTGCTTGCATAATAGATGGCGTGGATTTTCTTGTCCTTCCTCTGTCCTAGAACAACTCCCACTACATAATCACTTGCATCACACATTAACTCAAAAGGAGAATCCCAATCTGGAGGTTGAAAAATTGGGACTAAAATGAGGGCCTCCTTGAGCTTGGAAAAAGCTGCGTGGAAGTCATCATCAAATACAAATTTGGCATCTTTTGCAAGTAGGGAACACAACGACTTTACAATTTTTGAAAAGTCCTTAATAAATCTTCTATAAAAACCTACATGGCCAAGAAAGCTGCAAATGTCTTTAACTGAAGATGGAGTAGACATCTTCTTGATGGATTCATCCTTTACCCTGTCCAGTTCAATACCCTTGTTAGATACAACATGGCCTAGTACTACACCGGATTGTACCATGAAATGACACTTCTCCTAGTTCAGTACTAGGTTAACCTTTTTATAGAAGGCTAAGACTAATGACAAGTTACATAAGCATTGATCAAAAGAATCTCCATATACACTAAAATCATCCAAAAATTTCCATTATATTTTCAACAATGTCTGAGAAAATGGCCATCATACACCGCTAAAAAGTCGCGGGAGCGTTGCAAAGACCGAATGGCATGCGGTGATAAGCATATGTTCCATAAGTACAAGTGAATGTAGTTTTCTCTTGGTCAGGAGGGTAGACAGGAATCTAGAAAAACTCAGAATACCCGTCCAAGTAACAAAAATAAGAGTCTTAGCGAGGCGTTCAAGCATCAAATCAATAAAGGGAAACGGAAAATGATCTTTGCGAGTTGCCTTATTCAAGCATCGGTAGTTAATACACATACGCCAGCCAATGACTATGCGTGCTTGTATCAACTCATCATTGTCTCCTTTTATGACAGTTGCACCCCTGATGGAGCTTCCACTTACGTGGAATTGTGTGCACCAACTAAAAATCCTAAAGATGGTAAGTCTTCAGGTTTAGCCTTGCTTATACTAGATTGAGATCTCCACCCACATATGCTAGGATACGTGGAAGTCTTATCGTAGTATAGTTAAGGGTCGAATCCTTGGGACAACGGTCTTATTGTGAACAACAAGATGAAAAACGTTAGAACTTCACTTAATCTCTTAATAGTAGGTACTTAGATCGAAAGGTTGGTTTGGTTGTTTGTAGACTAAGAACATGTAAAATAAAGTAAACAAGTAAATTTAAAGAAGTTAAACAATGATAAAAATCACTAGGGTGTGATCGGTTTTTCACCGCCACTACACATGGATCAAGACATGCAAAGTAAAACATAACCTGCAATTAGAGTTTAGTCAGTTAGTATCTTTGTAGACTTAGTTTCCTTTCGGAGAACTAGCTACAAGAAGTGTGGGAATGATGCAACGCCAGCCATCCCCGAACGAATGGTCAACTGCTTTGCATCATTCCCTTCTCAAAGTGTGTTCCTCGACTTACCAAAATTGTACTTTTATACGTCAACTGATTCCATTTCATAGTATGAAAGTACAACATTTGGAAGTGAGTTTACTCCACTTCTCGAAAGCACTCCTGGATACCAAAACAAGCACATGGTGGATACATGCAACAAGAACCAACATACAAATGAGTTTTGAATCTAATAGTACAAACGTAGACAATTCATACTAAAATATAAAAGATAACACAAGTTGGTGATCAAGCAACAAGCATTCATTAAACGTTTGATGTTGAACTGAAAAGATATAAAATCTATATTACAAACTATGGATTACATTTACATGATATGAAAACATGGGTAGCGGGGTTACTCCCCGCACCCTAGTGAGAAAGACTACTCGCTCATAACTAGGACAAAGAAGGAGGCAAGAAGAGAGAGAGAGCGTCATCCCCAAAAAGGAGAGAGGAAAGTCAACCCCTTGGAGAGAGAGAGACGATCCACCAGCTTCACAGGTTGCTTGATGACGAGATCCCCTCTTTCCACCTTCTTTGGCGGAGAGAGAGAAAGCAGCTTCGAGATGGAGTGTGGGTCTCAGACCGGCAGCCCCTGGGCGGAGGATGGAAGTTGGATTTGCTCTGGAGTGATCGAGGCAGCCTCTGGACGTCTAAAAATTTCCTCCCTTTTTGGAGGACCCTTGGGGTCTTATTTATAGGCGTTAAGTGAAGTCCAAACGGTTTGGAGACCATTTGGACCTCAAGACCGTTTGGACCTTAAAACCGTTTGGACTCTGAAACCGTTTGGACTTTGAAACCATTTGGTCTCATGCGGTCTCGAGACCGGTTGGCTTCATGCGGTCTTGAGACCGTTTGACTCCATGCGGTCTTGAGACCATTTGACTCCATGCGGTCTTGAGACCGTTTGACTCCATGCGGTCTTGAGACTATTTGACTCCATGCGGTCTTGAGACCGGTTGGCTTCATGCGGTCTTGAGACCATTTGACTCCATGCGGTTTTGAGACCAGTTGGCTTCATGCGGTCTTGAGACCATTTGACTCCATGCGGTCTTGAGACCGGTTGGCTTCATGTGGTCTCGGGACCGGTTGGCTTCATGCGGTCTCGGGACCGTTTGACTCCATGCGGTCTCGGGACCGTTTGACTCCATGCGGTCTTGAGACCGGTTGGCTTCATGCGGTCTCGGGACCATTTGACTTCATGCGGTCTTGAGACTGTATGGTTCTTTTGTGATTTTTTTTCCGTCTTTTTCTGTAAGCAAAAAGGAGAAAAGTTAATCTAACAATTTATTTGCAATAAAAGAGGATAGCTAGGGATTTTGTCTAATATATCTAAAGAAGAGTGTAGAAAATGGAAGACGAATACTAAGATAACATCACGAAATTAGAGGTTATCACCCCCCCTAACTTAGAGTCTAGCTTGTCCTCAAGCTAGATAGAGCTGAGGCATGTAATGGTGAGGTGATTTTACTTAGTTAAGATTTCCATACTCTTGCTTCAGTTCTAAATCAGAGATCTCCTGATGTCTTATTAGATCTTCTGCCTGTCTTAATTCTTTCAGGTATAAAGAGTTGCACGGATCTCAGGTTTCCTCTAAATCATGTAGCTCGTATTGGGACCACCTTTTTCCTGATGTTATTATGTGCATGTCATTGACTCTAATCAGTTTTGTACTTCTTTTGAAAACCTATCCGAAACTAGAGTGGTTATGAGGGTTGGCTAAGGGCTTTTGTGTAACTCTCCCTTTTAGTGGGAGAGGGCTTATCTATGCTTTTAGGAACTCACTACCGGGCACGACACATTTGCCTTCATGAGGGCAGCTGAATGTACCGGCCGGGCGAGCCCTTTATCAATCATTTCATATATTTGGAGACCTTAGGATCTCACTACCGGGAATGACACATATGCCTTCGTGAGGGTAGCTGAATGTACCGGCCGGGTGAGACCTTTATTGGCTCTTCATATAAGTCCTTATGCATGGCACAACTCTCATGTTTTTATTCAACACTCTGGCTTTTATTCGAAAACTCACAGGCTTGGGATTTGGATATTTGGGTTTTTGGTTGGGCGGCCAAGCCTCTTTTATTAAAAAGAAGAAAACTATTCTTGGAATTTCCCGACATGCACTTATTTTCAGGTTGGTGGTCCACTTGCGAGGTTCCTTGATTTGGATTTCACTAATTTCCCTCCTGTCCTTGAGAATATTTGGATTGCTTCGGCTTTGATATTGACTTGTTGAAGAGTCTGATGTAGAACTGAAGCAAAATCATGAAAGTCAAGCGTGAAGGAAATTTATTAACTCGCTGTTACATGCCTTTATGCTATTATTGTTCTTATTCTTGAGGACTACTGGATTCTTAAGTCAGCATGGGTTGATCTTGATCCAAGAGGGATGCTATGCTATATGAGTGGGGTTTATTATTAGGAAATCTAAAAAAAAACAAAGACTAAAAGTGTAAAAGAATTTGTACAGAAATAAAAAGGGAGAATTGAGAAGAAAGGTTTGTAGAAATGATACCTCGCCCTTGTCCAGTGTACTCCCCCCCCTAACTTATCACTCACTCTGTCCTCAGAGTGTCAGGGTGATAGGATGAGAAGTACAAGGATAAGGGCATCAAGCTTCTGTTAATCCTTTGTTTGCGCCATGTGTGTGGAGCATGTTAGTAGTGAACTTTCCGCGAAGGGCATAGTAATCCACATATGTCATATCCTCTACTGGTCTTTGAAGGGCCATGATGGTGTACATCTAGTAGAGGACATGGAAGCTGCAGTCATTTGACTGCCGAATTTGCTGTGGACATTTGTGGTTGAAGGTTGGGCGATGAAAATGTTCTTTGTCGTAAACCCTTGTGTGCTGACTTAATAAATCGATTAGTTTGTCTGCACATTCCTTCGCCACTACCTCCATGGGCGTCTTTGGTGTCATTATATAATTCTTCTACCGGGGATTGAACTGGCTGTCAGAACTGTTGTAGATGATAGTTGTTCCTTTGGGTAGGTTGGTTGCCAGAAGCATCCAATGCTCATGATAAAGGAATGGGAGCATGATAAACTTCGGTGTTGTGTGTTGTAGGAAGGAAATGAGCACCACAGTTGTTCTGAATTTTTTCAGCTTTAATAAGTCGTCCTTCATGTAGGGGGATGCCATATAAGTTGTAGGGTAATTTTGTCCAAGAAGGAATTGATAAGCGGCCATTAAGCTTACGGACAACGACCCTTTTATTTGTAAGGTTTCCCTTAGTGCATCTGCCATAACCAAAATATCTCCAGACATGAAAACTAGGTCATCATTCTCAGTGTAAAGCCTTGACATGAAGAGACAGAGTTCATTGTATGAGAGGGTTGCACAAGCGGTGAGGTCAAAATCCGGGAAAGTAGGTTCTATGGCAGATAGGGGCACCATATGTGATGAGGATCTCCTGATGGATGTCCCTGATATCAGATATATTTCCCCTTTTTCTTGTGACAAATCGAAGATGGACGAGTCCCTTTTTGTTTGCTCGAGGGCTTCGGCTGGTTGTTTGTTTTGCTCCAACTCCTTTAGGGTTTGTCTGAAAGGTCGCCTTTGCGGACGTTGGATTGCCGAAAAGAGGTAGCAGGGGATGTCATCTGGTGCCATTGTCAGTTCCTTGAAGAACCATCTATCACAAATAAGTTCCATGGCATAACGCCCACGTAGGGAGTGAAAGTCTTCAGTGACCAACTCTGTAAAAGGGATTTCTTGGTTCAATGCCTGGATGTGACGTATGGTGCAAAAGGCGCAATCCCCAGATCCTTCGATAGCTTAGACTGGTGGGATAATGATTTGGAACCAAGGTTGATTCCAGTCTTGGCGGAGGGATGGGCGCGCATCCCAGATTAACTTGAGAATCCTGAAAGGTATGCATCATGCTTCACCTGCTTCTTCTCCAATAAAATTTATTGTTCCAGCTGGTAGCTCATTGGCACAGAAATAGTATACCTTGGCATCCCGAGCCTCAATGTCCACAATCATGAACAACTAGTGGTTGGAGACTTGAAAAGGCACTGTTAGATATCGTGCTTTCCGTGCTAGACCAGCACGTAGCCGCTCTATTGACTTTTCTCGTATTTCTTTGTATAGAAGGCCGATAGATAGAGCAGGTGAGGCATTAAAAACTGGCTGCTGCCTCTTAGGGCTTCTGTACACTTCTATATAGTTGGCGAGTAGGACATGGAAGATTTCCATTGGCATCGTGGACCATGGTCGCAGGATGTTGCGGAAGTCTTCTCGTGTCAACTTGCACTTAGTTTTTGTGTTATGGTAGATGATGTCTTCCCCCGCTTTGGCATCGTCGACAATAGTGTTCAGTATAAAAATGTCCTGAGCATCTAGTGTGGTGGCCGCCATATCTAATTCGTGCATCTTATGCAGTAGAGGTGGTGGCGGGGGAAGCTCCTGCAGAGGGGGGGGGAAGAAGGTTGTTCCAGGACTTCTGCATAGCCTTACAGATCGTCATCCGAGTCAGAAGTAGAATCGAGTTCTTCATCTGTATCTAATCACACTCGTTCTGACTCGTCCTGGTCATCGGGGAAAGGCAATGATGTATCAAGTGCGGAGAAAGGTTGAGCGGTTGTTGCGGTGGGCTTGTGCTGGTTCCTAATATACAATGGTGGAACTCAGTGAAGACTGCATTTTTAGCAGACTCCCCAATGGATCCCAGAGTAGAATAATCAAGGAATTGGTCCCCATATGACATGTTTACATTTTCATTGTGGGGGGACTTGGGGTGATGGCCACCTTCTTGGTGACATTTGTCAAAACCTTTTTGAGAAGGTTCTGCTGCTTGGCCTGGGTCCTCTCCATCGTCAGATTTATCACCTGAAGAGGTGGTATCATTGTTCGAATCAGCAAAGGAGTCGGAGTATTCTTCATCTTCATTATCGCCATCTTTGTCAGCCACTGCCTTTTCTGCTGGCTGCTTGTGTGCGGTCTTTTTGCATCGCCGATGGACGACTTGTAACTCATCGAACGCCACTTGCACATGCTCATGTGTTTTGAGCAGTGCGTCATGTGTTTCTTTAAGGTCGTTATATCGGCCCTCGGTGGAGAGGAGTCATGCTGTAAGATCTGTTACTTGAGCACGTAGTTGTCAGATTTCATTATTTGTTGACTCCTCTTGGCGATTGTTTAGGTGTGTGAGGGTGCTGCTGATGGTGTCCAAGCGCGTGCTAAGAGCTGCTTGTTGCTGCTTGAGCTCACGGAGAGTCTCAGGCAGAGGTTGAGTCTACATAGAGATCTCATCGACTTGCTTAGCCATCACTTCTTGCTGGTGCTTCGCTCCAAGGACCTACTCGGGCATGTTGTTGTAGTGGCTGTTGATGTGATCAACTTGCTTAGCCACCTCATCTTGTCGTTGCTGAAAACCTTGGAGGATGTTGGGCAAGGCGCGGTTCTGTTCGTCGATCGTGGCCACCTGTTTGGATAATCCCTGCACACAAGAAAAAATAGAATGTAAAATGTTAGAAGGATCGGTGAGGAGGTTTCAGATGACTTCAAATTGACGTCTGAATTCCTCACCGATATTGGAAAAGGGGACCCCAGAGGCGGAAGGGTGGGGTGGCTGGGGTCTGTGTGGGAGGGTGGTAGTGCCTTGTAGAAAAGACACTGATGGTGCCGTGAACTGTGTGGTGACTATGGATGGGGTTACCAGCGGTGTCGGGGTGGTGGTGGATGAGAAAGGTGGTGGTATATCTGGTGAAAGTGGTGGAAGTGATAGTGATGGGGGAGAGATTGTGGAGGTGGAGGGGAAAGTGGTAAAGTCGGGCGTATGGGTGGAGAAGGGGGAGCCCGAAGGGAAAAGGGGTGAAGAAGAGGATGCGGGTGGTTGTGTGGTTGTGGGGAAAAAGGAAGGGTGGTGGATGTTGGAAAGGTGGAGGGTGGTGAGGTGGTGGCAGTTAGCTCAACATTTAGACTCATAATGAAGGAGTCTAAAGATGAGGTGGTGATTTGATCTTCGGGAAGGGGGTTGTCTTCTGGATGTGGTTTGGAAGTTGGTGTCCCCGACAACTGTTATTTCTATGAAAGTCTTGTGGATGGTCGTTTCACAGGAATTTTTGTTGTCCTAGATGTCGGGGCATTGATGCTAAGTTCTGTCTGCCCCGCCTTTATTTTCTTTGCTAGTGCTTTGACCGTAGCTATGAGTTTGGTAAGCTCCTCGTCAGTGAAGAGGAGCTTTTCCTTGTCATAATCTGTGAGCTCCGGAAGCGGTAACAGGGTTCTGGATGATTTGATTGTAGGGCAGAAAATGTAATGTAGTTTCACATCCTTCTTCTTGATAATGAAGGAGTTCTTCAAGGTTTGTTCGTTAGTGAGGATGTCGCCCTTTATTTGCGTGCATCTAGGTAGAGGTCTGTCCATCTTGAGGTATTTGATGATGGATGTGACATGACCTCCCATGCAAATTTCCTTCCCCATGGAATAAGCTGATAGTTTCTAGATCATATGACGTCCAATGTTGACTGGCGTCCCGTGTAAAATGGACCAGAGAACAAAGAGATCCGAAATTGTAACATTCCCTCCTTCTGTCCCTGGGAAGAGTGCGCCGACGAGGATTTTATGTAAAGTACGCACTAACCCAGACTGTATGTTGGATGCCTTGCATGTTTTTGTATCATAGGTGGGGAGCACTGTTAGAGATTTCCAAAAGTTGTGTTTGTTGAAGTTAGGATTCTCAGTTCCCATAGCCTTGGACTTCTTTAGCTGCTCCTGGTTGTCAATAAAGATTTCATTTGACATATTTTCTGTTATGACAACCCTGCTGCCGAAAAGAGTGGTGACCAGCCTACGGTCACCTCCATCCCATGATCTATCCATGATGTCAACGGGCTCTTTGTTGAGAAAGGTGAAGAATTCAATTGTGGGTTCAAAATATGAGATTTCAGGTACCAAACACAGCCTTGCAAGGTTGGCTTTGTCTAGCATGTTGAGAATTCGGTCGTGGATCCCCATCTTAAGTAGTATGCTGGAGCAGATGTACTTTGTGGGTTTTAGGATTTTGTCAGTGGAGGGGGCGGTGTGTATGTAAAGGCTGTATGGTGGTGGTGCTGTGGTGGTGACGATTGAGAAGATGGGGGTGGTAGCAAGGGTCGTGGTGGTAGGTGCTGCAAGGATTTGTTCCCTGGTAGAGGCAGGGCGAACTTGTTTTCTTTCCCGTTTCTTTGAGGGCTGGTTGGTTGTTGAGACCTGGAATTTTAGTTTCCCCTTTGATTTCTCAGTTGGGGATTCCTCCTCAGAGTTTGGCTTGTATTCAGATCCTTCATCACTAGAGGATATTTCCTCCACTTCTTCTTCAGGCGCCTCAGCTACACATTTGTTGAAGCGATCAACTTCACACAAGATATCTATGATTTTGACTTTTTGTGGGGCCTGTCCAGTCTTATTGTAGTCATCTATGATCTTTTGGAGTTTGTCTCGGTTTTCCATCAACTGCTCCTTTGGCCAAAACAGAGTGTCTTCAGTTCCTGTGGCCTCCTTAGCTGGTGATGCCATTTCTGAAAAATGGAAAATCATGAGTAAGAACAACATGCTTAGAGAAACTTAAGCGAAAAATGAAAAATTAATTTTATTTGTATTTATGTGGTTTTATATTTTAATGAAACTTAAGCGATTATGGAAGGCCAAACAGTGTGAAGACCGTTTGGTCCCAAACGGTTTCAGGACCGTTTGGTTCCAAACGGTTTCAAGACCGTTTCGTTCGAAACGGTTTCAAGACCGTTTGGTCCCAAATGGTTTGAAGACCGTTTGGGACCAAATGGTTTGAAGACCATTTGGTCCCAAACGGTTTCAGGACCGTTTGGTTCCAAACGGTTTCAAGACCGTTTGGAAGGTGAAATGTTGGGTGAAGCGGTCGGCGAAAACAAGGATGGCGGAGACAATGGTGAAGGAAAAGAGGATCGTGGTGGTGCTGTAGATGGCGGAAGAGGTGAAGATGATGGCGGAGGAGGCAAAAAGATCGAAAAGGTTGCCGTGGTGACACGTGCAGGCGTCGGCGATGGTGGCGGGAAAGGTGAAGATGATGGCAGATGGGTTGATAGAACAGGGTTCGTGGCGGCGTAGCCGGCGTCGGTGAAGGTGGTGTGCCAACCTTGTTGCTGTTGGCGGAGAGGACGACGGAAAAGCAGAGGGTGGTGGCACTGAGGTGAGGTTGCCGTGAATAAACACAGGAACAGGGTCGTCGGAGGCGGAGAGAAACTGAGCCGCACGGGAGAAGGAAGACGAAGGCACAAGAATAGCTCTTGCGCAAGAGTTAGAGAAAGCTCGAGAGTCAAAAGAGAGGAGACGAAAGAGGGGGGGTTTATATTTATAGGATTCGGGGGGTTGACCCTACAAATTCTCCAGGTCAAATAGTTTCAAGATCATTTGGTCCCAAACAGTTTCAAGACCATTTGGTCCCAAAAGGTTTGAAGACCGTTTGGTCCCAAACGGTTTGAAGACCGTTTGGTCCCAAACGGTTTGGAGACTGTTTGGTTCCAAGCGGTTTCAGGACCGTTTGGTCCCAAACAGTTTGAAGACCGTTTGGTCCCAAACAGTTTGGAGACCGTTTGGTTCGAAACAGATTCAGGACCGTTTGGTCCCAAACGGTTTTAGGACCGTTTGGGAGGGTTAAGGTCGAAAGGATTTTTATATTTTTATGTTTGTTTTGGTTATGTGAAATTTTTATATTTTCAGAAGATAAACCTAAGGTAAATAAAAGAACAGAAAATAAAAGAAGAAGTTGAAATCTTGGGTTGCCTCCCAAGTAGCGCCTGGGTTTTACGTCGCTGGCTCGATGAAGCTTTGATGTTTGTTATGCTGAAGACGTGACGTCTCTGATTTTGATGGTGTGTCTTGGCATTTTATCTGCTGGAGTGTAATATTTTTTCAAACGATGGCCGTTGACCGTCCTTTCTCCTCCGTTATTGTCGACAATTATGACAGCTCCAGTTGGGTATATATGCTTTATGGTGAAGGGCCCGAACCATTTTGTTCTGAGTTTTCCGGGGAACAACTTGAGCTTGGAGTTGAAAAGGAGCACTTTGTCGCCGATAGCGATGTCTTTACTTTTAAGATGACCATCATGCCACATTTTGGTTTGTTCCTTATAGATCCTAGCACTTTGATAAGCGGTCATTCGGAGCTCCTACAGCTGGAGTTGTCTATTTTCTCTAGCACTTTTAAGATCGAAATTTAGCTATTTGATGGCCCGCCAAGCTTTGTGTTCCAGTTCTACTAGAAGATGACATGATTTTCCGTATACCAAACGGAACGAGGTTGTCCCGATTGGTTTTTTATAGGCTGTTCGGTATGCCCAAAGGGCATCGGGAAGCTTGGCGGACTAGTCAGTGCGGTTTCTATTGACTGTTTTTTCTAGGATCGCCTTTAGTTGTCTATTAGATACCTCAACCTGACCACTAGTCTGTGGAAGGTAAGGCATTGCTACTTTGTGGTTGACTCCATACTTTTTTAATAGGGCTTAAAAACTTCGTTCCAGGAAATGGGTCCCGCCATCTGATATGATAGTTCTGGGGACTCCAAATCTGGGGAAAATGATATCTTTGAACAATTTAATAACTGGTTTGGAATCACTGGACACCGTGGGTGTAGCTTCGACCCATTTCGAGACATAGTCCACTGCAACCACGATGTAAGAGAAACCATAGGAAGAAGGAAAAGGGCCCATATAGTCTATCCCCCATACGTCGAAAAGCTCAATTTCTTTCCACATTGTGAGGGGCATTTCGTTCCTTTTGGATATGTTACCAGAAAATTGACATTTGTTGCAAGATTTCACAAAATCATAGGAGTCCTTTGCTATGATTGGCCAGAAGAAACCAGATTGCAGAACTTTTATAGCTGTTTTCTTTGCACTCATGTGCCCCCCATGGGTCCTGAATGGCAATGATCTAGGACGGGGGTGATCTCTTCTTCTGGTAAGCAGCGACGGAAAAGTCCATCAGCACAAAGGTGAAATAGGTAAGGTTCATCCCAATAATATTGCTTTATGTCATGGAGGAATTTCCTTTTGTCATGGTGGGAAATAGATGGGTGAATGATTCATGTAGCTAGATAATTGACAATATCTGCATACCATGGGAATCCATAAGTAACCTTCATCAGTTGTTCGTCTAGAAGAGAATCTTGGATAGGGATTTTATCTTCATCTTCAACTGCAATGCGACTTAGATGGTCGGCTACGACGTTATCCACTCCGCTTTTATCTTTAATCTCCAAATCGAATTCCTAAAGCATCAACACCCAGCGAATAAGTCTGGGTTTGGCATCTTACTTAGGAATTAGGTATCGAATGGCAGAGTGGTCGGTGTAAACGATAACCTTGGATCCAATCAAATAGGAGTGGAATTTCTCAAATGCGTAGATGACAGCCAGGAACTCCTTATCTATAGTAGTGTAGTTCTTCTGTGCTTCATCTAGTGTTTTAGATGAGTAGTAAATTACATAGGGTTTCTTATCGATCTGCTGTCCTAACACTGCCCCTATGGCATAATTGCTAGCATCACACATGATTTCAAATGGTTGCGACCAATCTGGGGCTCTCAGAATAGGTGCAGAAATCAAAGCATTTTTGAGAGTTGAGAAACTTTGCATGCATTCTTCGTTAAAAATGAACTCGACGTCTTTAGTCAGGAGTTGGGTCATGGGTTTTGCTATTTTAGAGAAATCCTTAATAAATCTTCTGTAGAACCCCGCATGACCCAAGAAAGCCCTTACGCCTTTTATATCTTTCAGTGGCGACAGCTTTGAGATAACATCGATTTTTGCCTTATCGACCTCGATCCCTCTGTCACTCACTCTGTGCATGAGGACGCCACCTTCAGTTACCATGAAGTGGCATTTTCCCCAATTTAGTATAAGGTTCGTTTCCTCACAACATTGTAAAACTTGTCCAAGGTTGATTAAACAGTTATCGAAAGAATCTCCGTAAACTGAGAAATCATCCATGAACACTTCCATTATGGATTCTGTTAATACTTTGAAAATGGTGGACATACACCTTTGGAAGGTAGCGGGTGCGTTACATAACCCGAAAGGCATTCTTCTAAAAGCATAGGTTCCAAAAGGGTAGGTGAAGGTAGTTTTCTCTTGGTCTTCTGAGTGTATGGGTATTTGGTAGAACGCGGAATAACCATCTAGATAGCAGAAGTATTTCTGATGAGCTAAACGCTCTAGGACTTCATCGAGAAAGGGCAGAGGGAAGTGATCTTTCCGCATGGCTTTGTTCAGTTTCCTATAATTGATACACATCCTCCACCCTGTCACCGTCCTAGTGGGTACTAACTCATTTTTTTCGTTAAGCACGACAGTAGTGCCTACCTTTTTAGGAACTACTTGGACGGGGATGACCCATTGGGAGTCAGAGATAGGGTAGATTATACCGGCTTTTAGTAATTTGAGGACCTCCAGGCGAACCAACTCTTTGAGATTAGGGTTCAACTTCCTCTGATGTTCGCGTGATGGCTTAAAGTCTTCAACCATGGGTAGTCTGTGCATGCATAAAGCTGGATTTCTGCTCGTCAAGTCATTTATCTTATACCCAATGGCCTTTTTGCATTTCTTCAGCTCATCCAGAAGTCTTTCTTCCTGGTCTTCTGTTAAGGTGGAACTGATGATAACCGGACATAATTTTTCCTCGTCCAAGAAAACATGTTTAAGCCCCTGGGTAGGGTCTTCATCTCAGGAGCCTTAGGTGGCTCAGTTGCTTCTATAATGGTGACAACTTTGAGTTCTTCAAAGGTGGTTGTCGGTGCTTCTTCAGCCTTCTCTAAGTGCTGCAGACACTATTGAACCAACTCATTTGTAGAGAATTTGACTTCTGGGTTGGTAAGGACATTCTCTAACTCGTCCGCTGGCTCAAATATTTCTAATTGAGACATTTGATGTATTGCATCTAGAAGAAAAACCTCCTCTTGGATGCTGGGGCCTTTCATGCTATTAAGGACTCAAAATTGGATTGCTTCTTTTCCGAGCCTTAAAATGATGGTACCAGCTTCAACATCGATAAGCGCCCTGGCAGTAGCGAGGAAAGGTCTGCCAAAAATTATCGAGTATCTCAGATCTTCCTTAATATCCATGATGACAAAGTCGCACGGGACATAGGCATCCTTGCCTATCCTAACTGGAATATCTTCAATAATTCCAAAAGGTGCGGTGATTGTAGAATCCGCTAATTGAATTGTCATTGCTGTGTGCAGCAATTCGGTGAAACCTAATTGTTTGCACATAGAATAGGGCATAATGGATATGCTGGCCCCTAAGTCAGCTAATCCCTTTTTGGTTGATGCATTCCCAATGCATCATTGAATTCCGAATCAACTGGGTCCTTCTTCTTCTTTGGCATTTTATTGAGGATGATATCAGAGGTGGTTTGGGCAAGCTTGATAGTTTCTTGTTCCTCAGTGATGTACTTCCTTGATAACAGAGTTTTGAGGTATTTTGCCCAAGCCGGTACCTCAGAGAGGGCATCAAGGAGTGGGATATCGATGTAAAGTTTCTCCATTGCCTCCTTGAATTTTTGGAACCTGGTATCCATTTTTGTTTCTCGTAGTCTTCCTGGATATGGGATCCTTGGCTTATACTGTAAGATTTCCGGCTCAGTGGACACTTGTTCTTTTCCTTTGCCCCTTGCATTCTCTATGGACTTCTCCGTTCCTAGCTTCAGGCTCTCATTTGTCATAAAGGTAGGTGTATCATCATCATCAAGAGTGATCCTGGTAGTTTCATGAAGGGTGCGTCTAGATCTCGTAGTAACATCATTCAACTATTCAGGCTTATTCTGTCCATGTCTAGGATTCGATTCAGGCTGCCCTACAAATGTGCCTGCTGGAGACTTCAGTTGTGCAACAATTTGGGCTAGTTGAGCTTCTACTACCTTTTGCTGAGCTTGTTGATTAGAGAGCATAGTCTGTTTGGATTGCATCATCTTCCTTATCAAAGTCATTTCATCTTCCGATTGAGAAGGAGTATTCTTCTGAGGAAGTTGTTGTTGACCCTGTTGAGGTTGTTGCGGAGGTTGTGCTAACTGAGGTTGCTGCAACTGAGGGTGCAACTGTGGGTGTAGAGGAGGATGAGTATACTAATAGTAGGCAGATGGGTTCTTGGGGTAGTTGGATCTCAGAAAGTTATTCCTGGGGTTCCCTTGATTTTGATTGAAGTTGCTTGGGAATCCAGGTGGTAACCTACTGGAAGATCCCCCCTGCGTCTGGTGTTGTGGGTTTGCGGTCCCAGCGGGGTTCCCGTATTAGAATCCTGGGTGGTTCCTTGGCTGATTAGGATTATAATAGACTTGTCCAGGAATGGTATGAATAGAGTTGACTTGTTCTGGCAATTTCTCTTCAGACTGGTCAGTGATTGGTTCATACTGTTGTGGTGGTGGATGCATATCCATCATCACATTGTAAAGCATTTCGCATGAAAGGGTTGGATGATCAGAAGCATGACAAGCTTCACAGGTCCTTATGGCGGCTTTGACTTGTTGAAACTGAGGATTTTTCTTCTTGTCAAATTCTCTGAGAGAAGTTTTGAGAGCTTGTTGCTTATGAGCTATGGTTTTCAAGGCTTATGCAATAGCCTTCATCTCTATTGATTCTTTGGCTTTATAGACCTTGAGGACTCCTTTGCCAGCTGATCGTCCCCAGTGGGACTGATTCTCAGCTCCGAGTGTGACTATTTTCCAGGCATCTTCGTAATTCTTTCTCATAAAGTTTCCTCCAGATGAGGAATCTAGAAATTGTTTGATATCATCACTCACTCCCCTATAGAAAGTTTCTATTAGTTGGTTTTGGGAGATGCCGTGATGAGGGCACTTTCACAAAAGTTCTTTGAACCTTTCCCATGCTTCAGCAAGTGATTCTCTGGGAAGTTGAGAGAAGTGATTAATCTACCCCATAATCTCATAAGTCAGTGAAGGGGGGAAGAACTTCTCCAAGAACGTTTCTTCCAGGGGAGCCCATGTGGTGATTATTGGCTCCCTGTCAAGTGAGTTATACCAGCTCAGAGCTCTCCCAGATAGAGTGAAGTGAAACAGATGAAGCATTATCGCATCGAAGGCAACTCCGACCTGTGGGACTAGTCGGCACAACACCTTGAACCTCTTTAGATGATCCATGCAGTCATCTCCAGAACCCCCAGAGAATGAGATGCCCTGCATGATTTGAATCCATTGGGTCCAGATCTCAAAGTTGGGAATGTTGATGATCGGAGGTCGGACCGAATGGTTGTCTTCGTAGTTCTTTGGGACAACATAATCCCTCAATTGCTTGTTCCTTAGTTCCAACTGAGCAACTTGGTTTGCTGCCTCACTTTCAGCTCTGATGCGGGCTTGTTCTTCTGCACAAATCTCTGCTTGGATCTGAGCACGAGTATCAGCGATGAGTTGTGCTCTTTGAGCGGCGATGGCGGCGTTGACCCTCTCCATCACCAATGCAGCCTGGTGTTGATCTTTAGCCATTTTCCTAACTCTTTGGTGATTGAGTCTAATGTGGCGATGGAAGTTTCTCTCTACCTCAGAGTCATACTCTGAATCAGGGGAGAATCCACGGTTATGCGATGATTGCATACACCTTTTCTACCTGAGTAGAGAAAAGAAAACAC
Organism: Alisma plantago-aquatica; assembly: GCA_963693085.1. Classification (NCBI taxonomy): domain Eukaryota; kingdom Viridiplantae; phylum Streptophyta; class Magnoliopsida; order Alismatales; family Alismataceae; genus Alisma; species Alisma plantago-aquatica. The sequence goes on along the minus strand of OY856411.1, from coordinate 913,058,235 downwards.
CTTTTAGATGATGGCAAAGATATAATGATTTCAAGAAGATATGGATTAATGATTTAAAAGAAAGTGTAAGATGCTAACCGACTAGCAAGATACTAAATGAAATTAAAATGTTCCGTTGTCCCCAGCAATGACGCCAATTTTTGATGGAGCTTCCACTTACGTGGAATTGCATGCACCAACTAAAAATCCTAAGGATGGTAAGTCTTTAGGTATAGCCTTGCTTATACTAGATAGAGAACTCCACCCACGTATGCTAAGATACGTGGAAGTCTTATCGTAGTATAGTTAAGGGTCGAATCCATAGGACAACGGTCTTGTTGGTTGCAACAAGATAGAAAACGTTGGAATTTCACTTAATCACTTATTAGTTGGTATTTAGATCGAAAGGTTGGTTTGGTTGTTTCTAGACTAAGAACATGTAAAATAAAGTAAACAAGTAAATTTAAAGAAGTTAAACAATGATAAAAATCACTAGGGTGTGATCGGTTTTTCACCGCCACTACACATGGATCAAGACATGCAAAGTAAAACATAACCTGCAACAAGAGTTTAGTCAGTTAGTATCTTTGTAGACTTAGTTTCCTTTCGTAGAACCAGCTACAAGAAGTGTGGGAATGATGCAACGCCAGCCATCCCTGAACAAATGGTCAACTGCTTTGCATCATTCCCTTCTCAAAGTGTGTTCCTCGACTTACCAAAATTGTACTTTTATACGTCAACTGATTCCATTTCATAGTATGAAAGTACAACATTTGGAAGTGAGTTTACTCCACTTCTCGAAAGCACTCCTGGATACCGAAACAAGCACATGGTGGATACATGCACCAAGAACCAACATACAAACGAGTTTCGAATCTAATAGTACAAACGTAGACAATTCATACTAAAAGATAAAAGATAATACAAGTTGGTGATCAAGCAACAAGCATTCATTAAATGTTTGATGTTGAACTGAAAAGATATAAACTCTATATTACGAACTATGGATTACATTTACATGATATGAAAACATGGGTAGCAGGGCTACTCCCCGCACCCTAGTGAGAAAGACTACTCGCTCATAACTAGGACAAAGAAGGAGGCAAGAAGAGAGAGAGAGCGTCATCCCCACAAAGGAGAGAGGAAAGTCAACCCCTTGGAGAGAGAGAGAGACGATCCACCAGCTTCACAGGTTGCTTGATGACGAGATCCCCTCTTCCCACCTTCTTTGGCAGAGAGAGAGAGAGAAAGCAACTTCGAGATGGAGTGTGGGTCTCAGACCGGCAGCCCCAATGCGGAGGATGGAAGTTGGATTTGCTCTGGAGTGATCGAGGCAGCCTATGGACGTCTGAAAACTTCCTCCCTTTTGGAGGACCCTTGGGGTCTTATTTATAGGCCTTAAGTGAAGTCCAAACGGTTTGGAGACCTTTTGGACCTCAAGACCGTTTGGACTCTGAAACCGTTTGGTCTCAAGCGGTCTCGAGACCGGTTGGCTTCATGCGGTCTTGAGACCGTTTGACTCCATGCAGTCTTGAGACCGTTTGACTCCATGCGGTCTTGAGACCGTTTGACTCCATGCAGTCTTGAGACTGTTTGACTCCATGCGGTCTTAAGACCAGTTGGCTTCATGCGGTCTTGAGACCGTTTGACTCCATGCGGTCTTGAGATCGGTTGGCTTCATGCGGTCTTGAGACCGTTTGACTCCATGCGGTCTTGAGACCGGTTGGCTTCATGCGGTCTCGGGACCGGTTGGCTTCATGCGGTCTCGGGACCGTTTGACTCCATGCGGTCTCGGGACCGTTTGACTCCATGCGGTCTTGAGACCGGTTGGCTTCATGCGGTCTCGGGACCGTTTGACTTCATGCGGTCTTGAGACTGTATGGTTCTTTTGTGATTTTTTTTCCGTCTTTTTCTGTAAGCAAAAAGGAGAAAAGTTAATCTAACAATTTATTTGCAGTAAAAGAGGATAGCTAGGGATTTTGTCTAATATATCTAAAGAAGAGTGTAGAAAATGGAAGAAGAATACTAAGATAACATCACGAAATTGGAGGTTATCAACCCCCCTTCTTAGGTACCACGTGAATGGAAATAACCCAAGGGCTGTAACTTATCAGATAAATGATTCCCACATCCATCAATTTAAAAATTTCTTTCTTAACCACTTTGAGCATGTTTTGATTTAAATGCCTAGGTGGTTCAATAGTTGGTTTAGCATCATCCTCCATATTGATTCTATGCATGAAGATGGAGGGATGAATGCCTTTCAAATCATCAATAGAATAACGAATGACATCTTTATACAAATGCAATTCAACTAGCAACTTGTTTTCTTGGTCATTGGTTAACTTATAATTTATTATAATAGGGGAAGTAGAATTAGCGTCAAGAAATGCATACCTAAGACCAGGTGGAAGGGCTTTAAGTTCTACCTTTTTCCCGACTGTACCTTCTTCAACTTTATCATCAACAAGTGGAGTGTCTTCATTGGTAGCATGTGCTTTAATAATAGGAAATACCCCAGAATTTTCAGATCCATTATTCATACTTTCATCATCATCACAGTAATTTAGTATCAAGTCGGTAACATCACGATCTTCTTGTACAACAAAATCAATAGAATCCATAAAACAAATTTCTTCTACACTAGATGGTGCTTTCATAACATCATATACAGAGAACTCCATGGCTTCCTAGACAACTCGGAGTGTGAGTTTACCTTCATGAACATCAACCAAGAATCCATCAGTTCTAAGAAAATGCCTCTAAAAAGAATGGGGTTTGAAGGAACCTCTACCATATCTAGCACTACAAAATCACAAGGGATATAGAATTTACCAATCTGCACTAGCACATCCTCCACAATACCTTTTGGGTATTTAATAGAATGATCAACCAACTCCATGGCCATCTTTGTAGGATTTAGATATCTAAGATCTAGTTCTTTCCACAAAGTAGACGAGATAAGATTGATACTAGCACCAAGGTCTACTAGACCTTTGTCAAAAGTGGTGTCACTGATCTTGCATGGTAGTGTGAAGGCTCCCAAGTCATCTAACTTCTCAGGAAGTCAATTCTGAATGATAGAACTGATTCTTTGAGAAAGCATCACGATCTCTACTTGGTCTATCTTCCTCCTTTTTGTAAGAATGTCCTTTGGGAACTTGTCATATGAAGGCATCTCTGCAATAACTTCAGCTAATGGAAGGCTGACATGAAGTTTATTCAGAATGTCCATAAACTTCCTGAACTTTGAATCCTCCTTCGTGTTTGCAAGTCTTTGTGGAAATGGTGAATTTTCCTTAAAAGAAGGTGGTACCTCATCTGTAGCTTTACCTTTATCTTCTGTAGGAGTGTCAATCTTTTCATCATTGACGATTTATGCATTCTTCTCCTTGGTTGAGGAAGCTCTGTGGATTTTAGCTCCACTTCTCAAGGTGATGGCGTTAGCTTGCTGCCTTGGGTTCACTTCTAGTTGGCTTGGAAGAGAATTGGATTGTGGACTCCTTTGTTTTTCTATAGCTTGCTGTGCTATTTGATTCTCCAACATCTTGGTATGAGTGGAAATGCCATCCACTTTGGCGGAAAGTTGGGCGATAGCATCTTTCAATAGCTTATTATTCCCCTAGAACTCTTCATTTTGCTGCATTTGTGTAGAAACAAATTTCTCCATCATGGATTCCAAAGAAGATCTTTGGGGTTGTTGTGGCTGTTGATAACCCCTATTGTTGAAACCTGGTGGATTCCTTTGTCAGTTGGATTGTTGTTGTTGCTGTGGTTGCTACTGTTCTTGTTGGAAGTTCTGAGCATTACTTGTGTTCCGGTAGGAGAAATTATGATGATCTCTCCATCCCAGATTGTATGTGTTGGAATAGGGGTTGTACTGCTTGTTCCCTTGCATTCTAACGCCATTTACTTGTTCAAAGCTCCCCTTAATTGCATTAGGAGCAAAGCATGAAGAAGAGGTATGTCTTGCATTTCCACAAGCTTCACATATAACTTCAGCTGATTGAATTTGCAAAGTGGTCATATTCTCGAACTTCTGTGTAAGAACATCAAGTTTGGCAACAATAAGATCAACAACATCAACAATATGTTTTCCTCCTTGCTTCTCGATCGAAGAACTAGCTGTAGAGGCTGATTTTGCTCCTCTATCCAGATCCCCATTGGCAGTGATTAAGTGATATATCTTCAATAATGTCAAAAGCCTCCCTATAAGACTTAGTCATCAATGCACCATTGGCTGCAACATCCAGTGTCAACCAGGTGTTGTAGAACAACCCATTATAGAAAGTTTGAAGCAACAACCAGTTGGTCAAACCATGGTGCAGGCAAAGGCATTGAAGATCCTTAAACCGTTCCCATGTGTCATACATAGTTTCTCCATCATTCTGAGAGAAATTAGTGAGCTGATTTCTTAATTGGGCTGTCTTGCTAGGTAGGAAGTACTTTACAAGGAATGCATTTAGGAGTTGGTCCCAACTTTTGATTGACTTCTTTGGAAGAGACAAAAGCCACACCTTGACTCTATCTCTTAGGGTGAAGGGGAATAGCATAAGTATTATTCCATCTGCAGATACACCATTGATTCAGAAAGTATTCAGATATTCCAAGAACTCGACAACATGAAGACTTGGATCTTCATTGGATGTACCTCCAAAATGATTTTGCTGTATCATTTGCATCATAGAAGGAGCAATAGAGAAATTGTTCGCTTCTACTGCAGGTAGGTCAATGGCCCCACAAATGTTTGTGGCGACTGACATTGTGAAATCATTTAAAGGATGGTCGTCCTCCATGGTTGGATCACTTGGTGTGGCTTCCTCAAAGGGTGAAGAAGATGGCGATGGTGATGATGGTTTAGTACCTCCTAGAAGCAGTGACTCTAATCTCCTTGCTCTTCTTAAGCTTGAAAGAGTATGCTCAATTTCAAGGTCTAACAATGCGGATCTTTGAAGACCCCTTTGTGAGCGATGCATACAACCTGAAAATTAGCAAGAGGAATTGAGAACACAACTAAAAGGTAAAAGAAAATTTGAAAAATGGAAATGGTGATCTAGTATCAAATACTAATTAGCACTTATTACTCCAATTAGATTTATCATAGCTCCCAGGCAACAACACCAAAAACTTGTTGGCTATTTATGCTAATGAGTTTCAATCCTAAGATGGATTGTTTATTGAACTTAACCAATACCCACAAGTATACAGAGGTAGTCATAGTCGAGGTCAAACACAAGGAGCTTTGGTAATTAATCAAATGCAACATCACTAAATTTCAACAATCTAGATCGGTTTAAAAAGGATGGTGATGTTTATCTAATTACAGAAATTCAGATTTAAACAAGCAATGAAAAGATTACTAAAAGGGGTTTAGATTCAAATGTTAATGGATCTTGGACATTAGAATTTCACCCACATGTTATAGCACATCATAGGAACACGAAATTTAAACATACTAAGAACTTTTTTTAAAGGGAAGTTATGTGTTGCACTTCACCTCCCGGTGTAATAGCAACGATTACAACTCAGATTACAACTCAAATCCACATTCTCATGCATGATTTTCATTTAGATCACAACATGTTACTCAACTCTATAATCTCCATTCTCATGGTATAAGAAGAGTTTCCAAGAAGAGCACCTCCATACATTCCTACCTATCTTCTCAGATTTAGCAAGAAAGCAAAAAACATGCATATAAAGTGGCCAGCAATCATGCAAGAGATGATAAAACTGGTACTCTCATGGTAGAAAAAAAAGCAACATAGTATTTAGTACAAAATTAACTTTTTCCATACATGCTATTACATGGGAGCTACTCTCCCATGCCCTAGAAAAGGGGTTTACTCGTCCATAATCATGTTTTGCAGAATTGTTATAGAAATTTCAGAATCTAGCATGATCTAGAGGAAGAAACGCAAGGAGATCCAAAGATGTAACCACAAGAAGGTAGAATTCTGGCTTGGGGATGAAATTCTACTCCTCCAACTACTTCAAGACGAACCAACTCCTCTCCCAAGAAGCTATGTGAGATGGAGAAGCTCTACTGCACCTTTGGAGAAGACAATGGAGAAGAAGAGGAGAAGATTTGGGATCCTTTGGTAAGAAACCACCTCTTTTCTCCTCAAAATCGCCCTCCTCTGCACTAGACTTGCTCTGGGATGAGAGAACTTTGAATTATGACCGTGGATAACCACCCATTAAGTTCCCTCCTCATTTTAAACAAAGAGTCGTGATTTCAAAAATCCTGAAACTGACAGCGACACGATGTGCATTTCAAGTGCACGCCATGTAAGGCCTCTGACAGTTGCTCCAGAATGCACTACGCATGACATGCACTGAAGTAATGCACGTTGTGCGACTTTCTAGAAACTTTGATCTGCTTGACACTCCCATGTGCACGCCGTGTTGTTGAAAACACGCAGTGCGTTTGGCTTATTTTGCACTTTCTAGAAACTTGCACGCCATGTTCAAGGATGAACACGACGTGTGTTTGTCAGTCTGGGTGAATTGAAAGTTCTTATGAAATCTTGCATTTCATGCCTTTATCATGCACGCCACTATGCATTCTCCTATTTTAGTAGAATTAAACTCTATAATTAAGTCTTTTTGGAACAAATCTACAATACATGTTATGTGATAAGTAAATAGCAAAAGGATGGCAAGAGTAATATGAAAAGAGGCTAAATGATAGCAAAATGAACCAAATTTGTGTGTGATAACATGTGAAAAGATGATGTGGAAAATACACAACAGTGAACCCACCATAGGAGAAGGGTTAGAGTACCTAACCTCTAAAATATATGAATTTCAAAAATATGTGCATGATGGAATATTGGATGTTGAGTCCCTAGCTAGACTAATTAGACATATGTGACTTGAGTCACCTAGTATGTGGTTCCTTAGATGATGTTGAACCTTAGATTTCCTATGAAAAGTTTAACCCTACAGAAAGAGGCATTTGGATATATGTATGTTTTACATATAGGTAAAGGAAAATTCCCAAGACCCAAGATGATTTATATGATGTATGATCTCCATCATGAACCTCATACTTGGATTAGAGGTTGTGAAGGGATATAGTGGCTTTTATTAATTGTGAAAGTTGTGTAAAAGTTTTGTATGTATAGATGTTGGTGGTTAGTACAATTTGACTTGACATAGATAGGTCATAGCTTGAGTGGCTTGGGCTTGAAAATAACTTTTCAGCCGCATGTGAGATATTTACAGAACATTGATGTTAATGATAAGGTTTCACCACAAGATAATGCATGATATATGAAATAATCTCACTTCAATTAAAACTTGATGTGTGTAAGATATGTCACTCTTATAGGATTCATCTAATATGAAAGGATGACATACATGAAAGTAAGTTTTAAATGGACTTGACATGATGATAGTATGAGAGCTTATTTGAATAAACATGATACATACAATGTTAGTTTTATATCTTAATGAAAGGTAATTGATAACATACAATTTTGTGAATATAATATTCTTTATTTTATCCCTATTTCTATCTCGTTATGCAAACTTATATTCACTTCCCTCCTACCATGCATATAGTGACTCTCTCTACCCACTTGAAGGTACCCCACATCAGTTTATACAACCAATGGCTAGTTCAGGGAGAACAACAAACACCCATCAAATCTCAACCGGTGGTCCCATGAATAGACCTTAGGCTTTCCAGACAATGTCCATGTGGATCCAATATGTGATGGCCAGACAGACTGATGAACCATCGGTCTGTCTATTTTATCAGTCGATGGTCACAGATATCTCACCAACCGATGACCTGTATGCTCGACGAATCAGTGGTCTAGCAGGCCCACCAACCGGTGGTCCAATAGACCCACCTAAAAGTGTTCCAATAGACAAATCTACTGGTGACCCATCTACATAATCACCCGATGGCTGCCAGTCGATGGCAACCCTGACAAAACTATCACTCGAGGCCGTTAAGCACGTCTCTAGAGAATGATGCTAGGGATGCTTAGGGTGCAAGTAACTAACCTCATGCTACTTCCCATATATAGAGGACCCCCAACTATGTCCAAGGGGTCACACCACACCAAGGATGGGGAGATACTACTAGAGAAGGAGCTTGTCACCACCTACCACTGCTTCCATCGGTTGATAGGAAGAAGGACGAGAGTCTGATGAAGCCTGCTCTTGTGGTCCCGCCTTCACATTCCGTTATGTTCCAGCCCTTCCTCTTTGACGGAAGGAGGAAGAAGAGCAAATTGTCTCTAACACCTCGCATAGTCTAGAATGGAGCATCCTACCATCAGTTGTGGCCATCACTAGCTATAGTTAATGTATTGTCCACTTCCCTGAGTCAGATCATCCCACTTGACCTCATTCTTGTAATCCTTCCCCATAGAAGTAGTCCATGTCCTTGTTGATTTATAAATCCATAATGCTACTCTCTAACATGAGTGGATAAACTCATAGCTTGGGCTGGGAGTAGCCAATAAGGCTCTCCCAACATGTATATACTTGCATCCAATTGAATATATGCTCTTAGCGATTATTATATTCATAGTTTTGATCTTAATGCTTCACTTTCATGATTACCTATCATCTTGTGATGTTTGATTGTTAGTACCTTGAAAGAGTAGTTCAAACTCTATCTAAGTGTTATGGAGTTGCATGAATACATGATAATGTTGGAATGCTAAATTTAATGATCATATGGTTATGATTTTGATTATTTGTTTACCATCTTGAGAGAGAGACAACCTTATAGTTCATGTCTATCCTAAGATCAAGAGAGGAGGGACTAGACATCTATAGTTATTTCTTGTAATCTTGCTAAGGGTATACCATGGCATGTTCGTGAGATATCTTAGTAGGTGAACCCCAATCCAAGTTCCATTCCATATTCTATTACTACAAGTTTTGTATTATTTCCTTATTTTGTTTCTTTATCTTTCTTTTACTTGTTTGTTTGGTTGGAGTAACCTTGTTCCGTAAGGTACATTATCTTAATATACTTTCTTGGTTAGTGTAACTAAGATAAGGATCCAAGTCCTTAGAACTCACCACCCTTGTCCTTGTGGTTCGACTTCAATTACTAGATCAAACCCCGTATAATATTTGTAGGGGACCTGAGTGTCGGGTTATAAATACAAGAGTCCAACTACTCTAGATCCGCACCTTTTGGGACATGTGATTTAGGTTGTTCAACTTTTTGTCTTCATTTTTGGGTATGTCCTTCATTGGATACCAACTACGATATCCTAAAAACATGAAGTACTTCCTAAGATCAGAGGGGGTTGCCCTACTAGACACAAAATATTTGACAGCTGCCAATGTATTGGCTAGGACAAAATAGAACTATGCCTATGGATTATGCAAGACAAAATATATAATACATTTTCCATAACTGAGCAATTATGATTGTGAAAAGCATGTCTTCCAAGAAGAAGAGATTATGAGGTTGGAATATCAATAGAGTGTAAGCACAAGAAAGTAATTTGAGAAAAGAAGGAAGCAACCAAAAGTGCTGGCCACTAAGAAAATGACAAGAAAAAGAGTAGTCGTGCACGTACCTAAAGGGTTATTAAAGAAACCCACCACACCTAAATTTATTGACTTAGAGTAATTTGAACAAGGGACTATAAAGACCCCAACAATCGTTGCTACATTGGAGACTGTGGCACCTGATGCAACCACCATCATCCACGAAAAGGCGACAGTGGAAGAATTTATCACAAAATGTGTTGGATTGAACTTTTAGAATATATATATATATATATATATATATATATATATATATATATATATATATATATATATATATAGTCAGGCTAGAATACACTCGAGTGTATCCAGAGCAGAATACACTCAAGTAGTTTTTCATGATGCAATATTTTTTTTGAAAATGTAATCCATTGATCTTCTTAAACATCTCGTGAACCACTCATACGCAAAATTTGAGCACATTTGGATATGTATAGCTCATGTTATGATGACCGCAAAAGTTATGCATTTCAAATTAGTTTCGCACGTCGATTTTGTTGCCTTCGGATGAGTGACTTACACTCATCCAAATGGGCTCAAAATTTGTATGTAGCCTATTTATAGTATGAAGGTGAAGATCAATGGTTTACATTTTGCAAAAAATAGTCTTGATAAGCAAACACACGAGTGTATTCGTGCGATCTGTACACTCGAGTGTATTCTAGCCTGACTCTCTCTCTCTCTCTCTATATATATATATATAAAGTTATATTGAGAGGTCCAACTGTCTTGAAAAGTTTGTGTGCAGATTGATGTTGATATCATAATTAGGATCCCTAAGTATATTACTTTTGTGGTATTTTATTCAGTGGTCAAACCATATAGCTTTGGCACCAACTTATAATAGAAAGTAGATTATATGATGAGGAATCAATGGTTTATATTTGGAGATTATGATTCTCTTAGAGAAACATGTGGATGTTGGAGTTGTTTAAATGACTAAGATTGATATACATACAACTAAGTTTTAATATAGTCCTAAGATAAGATGGTGTGACATTGAATGTCATGTGGGTTGCTGATTATGACCTTTCAATAGATTAGATGCATGATACTATTGGCTGAACAGGAAGAGCCACAAATACAGATGTTCAATCTCCATCTCTGTAAGGCCCCTAAACTTTCTTAATGAGTTGAATAAGCTTAATTATAATACTTGAATACTTATAACCCTAATATAACCTTTTCATATGCTTTTAAATCATAAGACAAGATTAAGTTTCAAATTTGGTCCAATTTGGACATTGTTTGAGCAAGTTATGCAATTTTATGCACATTTTGGACTTTTATGCAATTTACCCAATTGAGAGGTTTTCTTTGCATTTTATCACTTGAATTATATTATTTCATAATTATTGAGCTTTTTGAGCCATGGGGAACCTATTTAATCCTTGGTTTGATGGTGTTTTCTCTAAGGGTATTTTAGGGTTTACCCCTTCATGGATGAGCTACCTTTAGTAGCTATCAACTAATGAATTATGTGATTGGCTGGGAATTCGACAAAGGAAAGATAAGCAGGTCTATAAGGATGGTGGGGGAGCTTCTTGTGTGTGTTCTTGTATATTCTTAATAGTTTAAGGCCATAGACACATGGGGAAGCTACTTTTACACTTCATGCTTGCTTCCATCCTTATCCATGGGCTATATTTACCTCTTCCTTGCCCAAGTACGAAACTATGCTTGCTTTCTCTTTCCTATAACCTGGAGAAACGACTCCACTCTATTTTTCTACAGAACTAAGTGCTCTAAGGTAGAAGTCAACCTCTTTTTGGAGAAGAAGGTCTCCTAGAGCTCCATTTAGCCCAACCTAGGGTTTCCAAGGTCATCTTCTAGGAATTTCGACCAAGGTAAGTTATTTTTCTTCATCCTTCTCCATTTATCTTGCTCTTATCCTTCCTTAGACCTTCCTCCAGGTCATAACCTTGCTGTTCCATGGTATAAATTGCTCTAAAGCTCTAAAACCCTACCTTTCTTGCTCCTTATGCTTAGGGTTTGCTCATTTGATGAAGAAAGGTGCTAGATGGATGAGTTCATAGCTTATGCTTGGATTTTCTACCCTACCTACTCGAGATTTATTCTATGTGAGTTTCATCTTCTCATCATAGGAAAGTTTTATAATTTGCTCCACGTTTATTTCTTACCATAAACTTTCTAGATCATGTTCTTGCTTGAAAATGATGATCCATGCACTAAAAAGTTATGCTTGACTTGGATTTCGATTTTTATAATGTTATCTATTCTGATTTCAGTTATAGATGAACCTGTGATCATGTGTACATTATTCCGAAGGTATAATATGACTTGGATCAGGCAACCAATGGTTAATTTCAGGGGTTTAAGCTGATTTCTTCTATAAACCCATGACCCGATGATGGTACCATTGCAACAACCCTATGGTGTTGTCTTCATGACAATGGATGGCGGTAACCAAGGGTGTAAGCTGACGTTCACCCCTTAGGTCATGTTTTGGCCTAATTAGAAACCTAGTGATTAACAACTAAGTACCCTAATGATGCTATCAATCAATGGTGATATTAGTTTGATATTTGATGCTGATTAATGAATATAGTGCTGATCTAACAACCTATGGTGACTTAATGGTCACTAATGATGGTGGATCAGGTCTCCAAAACCTATGGTGAGTTAATCATATAGTTTTAGAATCAATTAAGCCTTAGACCAATGGTTTCTTGGATAACTTGATGCAATGGTCGGACCTATACTATAATTGATGGTTTTAATATATGAACTTGACCCAATGGTCAAGATAAAATGTTTATTCATCCAATAAAGTGGAATGATGGCTAATGTAATATGTTAGTCCTAATAATGTGATTTATATGGTTTCCTTTATTTGATCAACTTAAGGATCTTATTTGTTGACAATGGATTGCTTGTTTTAAATGAACAATCAATTGTGGGTTTTATCCTACTTTCAATGGAACTTTTTGTATTGTTAATCAAGGGATGTATAGGATTAGATGGTGGCTCTTTATAGAGAGAAAATCAAGGACTTCATAGGTGGTTTATCCAAGGTGTTTAATTATGTAAACAACCAATGGTCTTACCTTTTAAACATCCAATGGTTATGGGTGACATTGTGGTACGGTGATACATGTTGAATGGTGATGGAACAAATGGAGGGTTACCCTTAATAAGGTAGTCTTACCTATTCACATATGAATAGAAGGGATGATAATCATATTGTATTGATATGTAACCCTAATTAGTTATAGCTTGTTATACCTATCTTTGATATAACTAAATGATGGTAATTGGGTATGAATAGTCCTTGAATGACTAATACAATCATGAAGTACTATGTTAATGTTGTTGAAACCCTAGTATGCTATAACCCAATGGTTACACCTTTATTTATGTGTGGGTTCTACTTGAGAATAGTATGGAATGTGATGGTGATGCTTCACCTTGTGCATCCATGATCCAATGAGGATGACATGAGTTTGGGTTTGGGTATAAGTTCTGATTGGTAACATTAATATAATTTATCTTGTTGAACCTAACTCTAATGCAAATAGATAAAGATGAGTATTCATGTTTAACATTCTTATATGATGGAATGATGGTGAAATAACCTCCTTAACATGATCATAACCTTAATGTGTTAATTGGTGGTTGTGATAGCCACATGGCTGATACTTGCTTATGCGAAACATGTGCATTATGAATACAATGAGGGTTAATCATATCTAGATTCCTTGCATGTTGATGTAATAAAGGAATGTTCTTAATGTTAAAATAACCATGCTATGATTGTTTATGAATATCTCCTAGTTCATTAATGCAATATTGTGCTGATACGGTGTATTATATGTAAGTGATGTTGTTGAGCCTTGTTATAAGTCATGCAAAGATAATGATGATCTTGTAGGGAATAGTATGGTGGTCTTAATGACCTTTATGCATGGTTGAGCCCTGAATGAGGTGTAATCCTCTTCTGTTGATAAGGGTTGATACCCTGTAATATTGTGAAAATGATTCATATCTTGTGATAGTATGATGACTAGTGTGGTCTCATGAATGGCAAGTGAATAGTACCATGTGATGATTAGATGAGAAATTATGTTTCACACATTTTATCTTTTCAAAGTTGTGATATTTATATGCTTGCTAGAAGTGAATTATGGTTTGTATGTCCACTTGTTTGATGCATCCTTAATTCACCCAATTGGCATAACTAATCAAGTGCAACTCTAATCATGTAGTGCCCTGTGTCGTAGAACCATCTTCAGTGTCAGAACTTGCTAGATGGTGAAATGAGTATTCTTAAGGGAAACTCAGAGCACATACTATTGAGTATGTGGGGGTGGTAGGTTGAGGATATATCCTTGTCATCTACAATGCAGATTGTGGAGGTTGTCTATGGTCATGCCTCATACATCTGATGTGATTGAGAACGACTGTGGTCGTGTCTCAGTGATTATAACAGGATGTGATTAGAGGACAACTGCGGTTGTACCTCAGTGATTGGGTTTGAATACCCTAGATGCCAGTGCCGTGACCTATACCAAGGTGGGCTAGTTACAAGACTATATGTCACTGTGGTGGCAGCTTTAACTGATATGTCACTACCTTTTACTCGTACTAACTGAGGGGAAGCGATCTTAGGATACCGACACTCCTAGATCTTGTATGAAACCAAATATCCCTTCCTAGGGGTCGGTTGGACTTTGAATGGTACAATTCAAATTCCTCAGGGTGTAATAAAATATGTAATACAGCCGTGTGGCATATTTGTTTAGGGTTATACACAACATTTCACATTAGATGATAACCCTTGTTTGTTATCTTTACATAAAGATGATGCTTAGTGCAATTAAGAGATAGTAGATACACTTAGGTTGTGGATATTCTTAAGATTGTAGATGCGTACATACAATAGTTATGCTTGTGTTGATAAATATACTACTACTGCTGATTATAATCATGATTCTAGCTATCTCACTTTGTTAGTTATGTTTAGCATGCTAGCCATGCCTTTGTAAATAGAGATGAATATACTGCTAATCATGCTTATCCAGATAGTTGTGCTTATGTTTTTTATCTCTTCTTATGATGTTAATATGTTCAACCAATTAGACATGCTCATGTTGTTAGTTATGCTATGTTACTAGACTTGCTCATGATGCTAGATATGCATATGCTACTGAATTGCTTATATTGTCAACAAGATAAAGGATGATAGTCTGGCTAATGATGATAGTTATTATTTGCTCCTTTATGTATTTTGTTAATCATTAGTACTGATGATCTTATTTGTTATATCTGATTAAACTACTTAACTATTTAATTACTTAAAAATGTTGTAATCAATAAACATTGTTGGAGGTTATATCTCTTGCTGGGATATGGGTCTCACCCTTGTAGTTCACCACATTTTTTTAGGTAATCAGAAGTGATGAAAATAAACATGTGGTAGAAAAGAGGAGCTATAGTAATGAATCTTTGATAAATTTGATTTGATGTCTAGTGTGTCCTAGAGTCGTCCTTATACTCTCAGGTCTAGGAAGGAAAAGTTTGTATATGGTGTTTCAAATAAATCAGACTTTTGTTAGCATATTAATGCTTGTTTGTCTGGCATATATGATTATTGTTCTCCAGTATATATATGTTGTGGCTAAGACGATAGAACAATTTGTATCAAATTCTTGGCATAGTATGGATATAAGAAAGATGTTAGGCTCTTATTCAAATGTTTTTGAGAGGGTGTTGATGTTGAAATCAGTTTTAATTTACCCATATTTTTGGGTATGTGATGAAATAGTGATTGATTGTGTTTTATGTTTTGAGTAATCTTGTTTAGTGTAATGAGTTCTCACAATCTCAGCCATGCATGAGGACTCAATAGTCGAGATTGGATCTTTACTTTACGGTTGTGACTGCAATGTCTGGGTGGGGTGAACAACAATGCCAAGCCCACATCCTCGTCCTGGCCATATGGAGGAAGCTAAAGGAGTAGTTTTCCTTGCCTTCCCAAGACTGACAATTCTCTTTGTATCATTTAGAGGAGTTGCAAGACCCATCTAGTGAGTCAGTTGGAGTAGACAAGAGTGAGATCCACCTCCCCATCATTGCTTCTTCTCCATGGTCTAGAGGAGGTGGTGCGAGGAGGACAAGAGAAGTTGCTCACAGAGCACAACAGCTTGCGACAGCAATGGCCCTGCTTGGAGCAGCGACGTCAGTGTCCATGGAAGAGCAGAGATCATGGTGTCTCTGTGATCTGGATAAAGGAAGGACTAGGTCGGTGGCACACAATAGGGGCTGAGGAGGAGACAGATGACTGGGCCCTTGTTCCATGATGGCACCAGGAGACCAATGGTGTACCCTCTGATCAAACGAAGTCAGAAATAATGTTTTTGTATGGAAAGGGATCTTGCATATTGTAGGGCTCCTTGACGTCCTTCCAAGATGACGGTGACACCTATTTATGGGAGTGTAGGGATTCACAAAGGAACAAAGATCTTTTGCTCACCAGAGAGAGAACTAGCAGTGACGACGCCTGACACAGAGGAGTTGGTTGTGTAGGGGCTCACGCCGAAGATCATCCACACATGCGGCGGGTGTAGTGCTACGGAGCGGTGTCCGCATTGTGTGAGAGTGAACGAAAGAGGTAAATGACTTGGTTCATCAACTAGAGAACCTTCATATAGGCCACACCCATCCGTGGTTTAAGGAAAAACTAGTAGCGTACCAGACTGAATTAGGCAATAAGCCATGCCACTAGGGCCACATGGCGGCCCCTGATTGGCCGAGAAAGGTACTTATCTCGTAAATGTACTAATCTTATAAAAATCATAGTAATTTGTTTGATTATTAGAAAAATACAAACAAGATACCTAAATGTTTAGAAAAAGGAGTAGAACAATATGGAAGCATAATATTAGAGTTTTTATGATAACTATAGATGATATCATGTAAGATGTTTTCCACTAGTTTCATGAGTAATAAATATCAAATGATGATTTAAAATTATGTAAATGTGCCAATAAATCCTACATGGGATGTATAATCCACCTGAGGTTAAATATTATAATCCTGATGCATGAAATCATGTAATTTTCTTAGTATGGCTAGTTAGGGCTAATAACCCTAAATAAAATAAAATAAATACATAACTGCTCAATAAATGATGGAATTTATGGAACACCCTCATATCTATAGTTTGAAGTTAATATGAAACTTTGATATCAATTACTTGCATAGAATTCATGTTATATGACGATGACCCTTAATATATGTTTTTTTTGGATTAATGAGAGAACCGCCCCGTAGAAGCGCCACTTTTGTGACCCCCCCATACATCATAAACTCTCGGGCCCTGATCGCCCCACCCACCCAGGAACCAGTTAAAGCACACAGTTTGCAGGCCTACGTGATGGGTACCGTTTTGGAGGCGGCCATAGGGTATTGAACCCGAGTCCCTTCATGAGGGGACACCGTGCCAAACCACCTAAATCACTCCTCCCCGACTCCTTAATACATGTGTTGTAACCCTAATATGATTAATGAATGTGACATAGTATTAATATGTTCACCTAATGATGGAAAACATGATTATCAATTTATGAGGAAATAATCTAGAATATAATTGTAAAATAAGATCATAAAGATAACTATATGAAGATGAGACAAATAATGATGCACATATCCTAAAGGCTAAGCTAAACCCTAAAAATGAACCTAACTAGGGTTAATGATGATGAGAACCTGATGGTGATATGTGATCTTATCTTAATCAGGGTTTGACCAAGGTTAGAGTTGACATTGAGAATGTGATTAGGAATATCTCTTTGGAAGGTATGCCCTTACCTCTTACTTGGCCTACTATTGATTATGGATGTATTATATGTGTAGTAAACACTTGGACAATGATATTGGATGAAATTCTTGTTCTTGTATGATACTTTGCTTGATTTTCCATATTTATGGCTATGAAGACATGCAAACATAATATGTCTGATCCATCATATGATAACACTAAACTCTTTGGTAGTACAATGCAGTGAAGTGATCTAAATCTTTGGTAGGAGATCACATTGTATATATGATCTAACATTTTGGTAGGAGATCATAAGGCCTAAAAGCATCTATCCCTTTGGTGGCAGATGCACGAGATATATGATGGAAATGTGATTAAAATATGTGTTCACTTTTTTTTAATGAACATCTTTGTGCAACTATATGCTTTTTCTTATATTTCTTTATAACTACCAAGTATTAGTTTTATCTTATTGCCAAGTTTAGTAATGATAGGTATATTAAAAGACACATAGGCACACTCGATACAATATTCTTGAATATTGTGCTGACATGTACCACATGTAATATTTTGTTTAGGTGATGTGGAGATATTATCTTGAAGACCAACATAGTTGAGAGTTGTGTGATGAGCTGATGTATAGGTGGACATGTTGTCTTAAGATCTTGTTGTTTAGTGGTAGTACATGTATATGTAAAAGTTTGCCATTCAATATGTAATATCAAATGTTGTAACAATTCATGTTCTAATTATATGTTGAATGGTGAACAAGTGTTGTATGGTTTTATTATTGTTCATGTGCATGTGATACTATTGTTTCCTTCTAACTTCCTCTGATTTATTCTTCTTATCCTAGTTCAATTTCTTCTAGATGTACAACAGCCAAGGGAAGACGGCCTAGTTGTCATTTTTGTATGAGAAAGCATACAAATTCTACTGCTAGGCCTCTATGATATATTGACAATAGGAGGTTACATGACTGTGAATGTCATGAATGCATGACAAGTCCTTATGGCAGACAAGCTATCCGACATCTACATGGCAATTTACAAAATACTGCAAGATGATACATCAAAGAAGGAGTTTGGTGAGGTGCAACGACTGATTGAGCACTTAAAATACAATGTCATAAGATGGATCTTTGTACCCATCCTACATGATGGTCATTGGATGCTTCTATCAGTTGACATAGTAAATGGAACTTCCATGCTCTATAATAGTTCAGACTCCATGTTCAACAATAAGTGCACAAAACATCATAAAATTGCTAACAACATCATCAAAGAAAAAGCTGACTGAGTGGCAAACAAGATTCTAGAGATGATATGCATATATGGCCGCCATGTACAAGACGATATGAATTTCAAGAAGCCACAGTTCTATCACTAGTGCCCCCAAAAAGAACCTTAATTAAATGATTGTGGCTTATACATGCTCTTCTGGATGCAAATGTTGGCTACATCAGACCAGAAGATCAAGCACTACCAGGAGGACTACTACCACCATCTCTGAGGGAAATATACAATGAAGATCTTATCCTCCTAATGGTCACTCGTAAAGGTTTATCTCTAACTTGCCTATTCTCGGTCAACCTCATCCTCTAACACCCTAAGGACAAGGTAAATGATATGTCTGGATGGGGGGTCCTGAATAGGAGAATGTGGTATGTCGTTGTGATAACCTGACTCTCTCTCACTCCTCAAGTACATGTTGCCTACTTCGTCTTTGCTCTAATTCTCATCTAATCCCTCAATTTCATGTTGAAATGAATTTTGTGGTACAATTACTTGACCTAGTATACACATATTACTAAGATGATGCTCAATTTGATTAAAATCAATTTGCTTTCATGTAACACATCATCAAATCTTTACTTGAATTCTGAAAACATCCTTGTGAACTTTTGTGTTATATTCTTGGTCTCATGTTGAATATCTCTTATTTAAGATTCCAATGCATCAAATTTCATCTAATTTGGAGTTTGGATGAGGAAGATATGGCCAATTGATGAGCTACACTTGAACCCCTAATTTCTTCTAACCTTTTATCACCTTGTTTTTTGAATTTTGGGCCGACCATTTTGGGCCCAGTCGGGGGATCTCACATTTGTGTGGCCACTCCCATTTTTCCTTGTTTTGTCAGCAATCCTAGCACTTCTTTGTGGCCCAATCGTGGTGCACAGATCACCGGGCAATGGATCTTGGCCCTCAGATCCTTGTGCCATGGATCATGATCCCCATCCGATGATCACCCTTTTATCTTCGACCTCCGTACACCCAACCAGTACAAAGAACACCAAAGCCACCTACTCCTACCTTGGCACCACAAATTGACCCCTTCCCACCATCTTTAGCTCCTTTTGATACCCTTTCCACCTATAAAAACTCATCCAAACCATTCCCCTCTCTTTTCTTGCTCGATCGTGAACCCTAGAAGCCCAACCACCCTCCTTCATCCTGCCTTTTCTAGACGACATTCTAACTGCACATAGTTTGGGCATCCGAGCTTTAGCCTTCCTCGGCAAGCACTGACATCTCCTATGGCGCCGCGTGGCCATGGAAAGGGTGGACGATGTCCTTTGCACCCCCAACAAGCTCGCTTTCCATGCCCTATTTTCTCTGACAAGCTACATACGCGGGAGCACCACCTGCTTCATGCAGGCTTGTCCAAGATTAGGGACAAATCCTTGGTCGTCAGATTTAGAACAGACCAAACGATTGGAGGGCCCTGGTGGCCCACTCCCTCTCTCCCCCTTTCATGAAGTCACATTTGTATGAGAGATGATGAGCGATCATGGAACCTATCAACAGCGGTTGCGGGAGGTAGATGGAGGCCAATGATCCTAGGAACCCTGGGTCAACACCTACTGATGTTTGCCCACCAACCATGGGCCTGGGAGAGTGAGCCCACCCACAAGGTATTTTGGGTATGAATCTCTTCCAAAATCTCCTCTAAAATCCCAATTGAATGGGAAATTTTCCAAACCTCATATCTTTAAATTCCCTCATACAAAACTAATGATGCTATATATAGTTTTGACCAGCAAAACACCATCTTTTCAGTTCTATTAATCCATGTTGTTAGTTTTTCCTGTACCATCCCTGATTTGCTAAAGAAGCCACTTATATGATCTTTTAAATGGTGATTAACATGCACCACTTGTATAATTAATGATCTTGGACCTTATATTCATGTGAATCAATAAAGTCTACCACCCTTCTACTATAATTAATGTCTAGGAATAGTTATATGATCCCTAATGCCTTATTGATCCTTTATGACCTAAAGATGGTCCATTTAGGTGTTTACATGTTACAATTTTCTCATATAGGCACCTTTGGCCTAATCTTTCTTTATGGAATGCTTGTACCTTGAAATCAATAGCTTAACCTGAGATTTGTATTCCAATGGACCAATTGTTGGGTTTTAGGGGAGACAGAGAAGGCAACGGAAACAAAAATTTTCTTCTCCCAAACCCAGAATAAAGGAATCACGTCAACGTATATACAGTAGGAAGGATGGTTTGTAGAGACATACCTTGTCTCGAGACTTTCTCGACAACATTACCTCGCGGCTTGTGCAGTCTTCACCTCTGGTCTTGGATGGTGTCTGTGCTGCTCCTGGTCTCACTGGGACTGTCAGGATTGATAGTTGTCCTCCAAGCAGTAGAAATCTCTCACCTCTGCAGTAGTCCACACGAACCACCTGGAACTCCGATCACCTTGTCGCACAAGGCACCGAAAGGATTCGTACCCTCCTATCAGCGTACTAGTCACCGACACACACTCCTGCAACCAGTTGATTTTCTACAGTTGTCTTTCCCTTGCTGTGCCTCCCTTATCGGGTAGCACTTGTTCGGGCTCTCTCTATTACTACAACAAGAGAGAATGACAACTTTGCAGAGCAACTGGTGTTCTGAGTTGTTGTACCTGAGAATCCCCCAATACCCCTATATATATAGGAGGGTCATGGGACATGGTTCTCTACCCCGGGCAATGCGGGATTAAAGCAGGAGTAGAAGGATTCAATATTTTCCACAAAACAACCAATTGCGTCATCTAAACTGATCATTTCAAGCATGAACCGATTGGTTGGGGACCTGAGCCGATCGGTTCACATCTGAACTAATCAGTAGGGACATCTAAGCTGATCGGTTCAATCATGAGCCGATCAGTTCATGGTCCTGATCAGTTCCCAATTGACTTTTTCTCTTTTATTTCGAATTGATCAAATACCAATCCTTGTTCCAATCAAATTGGACAAGTGAAACGAAAGGAAATTTCTCACCAACCTGACTTTCCCAACTTGCTCGTTTGGACCTGTTGAGCCCATTGGTTCAACCCTTGAACCGGTCATCTTAGCCTGTCCTGAGCCGATCGGTTCACCAAGTTGATCCGATCGGTTCATCATATGAGCCGATCGGTTGGGAGTGTAGATTGTGCAAAATCAGTCAATTGCAGTTTCAATCAATTCGATACTTTAATCAATCAGTCCAATACTTTGAACACTATGATATTGAGCTATCAATTGATTGAGTGTTTAATTG
The DNA here is from genome assembly GCA_963693085.1 of Alisma plantago-aquatica. Taxonomy (NCBI): domain Eukaryota; kingdom Viridiplantae; phylum Streptophyta; class Magnoliopsida; order Alismatales; family Alismataceae; genus Alisma; species Alisma plantago-aquatica. The sequence continues at coordinate 913,036,399 of OY856411.1, read as the reverse complement.
AACTACTAAAGTCCTTTACCAATCAATCTAAACATCGTTTGTAGATAAACTCATCTTCTAGGTTAAATCCTATGTGTGTGACCCTGCATGCCCATTTCACGTTGGCAGTGAAAGTCTATAACAATTATGACTTCACAAGCAAAGAGCGGTGCCTAGTCGCACATCAGTGCTACCCAAGTGAAATAGAACGTTGGAGAACAACTTTCAATCCTACAATCCGTGAATGGTGTTACAGTGAATGTATAATTCCTTTGTCACTGATATCCCGAATGAACTCAAGGCATGGAACAGTCATCCTGTTAATGTTCATTCACTTTCTTGATCTCAGAGTAGACTGGAGGAGATATGTATGACATCAATATCACATACTGATTCACACATGCATGCACACGCCTATCTCAAACCTACTCATCAAGTGGCCATGGATATCAAACTCCCTCAGGAGGGACAAATCCCATATCTATCACTCACCCCTCAAAAGCCCCATGTGTCAAAGCCACCCAATCATCACCTTTATAACAACCCATGTTTTAGGACTGCGTTTGATGATGTCAAAGTGTACCCAACGACATGTGTTGAGTGTAGTGATTTCATGTCAAAGAATCACACTCACCACCATCACTGTGAGAACTGATTGTGACTACCATGTCATGGTTCCATGTGTTAAACTCACAGTGGGTCTGTCCGGTATGCTTGTTCTCTAACAAGTACCTATGTGTTTGGTTTGATATCTCCATATCATGACTAACGAGATTCTGTCATCAACCAATACCACAATCTAGTCTTGTGTATCATTGTTGTCTATCTACCTTCCACAATGACATCTGACCAAGGACATAATAAGAATGTACAAACTCTTAGCATCTGTATGATCTCATCGTACATGTCGTCAACCTGAAAGCATACGTCATTGAGTACTGTCATTCTCAAGACATTCAATATGTTCTATCATTATCTCATATGACTAAACAAGAAAGAATTTGAAGCTTTCCTTTGATGTTTATCAAATCAATCTTAATGTATCCCACCAATCATCCCATGATTGGCTCTTAGGCCATACATACCAACATACTCCTACTTGCACTGTGAGCCAATCACCCTTGAATCATATTCATAGTGATCTTCAAACATGTCCCAGATGTTACTATGCTCTAGTGCTTACACAGTGAGTTATGGCAACACCTTGCCAAAGTCAGTATTAACTACATGTTTCTCATCTCTTCGCTGTACATCACACATATGAGATGGAGTTGCCATAATATGCGATATAGTATTCCTTTTCTAACCTTTATCCACATTGCATGACCAAGTACTCCTTACTTGTCATCATAGATCAGAATATCTATAAGTTCATCTCATGAACTTCCAGATCCATATAGTATCCAATGGTGTTCTCTAACACACAAATATTCAGTATTTCCTTTTAAACGACTTTATTGGAACATTTCCATTAACAAAGATTCACTTTTATATATATCTCATATTTATATTGCGATTAATTTTGTATCCTTTTCATAAGTTCACATCAGTGTAACTCTTTACATTGAATCCTTCCTTATTTCCATAGAACTAGTACTTCTCAAGTACTTATCAAGTTCTCATGGTATTCCAATAACTCTTACTGGAACTAGACATACATCCACTTGTCATGTCCCACATTCGAGTTATCGGGATGAGCATATCATATTGTCATGTCCTACATACAAGATGATAAATGTGTTTTGTTCTTACTATGTCCTATACATGCAAAATAATGGGATGATTACATACATGATAGATCCTTATCTATTCTTAGTGTTCCCATTATTCATAAGAATTGGACACTTGGCCTTGGGATACTAACTCCATGTAACATGGACAAGTTTTCTCCCACTGAATATATGCACACTGAACCCTTCAGTATAGATTGCCAATGTATGCTCTCTCTTTTCAGGTTAAGATGTTTTCGAGAACTATCTCTATAGATCTCTATTCCTATCACATAGGAAATGTCTCTATCTTCCTTAAAGACAATTTCCACTTTGGATTTCCATTCTTAGAACATCTCATTTCACATCAACATGTGGAATGTGAATATGCTCCCACTAAATCACAGACCCCTTCTTTATCTTTGACATATCAGTTAAACCCTTTGACTATATCATCAAAGTAAAGATCCAGCTCTGAGTTGCTTGTACTTAATCAATCACATTGATTAATCCATTATAACTTATAGACTTCATTTGCATTAATGGATTCATAAACCTTATAGGTTGTGTCACGTACACATCCTTGTTTGATTCCTCATAGGAATGCAATTTTAGTATCCATATGCCAAATCTCTTAGTCATTAAGTTGCAATCAACAAGCATTATCCTTAAAAATGTTATCCATGTCTCTTAACACTTAAGACTCATTCACAGTTATGGATTTCATTCCAATGGGTGCTACCATCAAGGTCGTACCTTATGGTTCACATGGAAGTCATTTAGGAAGTAATGGTTATAAACCATAACTCAAAATTCGGTTCCTCATATTCATCTAGATAGTTGACTCATCACATGACCAACTCATCATATAGATAATCGAGGTGTATCTGTCAAGAACTCACAACCCTTTGTGATTCTTAATGTCCTTTATTAGTGTAAGGTATTCTTTATTTAAGAAGAAATTAGTTATTTGAAAATCATCCTCTAACTCCTTAGAGTATGACTCTATTTGATTTAGACATCACCATGCCTTAATCACGAGCTTACTACACTATCATAATCACTCATAAGGATATCAAGCATTTGGTTTAAGTATTTTATTCATTGATCTCATCATAAATTAACATTTTACCAAATTTGTACTTCATCTATGATATTCTTGAACACTTAAAGATATTCATATTGGTATTTCTATAAACACTGTTTGAAGTATTAGCATTTGCTCCAATAGGTATGTAAATACATCACATGTATTATACCTAATAGGATAATTAATCTCCCACTACCTTAGTGAAGATTGATTAATCATGTCTAAGAGATTCATGTCTCTTACTAGTTCTCTAACCTAAAGAGTCTAGATTTATCCATCATATGGAAACTAGAAATGAATTTCTCACAATTTATACTAATTTGATTGTTTGAGTTATCAATAACTTTTAGGTATCATTTTATCTTATGCATACCAAGTACCATAAGATAAACAAGGCATTACCACAAAGATTGAAACATCAACTTTATTAATTACCATCATTGTCATACAATATGCAAAAAATAATGTGTTTCTATCCATTGGCAAATATGAAATAGTAGTTCATAACTCTATTACATGCCTTTAAGGCTGAAAATAAACTAGAGTACTCCTATCTATGGCGGCAACATTTGCCCCATGTATTGGGTACTTTACATATTATATCTTGGTATCATATACCTAAAAAATGTTATAAGTTTATTTTATGACACCGTCAGATGGAGACATCTGTCGCCTCCTTTTTCTTTATCTCTTCCAGATAGAGTGGACAATTCCTTTTCCAATGTCCTGGCTTTTGACAATGGTGGCAATTGCCTCTCTTGGTCACACCTCCCTTGGCTTTGAGAGTTGAAGACGACTTGGGCTGCTGGATAGCATCAGAACCTTTCTTATCCTTGCCCTTGCCCTTGCGCTTGGACTTGCCTTTCTTATTGCTGATCATCATCATAGACTTAGGCTTGTCCTTTTTCATCTGTGCCTCGGATGTCCTCAACATGCCCAACAACTCTGTTAATGGCTTGTAAAAGTTGTTCATGTTGTAGTTCATCACAAACTGACTGTAGGATTCTGGCAACGATTGCAGTATCACGTCAATAGCCAACTCTTGGCTCAGGGGAAATCCCACTCTTGTTAGGTTCTCCATATACCCAATCATTTTGAGCGTGTGAGGACCAAATGGATCTCCTTCTATCATGACACACTTGAACAATGCCCTGGAGACATCATATCTCTCTTTCCGTGCTTGATCTTCATACATGTTCTTGAGATGCTAAATCATCTCAATGACACCCATGTTCTCATGTTGTGTCTGCAACTTGTGGTTCATGGAGCACAACATCAAGCACTTTGCATCAATGGCATCTTCAGAATGGTTCTTATAAGCATCCCTTTCTGCCTTTGGTGTAGTAGGAGCAGGTTCCTCTAGAGCTGGAGTATCCAGGACATAGAGCTTTTGCTCTTGAGTGAGAACAATTCTCAATGTCCTAAACCAGTCGTGGAAGTTAGTCCCATTCAGCTTGTTCTTTTCAAGGACCGATCGCAATGAAAAGTGATTGTTGTTTGTTGTCATTTGTACTACAAAAGGAAATATATGCAATTTAGTCCAAAACTCAATTTTGACTTATTTGATTGATTTGAAAAGGTTTTTATGATATAATTAGGACTTTAATTACATATCGCTCCCACTATTTTTGTTCAAATTGATAGCCCTCACCATCAATTTAGAAGATTGCAGCGTACAATCTTCTAGTGGGTCAAGATCCTGAAATTCTCCAAGTCATGGACCAGCTAGGGCTGTCACCCACAACTCAGATCTTCTAGGTAGGTAACTTTTTCCAATTGCATCATATGCAACTCTTGAAAGTTGTCATATGCAACTCTTTGACATGATCACCTCCATGTCTCAAGGTGCTAGATCCTATCTAGGTCACCTTGTTAAGTCCGACCCAAAGCCAACACGATGAATATGCACACTGCTAGGGTAGACCCACATATCCATCCTTCACGCTTCCACGAGATAGACGGTGTACCACGCTAGGGCGTGCCCACACTTGGCCGATCAAGCTTTTCACATGTGTCACATTTGGAAGGCATCTAAAACTTTAATATTTAATGAGGGATTTGGTTTAATAGGTACATATACATATCCATTCACCACAATAAATAGTACGTATCATGTACATGCTATATCTCACAGAAAACATGTGAAACGATAAAAGCGATGGTTATGGCCATCCTAATGTGATTCCTTGAGCCAAGAGGAATCACGGTAATGTAGGTCTACATCACATGCAACATGTCCAAGATGAAGTGCTATAGTAGTCCGAGTTGATCAACTCATCACATGAATGACCTGCTCACTCTGGCCAGTCATCTGGGTGCCACCAGCCGATCGCTTGGCTCCTCCAACCGATCGGTTGGCCTGGTCGTCGTACATCTCCTCATAGCCGACACCCGCTCATCTCACCCCTCAAACCGGTCATCTGGAATGCCAACCGATCGGTTCACGCCTTGAACCGATCGTCTCAGTTGCGTTAGGTTGTCCGCCGTTCTTTGACACAATAGGAAATATAAAAAGATCTATCCTATTTACATTTGAATTGGGAAACCCAGAGTTACATTCGGGGGGAGCAAAGGTAGGAAAGAAATCTCAAGTTATCTTGAGTTACATCAGGAATAAGGAGGTAGGGAATCACTGCGCAGAACGAGATGCAAGCAACCACATTCAACCAAGCACACATACATAGGGTTTATTGGCCATAATCACTCTATACATCCACCACAAAACTCATTTAAGGGCGACACATATCGAGTGCATTCATATTACATATCATATATGTATATTGGGATTTGTGGATTTAGGATTGGACATGCATAAAGCCAATTTTATTCACATCGTATGCAATAAATAAAGGCAACAAACCAAAATCGATCATATCGATAATCCTAAAGTATAGAGTAGTTGACGTGGCTATGATACCACTGTTGGGTTTTAGGGGAGACAGAGAAGGCAGCGGAAACAAAAATTTTCTTCTCCCAAACCCAGAATAAAGGAATCGCGTCAACGTCTATACAGTAGGAAGGATGGTTTGTAGAGGCGTACCTTGTCCCGAGGCTTGCTCGGCGACGTTACCTGACAACTTGCGCAGTCTTCACCTCTGGTCTTGGACGGTGTCTGTGCAGCTCCTGGTCTCACTAGGACTGTCGAGATTGACAATTGCCCTCTGAGCGGTAGAAATCTCCCACCTCTGTAGTAGTCCACACGGACTACCTGAAACTCCGGTCACCTTGTCACATAAGGCACCGGAAGGATTCGTATCCTCCTATCGGCATACTAGTCACTGACACACTCTCCTGCAACCAGTCACTTTTCTATAGTTGTCTTTCCCTTGCTGTGCCTCCCTTATCGGGTAGCACTTGCTCGGGCTCTCTCAGTTACCACAACCAGAGAGAATGACAACTTTGCAGAGCAACTGGTTTTCTAAGTTTTTGTACCTGAGAAGCCCCCAATACCCCTATATATAGTAGGGTCATGGGACATGGTTCTCTACCCCAGGCAATGCAGGATTAAAGCAGGAGCAGAAGGATTCAAGATTTTCCACAAAACAACCAACTGCATCATATGAACTGATCGTTTCAAGCATGAACCGATCGGTTGGGGACCTGAGCTGATTGGTTCACATATGAACTGATCGGTTGGGACATATGAGCCGATCGGTTCAAGCATGAGAGGATTGGTTCATGGTCTTGATTAGTTCCCAATTGACTTTTCCTCTTTTGTTTCAAATTGATCAAATACCAATCCTTGTTCCAATCAAATTGGACAAGTGAAATTAAAGGAAATTTCTTACCAACCTAACTTTCCCAACTTGCTTATTTGGACCTATTGAGCCGATTAGTTCAACCCTTGAACCAGTTGTCTTAGCCTATCCTGAGTCGATCGGTTCATCACATGAGCCGATTAGTTCACCAAGTTGAGCCGATCGATTCATCATTTGAGCCAATTGGTTGGGAGTGCAAATTGTACAGAATCAGTCAATTGCAGTTTCAATCAATCCGATACTTTAATCAATCGGTCCAACACCTTCAACACTATGATACTGAGCTATCAATTGATTGAGTATTTAATTGAACTACTAAAGTCCTTTAGCAATCAATCTAAACATCATTTGTGGATAAACTCCTCTTCCAGGTTAAATCCTATATGTGTGACCCTGCAGGCCCATTTCACGTTGGCAGTGAAAGTCTATAACAATTATGACTTCACAAGAAAAGAGCGGTGCCTAGTCACACATCAGTGCTACCCAAGTGAAATAGAAAGTTGGAGAACAACTTTCAATCCTACAATCCATGAATGGTGTTACAGTGAATGTATAATTCCTTTGTCACTAATATCCCGAATGAACTCAAGGCATGGAACAATCATCCTGTCAATGTTCATTCACTTTCTTGATCTCAGAGTAGACTAGAGGAGATATGTATGACATCAATATCACATACTAATTCACACATGCGTCTGCACGCCTATCTCAATCCTACTCATCAAGTGGCCATGGATATCAAACTCCCTCAGGAGGAACAAATCCCATATCTATCACTCACCCCTCAAAAGCCCCATGTGTCAAAGCCACCCAATCATCACCTTTATAACAACCCATGTTTTAGGACTGTGTTTGATGATGTCAAAGTGTACCCAATGACATGTGTTGAGTGTAGTGATTTCATGTCAAAGAATCACACTCACCACCATCACTATGAGAACTGACTGTGACTACCATGTCATGGTTCCATGTGTAAAACTCATAGTGGGTCTTTCTGGTACGCTTGTTCTCTAACAAGTACCTATGTGTTTGGTTTGATATCTCCATATCATGACTAATGAGATTTTGTCATCAACCAACACCACAATCTAGTCTTGTGTGTCATTGTTGTCTATCTACCTTCCACAATGACGTCCGACTAGGGACATAATAAGAATGTACACACTCTTAGCATCCGTATGATCTCATCGTTCAGGTCCTCAACCTGAAAGCATATGTCATTGAGTACTGTCATTCTATAGACATTCAATCTGTTCTATCATTATCTCATATGACTGAACAAGAAAGAATTGGATGCTTTCCTTTGATGTTTATCAAATCAATCTTAATGTATCCCACCAATCATCCCATGATTGGCTCTTAGGGCATACATACCAACACCAATACCTCATGCTTATATCCTAATTATACCATGTATGATCTCAAGTACGTACTTTGTGCATTAAAAAGATCTAGTGGACCTAGTTGTTCATTGACTTATCACCTTTTCAACTTACATATTTTTATGTAATAATATTCTTGACCTTAGGAGTCTTTCATATTCCTCACTTAGTTTAGCATTCCTCTTCAAAGGAAAGACTAGAGTTTCATTCCCTCACTCATTTGGGACTACGAGTCTTATCATACTTCTGTTGTGCCATTCTAATTTGATGATACAATACTAAATTTCTTTATGACTTATACCAACTATCCATTAGCTGTTTTATTTCTTTGTCATAACAAGAGGCTACTTATCAAAAAGAATTTATCCCCAAGGTATTTCTAGATGTCATGTATAAACTGCCTCAACAGACCTAGATAGGAATATTCTAAGGAATTATTTTTAGTCTAATAAGCTTTTTCCCAAAATGATTCTACAATTGTTCCTTTAATTGATATATCCTTAATGATGTCATATTTATGCAAAGCATAAACCCCTAACATATGATGTCCATACTATAGTTATCTCAAAGATGGCCCTTCTGGGTAACCAAACATGATTCATCTTATCAGGAGTCATGTTCTATTTTCTTATACCATTGAGAGTTTTTGGATACTAGAATTTCTTACCTTGATTTTCATTACATGTGCCAAAAACACATAATATACTTATCATATTCATTACCTATTGTCATTACCAAAACCAAAACATTTAAAAGGACCTTTCTTTCATCTTGGGACATTACTTAATACACATATCTTTATCTTGGAACCAAAAATCCAAGACTAACTAATACTTTTCTAGGTATTCATCAAAAGATCACTTCTAACTCCTGCACATCAAGTGTCATAAGACTACTTAATTATCATGTCATTATAAGGAAAGAACATATGGAAACACATTACTCTTATCACCCCATCATCACCCAGGGTTGTTTATCAAAGAGAAGATATTATCATCCCCTCTAATTATAGTATGCACTTTCTTCTGTTCAAAAGTCATTTCCTCTTGTTTCATCCTAGGTTCCTTACCATCAACATAAGAATTATAAGGATGATTACACATCATTACTCCTTTATTTGTTATTTCCTAACATGTTCATGAACATTTTATGATTTTTATCACATTTCTCATTTTCACATTTATAGAAAAGATCTTTACAATTCACACAGTCTTTATCGAATGGGGATCATCTCCCTTGTTCCTTTTCTCTTATCATGAGGATTATACTTTTTACTTCCTCATACACATAGATTGATTTGATATCATCTCAGATCCCATTTATTTACACTTAGGATATGATAAAAATATCCATGCCATATTTCCAGTTTCACTATGCTCTTTAGAATGTTTCAAAATGACTACTTGATCAGGGTAATTAGAAAGATAACAATCTAAGAGTTCCATACTTACCTTGTCTTCAATAATTGAATACCTGGCCAGCGTATACAAGTACTGAGATTAGGTAGTATGCACATTTTTTAATATCATATAACTTACTTTTCATATCATAAAAATATAGGACTTAAAATCCCTGGATTTTCTCTAGGTATCATTTTCATACCTCATCCTTTTTCACACAGTAAAAAGAAATTATAACGCATTTTTAAAGATTACTGAGTAGAATGTAAGTTTTCATCTTGCTTATGTTCTCATAAGATTAATTAAAGGAAGTTCAACAAATACTACTTTCTCATACTTAACAAATAAAATCATGAAATGACATATCAGAATGACACAATTTCATCTGACCTGTATCAATTTGTGGATTGATTACTGTCTCAGGCTGATTCATTACATTGAATCTTGTTGTTGCCTGATTCCAACGTCGTGCTCTATCATTTAATGTAGATGGATCTATTCGGGATGCCTGTCCACGTCCTTGTGTGCCACTGCTAAACCATTCCCTTTGAGAGTCTTGTGGATTCTGCCTCAGTGGTTCAGTCATTCTCTTTCTTCTTCTTGGATAAGAGGGTCTAATATGCCCAATCTGTCCACAACCAAAACATGTTCTACACGCATCCCTTGGTCTTGTCGGCCTTATTACAAATGCAGGGGATACATCAAGAGTTCTAACTGGTGGAACATTAGATACCTTGCCCCTTCTTAGTAGCCACTGCCCTGGTGCATTAGATGTTTGTTGCATTGGTGGCACCAAAAACTTCCCCTTTTTAGAACTACTAGGCATCTGTTCCCGAATTTGGGCAGATCTTTATTAATTCCTACATCGTTATCCTTTTTTGGACAATCCTTTATAAAATGTCATGGTTGCCTACACCTGTAGCAAACTTTGTTTCCATGTCATAACCTAATTCCTTTGACATTTTCCACTCAGAAATCCTGCTAGAGCCCAAAATTTCATCATTGGGAACTGGTAATCTAGGTTGTATTGCTTGTATCTGGTCCTCGATATGACTTAATGTTGTCATAACCAGTCCAGTGAGAGCATTAAAAGTAGGGTTCTCTATCATGGTTGGATCATCCTAGGGATTTTTAGGCAGTTCTTCTTATCTCTCCTAATCCCTTGCACCTTCTCCTGGTGCAACAACATTGCTTTCAACAATGTGTTCCTTGTGTTCTCTAGACATCTTTAAGATTTTCTCTATCTTTTGCATAAGCAGAAGTCACTAAAAGACATACTGAAGGACACTACAACAGACTCAACACCTTAGTCCTATGTCTCTGTAGACTCAGCGAACATTAGGTTCTGATACCCAAACTTTGAGATGACCCGATTACAAATCAAGCCATCACCAATAATAATTGTGGAATAACCATAAGCAACATAATTAAAAAATTACTAAGAATTAAAACCATTTTTCACATAGATCCTCTTCTAGGAAACTCTTACAAAAAGAACCAAAACTTTATATACATGTGGTTCATATCATTCATACATTGTACCATCTCATCTCAAGGATAACAAGTACCGGTTGCTTTACCTTAACATGTACAATAACAACATAAAAATCTCGAGGTAAACAACCAAAATCTCAAGTCATTTATAAAAACCATTAAGAACTATCTCCCAAGGACCTGAGAGTACATAGACAACACATGGGACTTCTATCTACAAGCCATGACAGACAGTACACTCAACCTGAGCTATCACTGCTATCCCGACTGTTGTTTTCCTTTTGTAGAAAAGTCTCTACCACTTCGTGCACATCCACCTAAAATTTTTGGATCCCCCGGGGTGAGACAATTGTCCCAGTGAGAGATATAACTCTCCGCCAACTATATTATTATCAATGTTAAACAGTATAAAACTAAGCAAAGATTCTTTTGTATTAATAAGCATGATTAATTACTGTTATATGTAGAACAGAGTAGTCATTTGTCTTAAAATAATGCATCTATCTATGGTAGAGAAATAAATCATCTATTCACTATGCAAGGGAATATAAAGAAATATGAATAACATTTATTCAACTAAGATGTATAAAGGGAGTTTACATCAACCAATATCTTTCTATATTTGATCCTTAAACAAATATGCTACATGGTTGATTACATATTACAATCACACTTATGCCCTGCGGAGATGAAATATACCGTTCATACTCCAATTGACCACTAGTAAGTCAAAATCGGTACCATATAAGGTCAATGGCAGAGCCGACTGTCAAGACCTCACCTTTCTCGGTCAGTACGAGACCACTTAGATTCAGTAAGACATCTTGTGTCAGCTGCTGGCAGGACATCTAGTGTCATCTGCAATTAGCATGACGGGGTATAGCAACATCTTTGCTATAGAGTTACTACCGTAGCATGTACTCTCTTTCGGAGAAGTCCACATAGCTTTCCCCGATTATAATATAAGGATAAGGAAGATCAACATCAATTCCTCTCCTGGTCGGGAGATTTTATACTGCAATCCTGACACCACTTAGAAATGAAGAAGGATTTACACATCAATTTCTTATTTGGTCGGGAGATTCACATAATCTCGGGATAAATAAGGAAGGTGTGACACTGATTCTTCATTGGGACGTTCAGATATACTTTGTCCTTCACCCCCGCATATTCAAAATTATTCTTCCGAGTTAAACTCATTTCACCATCAATAATTTCTGACACTGAATGGATCTATGGTCAGGGCACTACATGATGAGATTTAACTTGATTAATTAGGTACCTTACAACATTCTTTTAGCATCAACCAAGTTTCAAGCATGAATTATAACAAATGCTATTAAAGAAAGGGTAGTACTTTTAAGATCTTTGGAACATTTTTGAAAGTATATCACTTGGGATCTCAGTCCCTAATAACATCACTGGGAATTCTCATCCCTTCAAATCATCATCATCATGATTAATGGATCTGGGTATTCAAACCCTTAGATCACCACATAGAATTGTTACCTCTGTAACAGGTAACCATTACCTCTAGGTCCTCAGACCAGGGTATTCATCTTACTTGTTGTACAAGTATTTCATAAAGCCCAAATAATTTATTAAACATCTTGTCACCTCTTACTAGGCAACAACTTATCTTTTAAGACACCAGACTGTATAATCATCATACTTGTTATACAAGTATTTCACACAACTTACAAGAATTATTTAAATATATTGATATAGCACATCATAGCTCATATCTTGCTATGCTCATCATTTCATGATCCTTGTATAGTGTTCACTTTATGATGAAATACTCTTATCCGCATATGACATCATTATACAATTGAAGAGAAATGCATCCTTCCCACGATTAGGGTTAGGATTTCTCAATCTAACCGATTATGTTTGTAAAAGCATATCAACACCTTTCATTAGGGTAAGATTTTCCCTTTATTAACAATTAAGGATTCAAGATCATAATGTTTAGAATCAAACCCTAAATCATACCCCACTCATATTAGGAGTATCCATACATATTTATCAACATGTTTATCACACATGAAAAAGTCTGTATCTCATCCTTATTACGATATTGATTGCATCTTACTTAATTCACTTCTTAAAGTCTATTAGTTTATCATTATCAAATTGAATTAAACTCATTGTGTCTCAATATTGCTTTAATCACACAACATACATCAATTATACACGTTTTAATGGATTGGATCATTCCTACCATATCGGGAATCATGGTTCATAATGTTATCCTATTGTTCTTGAAAAATGCACATAACTTCATATTATGGTTCCATACAAATCCTTTGATAAAACTACAACATCATGTCGGGTTTAGGGTTTATGACCTAGCTCCATATCGTGTAGCCATGTTGGGTTGGATATCACCTAGCTCTTATCATATTAAGTCACCCTTATATTGTGTATGGGTGAGACTCTTTAACTTTATATCGGGCATAGGGTGTCAAGGGTATACCGTATTGGGTATAACATGAGTTGCCTCATCAAGTATTGTTTAAGTATATAAAGATAACACCATATTGGTTTCTTATCTTAAATTACCATATCGTGTTCCTATATTGGATTGCCATATCGTGATCCATATTGGATTGCCATATCATGATCCATATTGGATTGCCATATCGTGATCCATATTGGATTGCATACGACCCCTGACCTGGGTTATGGATTAACCGTAGAAGTTTTGCTTAAAAAAGTTAATTATAAACTTGTTCTAATCTTTTGAAAAGTAATTTAGACTCTTTGTGAAGTTTATTTTCAAGTTTGAGCTTATTTGCAAACTATGTGTGAATTATATGACAATCTGAGTGGAAAGTGCAATTTGCCCAAGATGAGGGGCTACATTGCAAAATGTCACATGATTGAATGTGTCCTAAGTGTTTTACTATCATAAGAAAGAGAATGATGCTAAGTGGTGGCTTGTGGAAAGCCTAAAAATGAAGTATTGAGCTTGTTTGAACAATGATTGTGCCTTGTGTACCAATTTTGGTACAAATTGTAATCTACCCAAAATATAGGGTTGATATGCAAATTACCACCTCTAGTGTGTCCCTACTCCCTCTAAGTATCATTTAGATGAGATAGAAAGAAGGGAGTGCCATGATTGAACCACCTTTGAGGGATGGTACTCTTAGTCATGAAGAGACCAAGAAAGAATTGAAGGTGAAGCCCTTACTTAAGCTATATCAAGTTGTAGACTTAGGATGAGAGTCCCTATCCGCCAAGGGACCATGAAGGGAGTCTCCTATAGGTTTTTTGATTCTTAGAAAAGACCATGATAGGCAAAGTACCTCAAGAAGGTGGCCCATGATGAGTTGGAAACTCCTTGCAAAAAGTGTTTTGGTTTGCATTATTAATGAGATAAAGGATGGCCAAAATATCACCTTTAGATTATCCTTAAGACTTTTGCATGGCAAGATATATATGTGTGCATGCATGGACACTTTTCAACCATGCATGGCCATGTGTCATTTAGTACCATAAGGTGAATACACCTTTTATACACTTTATCTCAAGGATCCAAGTATATATACCTCTTCCTTCACTTACTAATGAAATTTTCAAACTCCAAAACTCTCCTTTCCTTGAGATATCATGCATGGACTCTTATATATCATGCATACCACTTTGGTATAATGCAAAAGAGAGGGAGTGTCAAGTTATAGCTTGGTATTGGCCATAGAGGAAGAATATCGACCAGGCAAGGTGATATCAGTCAAGTAAGGTGATATCGACCACAAGAGGTGAAGATATCGTGTAAAGTGCTAAGGATCTCAAGCCTTGGACTTATATAAGATCATATTCAACCTTAGGAATGTGAAGTTTTTAAGCTTGAAGATTTGAAGTTGTTCATAAGGTGGGTTATATAACTTGAACCCAACCATGTTATTATTCACCATCTATCTTGTTATACTTAATGTTCTACTTTCAATAATGAGATTTTCTTGAATATTTGATGAATCTATGAGTTATAGTAGTTCATTAGACCCATTACCCATGAACTATAACAGTTAGAACGAAGGTCTAGATCTTGAATAAGATGGTATCATCTTATAAAGTGATATCAGGTTCAAGCAACTAAGCAAGTACCTCTAACCTGATATGGTTATGTACATGCATCACTTGCACAGTATGCTTATGATATTATATATCCTTGCACGATATGGAGATAAAGTTTACATATTGAACATGATATGGTGTCAATAATACACCCCTTACATGATATGAAGTCAAGCAAAGACTCCATGCACAATATAGTGTCAAGTACATACTTATAAATTGATATGCTAAACCCTAATTTTGAGTAACCCGAGATGAGGGAGACAAGCAAACACTTCTTGCACGATATGATCATAAAATACACACCTAGTGCTTGATATGTTGCTAACCACATACTTATGCACAATATAACACATGTAGTCAAACATATGGCACAACCCGACATGGGTTGAAATATCTTAAACCCGGTATGAAATCCTAGATGGGGGTTAACCCAATTTTGAGATAAGTGATACCTTATACTTGATATGAGACATGTATTGTGAATAATATAGGAGATAATTACTAGAACTTTATGCATGATACAAGGTTAAAGCTTTACCTTTTACACGATATGGGCAAAACCCTAGATGGAGAAATGGAAACTCTATATGCTTTGAAAATCAATTGTCTTTGAAGCCTGATATACCCTACTACCTTGAGATGAGTTGAAGAGCAACTAAGTATCTATCTTGTCATGTACTTATTATAAAATAAATGAACCTTGAAAGTATACAGAGGTTATAAGATCAATGGATTTATCTATTATAGGTTACGCGACATGATACCCAATATATATAACCCGATATGCTAAACGCAAGATGGAAATTGATATGTACAATCCATATGTCTCATATGATGCTTGTTGTACTCAAACCCTATTGAACTAAGACACCGTGCTATATATTTTCCTTGTGAGGTACCCTTGGTTTGGATAATCTCTAGGATCTGATCCATGAATCATAAATCTTAAGGTACGCTTACTATCTTCACCCTACTATGGTATTGGATTTTTTGTATATATGCTAGTATAAATGCTTGGCTAGTTAATTACTTGTTTGAGATACTTGTTCCATACAATTATTATATTCGTTTTGCTTGAAATATGTTGAAAAAACCTTCAACATAATTGAACTTGTCCATTATACAATCCTAATGTACTTGCCTGTATTCTCAGGGTAAGGGCTCAAGGTTGGGCGTCTTACTTGAGATGTCAAGACAAGGCAGACCATGTCGATAAAAGGGTGGATAATCTGGAGCACCCTTACAGACCCTTCCAATGGGAAGCTAGTCAATGGCCATAATATGTTGTTGAGTATAATGGAAATACACCTTAAATATGCTTTTGATAAAAGAATGTCATTAGTTGTTCTTGCCTTGTTCCATCTTATTGCTTATATGATGTTTCTAGCAACTTTTACAATATTATTAAATAGTTTACTTGCCTTTTCATAACGTACTTAATGCTTTAGCATTAATATGTTTTGTTTATCGAATTTGCAATTGCAAATGAAGATCTGCTGCTCTCAAGATGCTAAACTCTAAAACGAATCACCAATGGGTATGATTGAATCTAGAAGTGGGTACATATCTCTTATGTCCAGTTTTAGTATCTTGTTGTCTTATTGTTACTGCTTTTACATATATACTGCCTGTGTGAAATATGTTATGAGATCCATCCTAGGGATGGACGCTCTGGTCCACTCACCTTTGGCTTTGTAGCCACTAGGAGTGTATAATTAAGGTAATAAATGGATCCGTGATAGTCATTCCTCATTTAAATTTTATACCATTTTGACAATTTTTTTTGAAAAATCTTTAGCGAATTAAATCACCAAGTAAGACATAAGCTTTGTACATGTTTGTTTTCTATTTTCTTTGAAAATTTAGATGCACAAATAGTCTAAAAGGGAAAACTTTGGATCCAATTTTCCTAAATAATATCTTAACTTCCATGCTAGGCCTACTTGTCTTCAGGCTAATTCTTAGCGTAATTACTTCATAAACAAAAATTTGTTCTATTTAATCTACTTAAAATTATGTATCTATCTTAGCATCAACCTTACCACTAAATAATGTAGAAGGCACATGATGCTTGTTCGCCAGGGAAAAACCTCAAAGTAAGGAGGACTCAGTATAACACACTCCTGATTGGTCACCATGTTTTAAAATACATGTAGGAAACACATATCCCTGGTAAGGAGGAAACAACTACCCCATATCATGCAATAATCCCCACTTTAGGACAGAAAGAGGCATGGAAACCAAAAAGTTGACCGACCTAAATAACACATCCTAAAAGGAGCGGACCTAGAGTAGTCAAACTCTCAAATTTATAACCTGACACTCATACCCCCACAACTATTATACGAGGTCAGATGCAGTAATTTGGGTTGGACCACATGGACAAGGGTGGTGAGTGCTAAGGACTTAGAGCCTAAACTCAGTTACAAAAACCAAGAAAGTTGATCAAGATAATGTCCTTTACATAATAAGGGTACTCCAATAAAAAAACAAGTAAATGAAAGATAAAGAAGCAAAACAAACTTTTCATAACAAAATATGGAAGGGAACTTGGATTGGGGTTCATCTACTAACTTCACTCACCAATGTGTAATACTCACACCCATGGTATACGCTTAGCAAGATTACAAGCAATCATAATAGATGTCTAGTGTCTCCTCTCTCAATCTTAGGATAGACCTATATTATAAGGTTTTATCTCTCTCAAGGTGGCAAACAAAAAATCACAATCAATACCATATTATCATTAGCTTTATCATTCCAACATTCTCATGCATTCATGCAACTCCATAACACTTAGAGAGAGTTAGAACTACTCTTTCAAGGTACTAACAATCAAACATCACAAGATGGTATCTAATGATGTAAGTGAATTGTTAAGATCAAGAGTATGAAGACAATCTTTTTCTAAGCACATATATTCAATTGGATGCAAATATATACATGTTAGAAGAGCCTTAGTGGCTACTCCCAACCCAAGCTATGAGTTTAGCCACTCATGTTAGAGAGTAGCATTACACATTTACAAATGAACAAGGACATGTGGTACTTCTCTGGGGAAGGATTACAAGAATGAGGTGAAGCGGGATGATCTTAGTAAGGGAAGTGGATTATACACTGACTACAGTGAGGAGATGGGCACAACCGATCATAGGATGCTTCCTCCTGGACTAGGAGGGGTGCTGGAAATGATCTATTCTGCTTCCTCCTTCCATCAAAGAGGAAGGGCTGGAACAGAATAGAATGTGAAGGTGGGAGCACGCGAATATGCTTTGTCAGACTCTCATTCTTCTTCCTATCAATGAATGGTCGTGGCAGTAGGCAGTGGCGAGCTCCTTCTTCAGAAAGGTCTCCACATCCTTGGTTTAGCACGACCTCTTAGACATAGCTGGGGGTCCTCTATATATAGGCACTAGCATGAGTTCTTTACTTGTGCCCTAAGCATCGCAGATATCATCCTTGGCCCACGTGCTTAACAACCTCAAGTGATAGTTTTGTCTGGGCCACCATCGGTTGGAAGCCATCAGGTGATCATGTAGATGGACCACCGGTAGGATTAGACCATCAGTTGGTCGAGCAAACTGGCCATCAGTTCTTGAGGTCTATGTGACCATCGACTAATGACGTGGACAAACCAACAGTTGATTAGCCTGTTGGCCCATCACTTAATGGATCCACACCACCATCGGTTGGTGAGCCTACGGTCTATTCATGGGACCATCAGATGAGATCCGATGGATGTGTTGTTGTTCTGAACCGGCCATTGGTTGTAGAAACTAATGGGGTTTTTGTTCTTTGATCATATC
This sequence comes from Alisma plantago-aquatica, assembly GCA_963693085.1. Lineage (NCBI taxonomy): Eukaryota > Viridiplantae > Streptophyta > Magnoliopsida > Alismatales > Alismataceae > Alisma > Alisma plantago-aquatica. The sequence goes on along the minus strand of OY856411.1, from coordinate 913,017,695 downwards.
TACTTGAAAACTTTCTTGTTACCTTCAAGTGGGGTAGAGAGAGTAATTATGTGTAAGGTAGGAGGGAAATGAATATATGTTTGCATAATAGGAGAGAAATAGGGATAAAATAAGGCATATAATATCCACAAAATTGGACGTTATCAACTCCCCCAAACTTAAAGTCTAGTTTGTCCTCAGGCTAACAAATAGAATTAAATCATCGAATGACTTCAAAGGGCTTTATTGGTTATTTTTTTGTGAGTGTGCAAAATGTGATAATGTCAGCCTTCAGTCAAAATTTATGCATCAGGACAAGGTTTGCAGGTCTTGGGGCTCTTTCTCTTAGGTAGGAGTTGCAGAACTTGCATTGCTTGTTAATACTTTCTTTAGAAGAAAGATATCTTCTTCATGATGCACAAATGATCCTTTTCTAGGCTCTACTTGGACAATGTGATGGCAGAGGTAGCTTTCACACCCATCTTTTATTTTTTGGAATTTGTAGCTATTGTGTTTTGGAAGGCTAAAGCTATTGTGTTTCCTACATTTCTCAAGGTTGCTCAACCATGTCTTAAGGTTAGTATTATCCGATTGGGACTTGATGTAATGTCAGGTGGTTGCGTGCGACCCCCCTTTGAAATACAAGTGTGTAAAAGTTGGCTTCTGGACTCCACTACGAGCATGGCATATCTTCATTCTTGAGTGCATCTATACGCCGATCGGGCAAAGTCCTTCAACATCTTCCCAGGAACAACTCTCATAATTTGATTCCTCCCTATTTTATCCATGCTCACTTGCTTTGGGATGATAGGATTTTGGGGAAAATTTGAGCTACAATGTGTCTTTTGATCCCAGAGTAGGGATTATTACACCAGAAGGGGTAGTTGTTTCCTCCTTGCTAGGGTCATGCATTTTCCTACCTATACTTTGAAACTTGGTTATTAATCAGGAGTGTATAGAACGAGTCCTCCTTACTTTGAGGTTTTTCCCTGGGAAACAAGAATCCTCGTGCCTTCTACATTATTTTGAGGTAAGGCTGACACTAAGACATCACCAAACTTGGAATTTCAAGTAGATTAAATTGCCAAAATTGTCATTCTTGAAGTAATTACGCTAAGAGTTAGCCTGAAGACAAGTAAGCCTAAGCATGGGAGTTAAGATATTATCCAGGAAAATTGGATCCAAAATTTGCCTTTCAGACTATTTTTGCATCAAAAGTTTCATGGAAAAGAGAATATAAACCTGTGCAAAGATTATGACTTACTTGATGATTTAATTCGCTCAAGATTTCTCATAAATTTTGGTCAATATGGTAGAAATATATAAATGATGAAATGCGTACCACATTTTCCTATTTAGGACCCTCCCCCAAACTTATTATTCACCCTGTCCTCTATGTGTCAGAGGATGAGGTTGATCTAGAATAGATGAGCTAGATTTGATAGTTTATGAATGACCTATCAGAGGATAGGATCTTCATTGTATACTGACCTCAAATATGGTGGTATTAGTCCTCCTGGTAGTGCTCGATCATTTGGTCTAACATGGCTAACATTTACATCCAAAAGAGCACGTAGAAGACACAATCATTTGATTGAGGTTTCCTGCTGGGGGAACTGGTGATAGAACTATGGATTCTCGAACTTTAGATCATCTTGTACATGGTGACCATATATGTGTATCAGATCCACGATCTTTTTTGCCACTTGGGCAACTTTTTCTTCAATGACGTTGCTAGCATTTTTATGATATTTTGTGCGCTTATTGCTGAACATGGTGTCTAAACTATTATAGAAGATGGAAGTTCCATTTATAGTGTCAACTGATAGAAGCACCCAGTTACCATCATGTAGGATGAGCATAAAGATCCATCTTGTGACATTGTATTTTAAGTGCTCAATTAGCCTCTACAACTCACTAGACTCCTTTGATGTAACATTTCCTACTATTTCATAGAATGCCATGTAGACCTTGGATAGCTCGTCGTCCAGAAGGAGTTGGCAAGAATCCATGATGTTTGAAGAAAGTACTATAGTCAAGGCAACCACACTCGATCCAACAATGGCTACTGACATCCCAAGGCAACCTGTTGGGTTTTAGGGAAGGAAGAGAAGGCAGCGGAAACAAAAAATTTCTCCCCCAAACCCAGCACGAGGAAACACGTCAACGTCTATATAATAGGAAAGGATGGTTTGTGGAATCATACCTTGTCCCAAGGCTTGTTTGGCGACAATACCTCGCGCAATGCGCGGTCTTCAACTCCGGTCTTGGAGAGTGTCTGTGTAGCTCCTGGTCGCACCAGGATTGACGACTCCTCCTCCTACCGGACTGTCGGATGACAGTTGTCCTCCTAAGCGGCAGAAACCTCCCTCCTCTGTAGTAGTCCACACGGACCACCTGGAACTCCACACTCCTTGTCCCAGAAGGAAGTGGAAGGAGTCACACCCTCCTGTTGACGTACTAGTCACCAACACACTCTCCTGCTGCCAGTAGCAACTGTAGTTGTCCTTCCCTTGCTGCACCTCCCTTTGCGGGAAGCACTTGCTCGGGCTCTCTCTTGGTTACCAAAACCAGAGAGAACGACAACTTTGTAGAGAAACTGGTTGCACTGAGTTGTTCATTGAGAAGCCCCCAATACCCCTATATATAGGAGGGTCATGGGACAGGGTTCTCCATCCCGGGCAATGCGGGACTAAAAGCAGGAGTAGAAGGGTTCGAGATTTTCCACAAAAAGCAACCAACTCGCAACCTGAACCGATCAGTTCACAAGTGAACCGGTCGGTTGGGAACCTGAATCGGTCAGTTGGAACACCAACCGATCGGTTGGGACCCATGAGCCGATCGGTTCACTTCTGAACCGGTTGGTTCGTGGTCCTGATCAATTCCCGATTGACTTTCCTTCTTTTGTTTCTAATTGGTATCGAATACCAATCCTTGTTCCAATCAAATTGGGCAAGTGAAACACAAGGAAAATCCTCACCGACCTGACTTTCCCAACTTGCTCGGTTGCACCAGTTGAACCGATCATTTCAACACTTGAAGCAATCCTTTCACTCTGACCATGAGCTGATCGACTCAACACTTGAGCCGACCGGTTCAACAACCTCAGCCGACCGGTTCAACACTTGAGCCAATCGGTTGGGAGTGCAGGTTGTGCAGAATCAGTCAATTGCGATTTCAATCAATCCGATACTCCAATCAATGCGTCCAACACCTTGAACCATATGATATTGATCTATCGACTAATTGCGTGTTTAATTGAACTACTAAACTCCTTTAGTAATCAATCTAAACATTGATTGTGGACAAAACTCCTCTTCCAGGTTAAATCCTATGTGTGTGACCCTGCAGGTCCATTTCACGTTGGCAGTGAAAGTCCATAACACTTATGACTTCACAAGCAAAGAGCGGTGCCTAGTGACACATCAGTGCTACCCAAGTGAAAGTAGAAAGTTGGAGAACAACTTTCATCCTACAATCCGTGAATGGTGTTACATCGAATGTATAATTCCTTTGTCACTGATATCCCGAATGAACTCGAGGCATGGAACAGTCATCCTGTCAATGTTCATTCACTTTCTTGATCTCAGAGTAGATTGAACGAGATATGTATGACATCAATATCACATACTGATTCGCACATGCATGCGCACACCTATCTCAATCTTACTCATCAAGTAGCCTTGGATATCAAACTCCCTCAGGAGGGAAAAATCCCATATCTATCACTCACCCCTCAAAGCCCCATGTGTCAAAGCCACCCAATCATCACCTTTATAACAACCCATGTTTCAGGACTGCGTTTGATGATGTCAAAGTGTGCCCAACGACATGTGTTGAGTGTAGTGATTTTAGGTCAAAGAATCACACTCACCACCATCACTGTGAGTACTGACTGTGACTACCATGTCATGGTTCCATGTGTCAAACTCACGGTGGGTCTGTCCGGTACACTTATTCTCTAACAAGTACCTATGTGTTTGGTTTGATATCTCTATATCATGACTAATGAGATTCTGTCATCAACCAACACCACAATCTAGTCTTGTGTGTCATTGTTGTCTATCTACCTTCCACAATGACATCCGACTAGGGACATAACAAGAATGTACAAACTCTTAGCATCCGTATGGTCTCATCGTTCAGGTCCTCAACCTGAAAGCATACGTCATTGAGTACTGTCATTCTCTAGACATTCAATCTGTTCTATCACTATCTCATATGACTGAACCAGAAAGAATTGGAAGCTTGCCTTTGATGTTTATCAAATCAATCTTAATGTATCCCACCAATCATCCCATGATTGGCTCTCAGGGCATACATACCAACAGACTCCCACTTGCACTGCGAGCCAATCACCCTTGAATCATATTCATAGTGATCATTAAACATGTCCCACATGTTACTGTGCTCTAGTGCCAACACAGTGAGTAATGGAAACACCTTACCAAAGTCAGTATAAATTGCATGTCTCACATCTCTTCGCTATACGTCACACGTATGAGATGTAGTTGCTGTAATATGCGATCTAGTATTCCTTTGCTAACCTTTAGCCACATTGAATGATCAATGATTCCATACTTGTCATCAATGAGTGGAATATCTATAAGTTCATCTCATGAACTTCCAGATCCATATAGTATCCATTGCTGTTCTCTAACACACAGATACTCGGCATTTCCTTTTAAATGGCTTTATTGGAACACTTCCAATTATCAACAAACTTTCACTTTTATATATCCTATATATATTTTGCGATTATTTCTGTCCTTTCGAAAGTTCGCATCAATGTAACTCTTTACATAGAACTCTTCCTTATCTCCATGGAACCAGTACTTCACAAGCACATATCAAGTTCTCATGGTATTCCAGTAACCCTTACTGGAAGTAGACAGACATCCACTCATCATGTCCCACATACGAGTTATCAGGATGAGTACATCATATTGTTATGCCATACATACAAAATGATGATTGCATTTTATTCTTGCTATGTCATACATGCAAGATAATGGGATGATTACATACATGATAGATCATATCTATTCTTAGTGTTCCCATTCTTCATAAGAATTGGACACTTGGCCTTGGGATACTAACTGCATGTAATATGGACAAGTTTTCTCCCAATGAATCTGTGCATACTGAACACTTAAGTACAAATTGCCAATGTATGCTTTCTCTTTTCAGGTCAAGAGTTTTTCGAGAGCTATCTCTATAGATCTCTATTCCTATCACATAGGAAACATCTCTATCTTCCATAAAGATAACTTGTACTTTTGGATTTCCATTCTAGAACAATTCCATTTCACATCAACATGTGGAATGTGAACACGCTCCCACTAAATCACAGATCCCTACTTTATCTTTGACATATCAGTCAAACCCTTTGACTATATTATCAAAGTAAAGATCCAATTCTGAGTTCCTTGTACTCAATCAATCACATTGATTAGTCCATTGTAACTTATAGACTTCATTTGCATTAGTGGATTCATAAACCTTATAGGTTGTGTCACGTACACATCCTTATTTTATTCCTCATAGGAATGCGGTTTTAGTATCCATATGCCAAATATCTTAGTCATTAAGTTGCAATCAACAAGCATCATCCTTCTCAAAATGTTATCCATGTATCCTAACACTTAAGATTCATTTGCACTTATGGATTTCATCTAATGAGTGCTACCATCAAGGTCATACCTTATGGTTCACATGGACGTCATTTAGGATATAATGGTCATAAACCATAACTCAAAATTCGGTTCCTCATATTCATCTAGATAGTTGACTCATCACATGAACAACTCATCACATGAACAACTCATCACATAGATAATTGAGGTGTATCTGTTAAGGATATAAGAACTCACAACCCTTGTGATTCTTAATTTCCTTTATTAGTGTGGGGTATTCTTTTAATAAGAAGAATTCAGTTATTTGATAATCATTCTCTAACTCCTTAGAGTATGATTCCTTCTTGATTTAGACATCACCATGCCTTAATCATGAATTCACTATGATACACTATCATAATCACTCATAAGGATATCAAACATTTGGTCCAAGTATTTCATTCATTGATCTCCTCAAGAATTAATACTTTACCAAATTTGTACTTCATCTATGATAATCTTGAACACTTCAAGATACTCATATTGGTATTTCTATAAACACTGTTTGAAGTATTAGCATTTGCTCCAATAGGTATGTAAATACATCACATGTATTATACCTAATAGGATAATCATTCTCTCACTACCATTAGTGTAGATTGATTAATCATGTCCAAGATATTCATGTCTCTTACTGGTTCTCTAGCCAAAAGAGTCTATATTTATCCATCACTTGGAAACTAGAAATGAATTTCTCATGATTGATGCTAATTTGATTGTTTGAGTTATCTAATAACTTTTAGGTATCATTTTATCTTATGCATATCGAATACCATAAGATAAACAAGGTATTGCCACAAAGATCATATCTTTATGATTGAAAACTCAACTTTATTAATTGCCATCATTGTCATACAATATGCAAAATAAAATGTTTCTATCTTTTGGCAATATATGAAATAACAGTTCATAACTGTATTACATGCCTTGTAGGCAGAAAATAAACTAAAAGATACTCCTATCTATGGCAGAAACACTTGCTTCAATGATGGGTACTTCTTTCTTGGTCCTTTCACAAAGGCCATCACTTCTTTGAGGATCTTGCATATCATATATGATAGATCCATATCTTGGTATCATATACCTTAGATAAAGAAGTGGTTCATTTCATGATACCTTAGGTGGAGATCTCCATCCCCTCCTTCATCTTATTTTGTTCTTCCAGATATAGGGGTCAATCCCTCATACACCCTTTCCCCATGTGCCTTGAGGCTGAAGACGGCTTGGATTGCTGGCTAGCATCAGAACACTTCTTTGCTTTGCCCTTGTCCTTTCCCTTAAGAATTACCTTTTCTTTGATCACATCAAAGATTATGGTTTGTCTTTCTTCATCTTTGCCTCTACTATCCTCAACATATCCAACAACTCTGTCAATGCTTGTCAAAGCTGTTCATGTTGTAGCTTATCATGAATTGTATGATCATCGCAACATTTGCAGTATCATACCAATAGCCAACTCTTGGCTCAGAGGGAATCCTTCTTAGTCAGGTTTTCCACATACCCAATCATATTGAGTGTGTGAATACCTCACTGGATCTCCTTCTGTCATGACATACTAGGACAGTGTCCTTGAGACATCATATGTCTCATGTTGTCTCTGCAGCTCATAGTTCAGAGAATACAACATCAAGCACTCCTCATCAATGTCTTCCTCGGTATGCTTCCATAAGCATACTTTCAGCCATTGATGTGGTGGGATCGAGTTCATCTGGTTCTGGTATAATTAGGACTTAGAGCTTTCGCTCTTTGAGAACACTTCTCATCATCCTAACCAGTCATGGAATTATTCCCATTTAATTTGTTGGTCTCAAAGACCGATCTCAAATAAAGTGATTATTGTTGATTAACCATTTATTTTAACAAAAGGAAATATATGCAATTTTAGTCCAAAACTCATTTTGACTTATTTGATTGATTTGAAAGTTTGACGATATAATTAGGCCTTTAATTAATTATCGCTCCCACTATTTTACTTGAAATTGATAGCCCTCACCATCAATTTGGAAGATTGCAGCGTACAACCTTCTAGTGGGCAAGATCCCGAAATCCTCTAAGTCTTGAGTCAGCTAGGGCTGATCGCCAACAACTTAGATCTCTCAGGTAGGCAACTTTTGCCAATTGCATCATATGCAACTCTTGATAAGATTTCATATGCAACTCCTTGCCAGGATCATCTCCATGCCTCAAGGCCCTAGATCCTATCTAGGTCACCTTGTTAAGTCCGACCCAAAGCAAACACGATGAATATGCACCCTGTTTGGGCAGACCCACACATTCATCCTTCACACTTCCACGAGATAGACGGTGCACCACACTTGGGTGTGCCCACACTTGGTCGATCAAGCTTTTCACGTGTGTCACATTTGGAAGGCATCTAAAATTTAATATTTTAATGAGGGATTTGGTTTTTATATACATATACATATCCAATCACCACAATACATAGTACGTATCATATACATGCTATATCCCACAGAAAACATGCACAAATGATAAAAAGCGATGATTATGGCCATCCTAATGTGATTCCTTGAGCCAAGAGGAATCACGGTCATCTAGGTCAACATCACATGCAACCTGTACAAGATGAACATCTGTGCCTTGCCATCTGAGTTGATCAACTCATCACATAAATGATCTGTACTCTGTAGCCGGTCGTCTGGGTGCCACCAGCCGATTGGTTGGCTCCTCCAACTGATCGGTTCGCCTGGACGTCGTGCATCTCATCATGTCCGCCACCCGCTCGTCTCGCTCCTCGAACCGGTCATCAACTGATCAGTTCAAACCCTGAACTGACCGTCTTGAACATCAACCGATCGGTTCATGCCTTGAACCGATCGTTTCAGCTGTCATCTTGATGTCCGCCGGTCTTTGACATAATAGGAAATAAAAAACTATCCTATTTATTACATTGCTTTAAAAAGGGAAACCCCGAGTTACATTCGGGGGGAGCAAAGGTAGGAAAGAATATCGAATTATTTCGAGTTACATCAGGAATAAGAGAGGGAAGATCGGTGCGCAGACCGAGATGCAAGCAACCACAAACAACCACACACAGATAGGGGTTTATAGGCCATAATCGTGCTACACACATCCATCACAAAACTCGTTTAAAGGCGACGCGTATCGAGTGCATTAATAATACATATCATATATGTAATTTTGGATTTGTGGATTTAGGATTGGACATGCATAAAGCCAATTATTATTCGCATCGTATGCAATAAATAAAGGCGACAAACCAAAATCGATCATATCGATATTCCTAAAATATAGAGCAGTTGACGTGGCTCTGATACCACTGTTGGGTTTTAGGGAAGGCAGAGAAGGCAGTAGAAACAAAAAATTTCTCCCCCAAACCCAGCACGAGGAAAGGCGTCAACGTCTATATAATACGAAAGGATGGTTTGTGGAATCATACCTTGTCCCAAGGCTTGCTTGGCGAAAATACCTCGCGCAATGCGCAATCTTCAACTCCGGTCTTGGACGGTGTCTGTGCAGCTCCTGGTCGCACCGGGACTGACTCCTCCTCCTCCTCCTCCTACCGGACTGTCAGATGAAAGTTGTCCTCCTAAGCGGCAGAAACCTCCCGCCTCTATAGTAGTCCACACGGACCACCTGGAACTCCACACTCCTTGTCCCACAAGGAAGTGGAAGGAGTTGCACCCTCCTGTTGACGTACTAGTCGCCAACACACTCTCCTGCTTCCAGTTGCAACTGCAGTTGTCCTTCCCTTGTTGCACCTCCCTTTGCGGGAAGCACTTGCTCAGGCTCTCTCTTAGTTACCAAAACCAGAGAGAACGACAACTTTGCAGAGCAACTAGTTGCACTGAGTTGTTCATTGAGAAGCCCCCAATACCCCTATATATAAAGGAGGGTCATGGGACATGGTTCTCCATCCCGGGCAATGCGGGACTAAAAGTAGGAGTAGAAGGGTTCGAGATTTTCCACAAAAAGCAACCAACTCGCAACCTGAACCGATCGGTTGGGGACCTGAACCGGTCGGTTGGAACACCAACCGATCGGTTGGGACCCATGAGCCGATCGGTTCACTTCTGAACCGGTCGGTTCATGGTCCTGATCAGTTCCTGATTGACTTTCCTTCTTATGTTTCTAATTGGTATCGAATACCAATCCTTGTTCCAATCAAATTGGGCAAGTGAAACGCAAGGAAAATTCTCACCGACCTGACTTTCCCAACTTGCTCGGTTGCACCAGTTGAACCGATCATTTCACTCTAACCATGAGTCGATCGACTCAACACTTGAGCCGACCAGTTCAGCAACCTCAGTCGACCGGTTCAACACTTGAGCCGATCAGTTGGGAGTGCCGGTTGTGCAGAATCAGTCAATTGCAATTTCAATCAATCCAATACTCCAATCAATGCATCCAACACCTTGAACCATATGATATTGAGCTATCAACTGCTTGAGTGTTTAATTGAACTACTAAACTCCTTAAGTAATCAATGTAAACATTTCTTGTGGACAAAACTCCTCTTCCAAGTTAAATCCTATGTGTGTGACCCTGCAGGTCCATTTCACGTTGGCAGTGAAAGTCCATAACACTTATGACGTCACAAGCAAAGAGCGGTGCCTAGTCACACATCCGTGCTACCCAAGTGAAAGTAGAAAGTTGGAGAACAACTTTCATCCTACAATCCGTGAATGGTGTTACAGTGAATGTATAATTCCTTTGTCACTGATATCCCGAATGAACTCGAGGCATGGAACATTCATCCTGTCAATGTTCATTCACATTCTTGATCTCAGAGTAGATTGAACGAGATATGTATGACATCAATATCACATACTGATTCACACATGCGTGCGCACGCCTATCTCAATCTTACTCATCAAGTGGCCTTGGATATCAAATTCCCTCAGGAGGGACAAATCCTATATCTATCACTCACCCCTCAAAAGCCCCATGTGTCAAAGCCACCCAATCATCACCTTTATAACAACCCACGTTTCAGGACTGCGTTTGATGATGTCATAGTGTGCCCAACGACATGTGTTGAGTGTAGTGATTTCAGGTCAAAGAATCACACTCACCACCATCACTGTGAGTAATGACTGTGACTACCATGTCATGGTTCCATGTGTCAAACTCACGGTGGGTCTGTCTGGTACACTTGTTCTCTAACAAGTACCTATGTGTTTGGTTTGATATCTCTATATCATGACTAATGAGATACTATCATCAACAAACACCACAATCTAGTCTTGTGTGTCATTGCTGTCTATATACCTTCCACAATGACATCCGACTAGGGACATAACAAGAATGTACAAACTCTTAGCATCCGTATGATCTCATCGTTCAGGTCCTCAACCTGAAAGCATACGTCATTGAGTATTGTCATTCTCTAGACATTCAATCTGTTCTATCACTATCTCATATGACTGAACCAGAAAGAATTGGAATCTTGCCTTTGATGTTTATCAAATCAATCTTAATGTATCCCACCAATCATCCCATGATTGGCTCTCAGGGCATACATACCAACAGATCATAGGAGATCAACATGGAACAACTTGATAATCAATTTCTACCAAGGGATGAGGAACACAATGAAATTTGGTGTGATATATTCCAAAACAAGAAATATAAAGCCACCAAGTTTGGTGATGTTGATGCCCTAGAGAAACTTGGAATAAACGGAAGGGAGAAAAGGATTTTTGAGGAGTTGGGGATTTATAAAATCTAATTCAACAAGATGACTTCTTACGACGACCTCACCTAAGAATTCATGTCCTCCATCAAGAAGTTGCTAGTATTCAACAATGAAATATCAGAGTCCAGAGGTGAATATAAACTACAAGTCTGTATTATCAAGAAGGATTACACCCTGACCAAAAGATGATTAAACTCAATCTTCACCGACTCTGTTGAGCAAGTAGAATGTTCTAACAAGGCATGGGGATATAGGGATGCAAGGGGTGTGCTGACTGATAAAACTTGGGAGAAACTTTCGGGGGACTCTAGGTACAATTTTGGTAAATCAAAGGCTTCCATGATGCACTCTCAATTCATGATGGTAGTTCACAAGATCTTCACAAACTCCTTGATTTTAAGATTAGATACATTTAATGTAACCCGACTAAACCTCCACATCATGTGGAGCTTAATGGATGAGAAATCCATCAATATTGGAAAAGTCATGATTGAGAAGTTGGTTGTTGCAAGGGATGGAGGGCCCTCGTGAGTACTATATGGGGGGTCTAATCACCTACATTGCATACCAACTAGGATATCCTAAAAACCTAAAGTACTTCCTAAGATAAGAGGGGGATTTCCTAGTAGATGCAAAATATTTGACAACAACTAATGTTTTAGCGAGGAAAAAATAGAACTATGCCTATAAATTATGTAGGACAAAATATCTTCTACCTCTCCCAAAACTGAGCAATTATGACTGTGAAAAGCTTTTCTTCCAAGAAGAAGAGATTATGAGGTTGGCATCTCAACAAGTTGTAAGCATAAGAAAGCCAACCGAGAAAATAAGGAAGCAACCAAAAGAGCTGGGTACTAAGAAAATGACAAGAAAAAGAGTAGTCATGCGTGCCCTTGAAGGGTTAGCAAAGAAACCCACCACACCTAAAGTTATTGACTTAGAGGAAGATGAAAAAGGGACTATAAAGACTCCACCAACCACCACTACATTGGAGACAGTGGCACCTGAGGTGACTACCATCATCCACAAAAAGGTGGCAGTGGAAGTAGCTATCACAAAACATAAAGAACAAAAAAATATGAATAAAGCTTCACACCACAAAGAACATCAAGAGGCAGGCCAAGGTAGCAAAGCAAATGATTCAGTGGGGGAATCTGTGTGAAAGAAGCTAAGGGAAGAAACCCAAGAGAGGAAAGTTGTGCAACTTAAGCTAAGTAAGCTACCAATGGGAGAACATTGAGAATCTGCCAAAGAAAATGAGGCAGATCATGAAGTGAACTCCATTAGCCGACCCAGACAACAACAATGGCCAGTAACAACAACAAAGTTCATGGAAATAGGACAAGAGATTGACAACCTTTGTGAGATCCTCTCATATCTACCCTATATATTTTAAATGTAACTTCATACATATCCACTCTAACCACACAACTATAGAACTATCAACTGACATGCCCCGACTCTCAGTTTGCCACTCCAAACGTAGAAATTGGTTGTGATTCAAGTACAAATCATACATGTATTGAAAAGAGAGACCAACGAACTTGCCATCATAAGAAAGGAGCATGATGACCTGCGCCAAGAGAACCAAAAACTACGAGAGGAAGCGACAAAGATGAAGGAAGCCAGCTCTAGCAACAACAAGGAATCTATTCAAAGGTAACACACAATCACCTTCGAGCCATCCCTTACAGTGGACACATATGTGTATCTGAAGGCCAACATGCTACTAGCCTCTATGCAACCAGGCAAAGAAGCATTACTAAATGAAGCTGCCAATTCTGTATGCACTCTTCAACTAGAGGAGGAGGAATCAAGGGAGATTGCTCATAACAGGAGAGTGCCCACTGGGGATGATAACCTTACCACCTCCCTAGCCTTTATAAGGCATTCAACAAACAACAATGAAGACAAGGGACCCAAAGTATTGTGGAATCAAAGTACCCTTCAACCTTCAGAACTAGCAACTCCCATAGTGCATGAATAAGTAGAGGGAGAGAATGATGCCAGAACCATAACACCTAAAGTAATGTGGAAGTTGACAGAAACAACCAAAGATGTAATGGATGGGCTAGAGCCAGTGTCAAACTACAAGGCCACACTTCCTCCACTTGATTATGATAGTTTCATGAATGAGATAATTCTTGATGAACCAATCACGAGTGGCGGCCAACCTTTTTCCTTCAAGGCAAAGTTAGAACAAATGGCATTGGAAATTGATGATGGGAACATGGATCACATGTTTGCTAATGTGCCACCCAAATAGGAGAATCTAGTGTTCCCCAACCCCCTATAACCTCTGTCAGCAAGGCAAGTCCAAGACCAACAACAACACCTCCACTTCCATGTAAGATGGAGAACATGGACATGACTTCAATAACATGGATGTTGGTATGTGAGATTCATGTCCTAGTTGACATACTAGACAACAAATAATCAAGACAAGATGTCATCTAATGCAACAATCAATACCATCTGACAAGGGATGACCTACGTTCTACTTTTCAGCATCAAATAAATATAAGCAAAACCTTTTTCAAGATTTGTACAACATCAAATATTTCATGCATAGAGATAAAAATGGGCCAATATTCAATGCAACATCCTACTAGGAGCTACACATTTTCAAATAAATAAGTCATACCACATCTATCTAAGAACTGCAAGATGTGCTAGATAGAAACTAAGCCTTAAAGTTTGTCACTTTGCCTTTCAAAGCCTTTAACCACTGGCTCCTCATTGTGGCTAACCTTTCAAAAAGGAAAGTCATCACATAAAACTATAATGCCAAAATGTGCCATGTGGAAGAAGGGTCTTTGAGAAACTAGAGCATAGGATGATACAAGAAGTCCCAACCCACCTTAAGAGGTTGATACAAGGAGTCATGTAATGTCCTAGGATTTGAGGCCTTGGATAACATGATATTAAAAGGAATGATTGGACTACCCATATCACCAAGGTGCACCTCCTTTTTCGAGAGTCCATCACTAAAGAACTCATAGTTAAGCATGCTCAGCTTGGAGTAGTACTAAGATAGGTGACCAGTTGGGAAGTTGACCTTGACTTGCGCGTTAGTGAGGATAAAGCATGTAGGGCGTTATTGCAAGATGGATCTTTGTGCCCATCCTACATGATGGTCATTGTGTGCTTCTATTAGTTGACACCATAAATGGTACTTCCATCTTCTATAACAATTTAGACTCCATGTTCAACAATAAGCACACAAAATATCATAAATCTGCTAACAACATCATCAAAGAAAAAGCTGCCCAAGTAGTAAACAAGATTGTAGAGATGATACACATATATAGACTCCATGTACAAAACAATCTCAAGATAGAGAAGCCACCGTTCTTTCACTGGTTCCCCCAACAAGAACCTCAATCAAATGATTGTGGCTTTTACATGCTAATCTAGATGCAAATGTTGGCTATGTTGGACTAGAAGATTGATCACTACCAAGAGGAAAAATATCACCATCTCTGAAGGAAATATACAATGAAGATCTTATCCTCTGAATGGTCACTCATAAAGGATCATCTCTAACTCTCCTATTCTAGATCAACCCCATCCTCTGACACCCTAGGGATAGGGTGAATGATAATTTTAGGCAGATTCCAGAACAGGCAAACGTGGTACATCTTTCCTCATTCAATTTTTCTACCATTTTAACTAAAATTCTTAAAACATCTTGAGCTACTTAAATCAAAAAGTAAGATATAAGCTTTGAAAATGTTTATATTCTCTTTTATTTAAAATTGTTGATGCACATATAGTATAAAAAGGGAAAATTTAGATCCACATTTTCCTGGATAATATCTTAACTCCCATGCTTAGGGTTACTTGTCTTCAGGCTAACTCTTAGCATTATTACTTCAAGAATGACAATTTTGGCTATTTAATCTACTTAAAATTCGAGTGTGATAATGTTTTAGCATTATCCTTACCTCAAAATAATGTAGAAGGGATGTGGATGCTTGTTCCCCAGGGAAAAACCTCAAAGTAAGGAGGACTCAGTCTAATACACTCTGGATTGATCACCATGTTTCAAAGTATAGGTAGGAAAATTCATAAACCTGGAAGGGAGGAAACAACTACCCCATCTGGTGCAATAATCCCTGCTTTGGGATCAAAAGAGGCATGGTAGCCCAAACTTTTCCACAAAATCCTATCATCCCAAAGCCTGTGAGAATGAATAAAAGTTGAGAGGAATAAAATTATGAGAGTTGTGCCTAGGAAGATGTTTAAGGACTTTGCATAGCTGGAATATAGAGGCACTCATGAATGCAAATATGTAATGCCCAGTAGTGGAGTTTGGAAGCCAACTTTTACACGCCTGCATTTCAAGGGGGGGGACCTCAGGCAACCACCTGACATTACATCAGGGCCCAATCGGGCAACACTGTCCTTAATACAACTAACATGGTTGAGCAACCCTGAGAAATGTAGTAAACATAGTAGCTTTAGTCTACCCAAACACAATAGCTAGGAATTAAAAATAAAATAAAATATGGGTGTGAAAGCTACGTTCACTAGAACCTTAAGCAAGTATAGCCTAGAAAAGGATCACCATTGAATCATGAAGAAGATATCAATATGCTAAAGAAAGTTGTAATAGGAAATGTCAGTACTACAACTCCAACCTGAGAGAAAGAGCCCTGAGACCTACAAGGCCTTGTCCTGATGCATACATTTCGACTTAAGGTTGACATTATCACATTTTTCACACTCGCAAAAAAACCCATTAAAGCCCTTCGAAATCATATGATGCTTTAATTGTATTTGTTAGCCTGAGGACAGACTAGACTCTAAGTTTGGGGGAGTTGATAACATCCATTTTTTTGGATATTATATCTCTTATTTTATTCCTATTTCTTTGTTGTTGCGCAAACTTATATTCACTTCCCTCCTATATTGCACATAGTTACTCTCTATACCCCACTTGAAGGTAACATGAACATGTTCATGCAGATATGATCAAATAATAGAACCCCCATTGGTTTCTATAACCAATGGCCGGTTTAGGGAGAACAACAACACGGCTATTGAATCTTAACCAATGGTCCCATGAACAGACCACAATCTCTCCATCCATTGGCCGTGTGGATCCATCAAGCGATGAACTGGTATGATGATCAACTGTTAGTCCATCTACGTCATCAGTTGATGCTCAAACAGACATCGCCAACCGATGGCCTATTTGCTCGACCAAATGTAGGTCTAGTAGACCCACCAACCGATGGTCCAGTAGACCCACCTACTGGTGGTCTGTCTACATGATCACCCGATGGCTTCCAGCCGATGGCGGCCCAGACATAACTATTACTCAAGGCCATTAACTGCATGGCCCAAGGATGATACCTAGGACTCTTGGGGTGCAAGTAAAGAACATTGTGCTAGTGCCTATATATAGAGGAACACCAACTACGTCTGAGGGGTTGCACTACACCAAGGATGGGGAGACTCTACCAGAGAAGGATCTCACCACCGCCTACCGCCACCTCCATGGATTGAGAGGAAGAAGGACGAGAGTCCGATGGAGCATGTTCCCATGCTACTGCCTTCACATTCCATTTTGTTCCATCCCTTCATCTTTGACAAAGGAGGAAGAAGTGCATATCATCTCCAACACCTCACCTAGTCTGGGATGAAGCATCCTACCATCACTTGTAGCCATCAGCCGTCTATAGTCAGTGTATCGTCCACTTCCCTTACTCGGATCATCCCGCTTCACCTCATTCTTGTAATCCTTCCCCATATCAGTACCCCATTTCCTTGTTCATTTGTAAATCCGTAATGCTACTCTCTAACATGAGTTTCTAACCTCATAGATAGGCTAGGGAGTATCCACTAAGGCTCTCCCAATATGTATATACTTGCATACAATTGAATATATGCTCTTAGCAAAGATTATCTTCATACTCTTGATCATAGACCTTCACTTGCATGATTAGATACCGTCTTATGATGTTTGATTGTTAGTACCCTAAAATAGTAGTTCTAACTCTATCTAAGTGTTACAGAGTTGCATGAATGCATGCGAATGTTGGAGTGCTAAAGCTAATGATCATATGGTCATTATTGTGATTGTTTATTTTCCACCTTGAGAGTGAGAGAGAGAACCTTATAATCTAGGTCTATCGTAAGCTCAAGATAGGAGGGACTAGAAATCTATGATGATTGCTTGTAATCTTGCTAAGGGTATACCATGAGTGTGAGTATTACATGTTGGTGAGAGATCTTAGTTGGTGAACCCCGTTCCAAGTTCCCGTCCATATTCTGTTACTACAAGTTTGTTTTGTTTCCTTGTTTTATTTCTTTATGTTTTTTTCACTTGTTTATGTGGTTAGAGTAACCTTGTTTCATAAGGTACATTATCTTAATCTACTTATTGGTTCATGCAACTGATATAAGTCTCTAAGTCCTTATCACTCACCACCCATGTCCTTGTGGTTCAACCCTGATCACTACAACAAACCCCATATAATAGTTGTGGTGGCTTGAGTGTCGGGCTATAAATTCAAGATCCTGACTACTCTAGATCCTCTCCTTTTTGGGATGTGTGATTTTGGCCAATCAGTAATGAACATAAATTTGTGATAATTTGTCGAAACTTATGATAATGCATGCATGCTTCAAGTAATTAGTGACATGGGTCTCGATAACTCACCTTTAATTACTATGGGGATAAGGGATGTGAAACACTAATGTACAAGAGAAGTCATACCATGACAAAATACTAAGTAATGATAAAATAAATGAATTGGGAGGATACACCCTTGATGTTTTATAATAATACTACACAAATCTATATGTGCATGCAATGGTGGTGTATGCATTGACATAAGGTTATTTTCTTAAACATTATGGATTTTTGGCTTGATCTTTGATTATGATCTTATATGAATTTTGAGGAAAAAACTCTTTAAAGGCTGGAGTGATGTGACCACTTGACTTTTTATCTCTTCCAAAATGTGTATCATTCTCTCTACCTTTATCAATTTCCATCCCGAAGTTCAATTTCATGTTTTGATTACTTTTTGTGCTCTATTTTGGTCACAAATCACTGCATATTCCATGATGTGACAATAATGTCAATGTAGATCAAAGTTCTGTGTGTCAATGCACCATAATCTTGCAGTTGAAATTGAACCTGATCATTGTTCCCTTCTTTCAAATTATATAGGATTCAATTGTGATTTCAACAGTGCAAAAGTTAAGGCAATCAAATCTATAAATTCCAACTTGTGGAAATTTGAAGATGCCTTTTTAACATTGTTTTCCCTCTCCTTTCCTTACTTCATGAACCGGTCTGCCTTGGACCCATCAAGGGTTCACTGCCCAAAAATGGTTCACTTAGACAACTCAGGGATCTGGATATTTGTTTCTCATCCAATCACAACTCTCTGATCTCTTAGACATGGACGTAACCCTTGATCCAATGGTGGTGGTGTCTTCTTCATCATCTTTACAATCCTTGCCTTTGGATGAATATGAGCATTTGCAAGGTCATCTTTGCTTGCCCCATTGGATAAATGGGATGTGATTTCCTTCCTCTTTCTTCTTCCCCTCTCTTTTCCACCTTTTCCCCTCTTTTTTGCTCCCTTAAAGAACCCATATCCACATTGTTCTTCTCCTCATTTTGGACAGTTATGTCACTTTGACCCATTTTCTCAGCCACACCCTAGTCACTCTTGGTGAGGGCTGAATAACACACTGGATCCTTAATGGATCAGTCGGCTCCTTTACGTGAGCCCTTGGGAATGGGAGCAATTGCGGGTCAGAGCTTTGGCGAGGGCCATCACCTTGGATTACCTTGCTTTTTTGAGCATCCTGGCCACAAAGAAGACAATGGACCACCATTCATCCTAGGGTAGATGTCATTGTGGATGACACAGATAGAGCCCCACATTGCTCCCACAAGAAATTGGGAGTGTACAAACCAATCTTCATCTAGAGACCATGTTCATCACATGATTTTTGGAAACCATTTTCATTTCCATAAAGTTATTGATCAAAAACATCAAAAGTTGTTATCTCTCAAACCCATTGGCTCAAACATGTAATCCAATATATCATTATTCTCAACTCGATGAGATATACAACATAGACTTGTTATAGACTCTAGTTCCATCTTTGTGTCCCATGTTTCCCCTAAAGTTACTAACTTGGATAGAATATTGATGAATGATTATGATAATATTAAATGTTTTATTCTTATCCTACCTTCTAATCTTCAAACTTGGAACTTGGAATCACTTTTGAAAATAATGGAGCTCCTAATAACCTCTTTTTCTCAATTTGTTGACTCAATGCACATATATGACTTGTTTTGGTCGTTATGATGAACTTCAATCTACCTTTTCTAATCATGCATGTTTATGACATATAATGATTGACTAACCATGAAATTAGTAACATGTAACTCTCCACATCACCAACATCACCATTGATGTCCCTATTCTCTTGTTTTGACCATGTTACAATAAATGCATATTTGTGATACCTTTATGATTATACATGGTTATATCTTAACCATATAGTTATGTTTGGTCTTGTTGTACATCAAAAACCTCTGTAGCTTAAAAACAACTACCTTATCACCTGTTATGATCTAAATTCCTATGTGTTGGGTATTGGGGAAGGGTGTACAACAAAACAATAACATGTATTCCCTTTCTATTCAAGTCATTTGATCCATTATACATATAAAATGTCAATGAATAAAAGACATAAGAAGGGATACATGTGATACCTTTGTGCACACTACTTGTCCAACAAGTATACACACATTATGTCAGAAAAACTTGATCTTCCAGATCTAAATTCAAAAGAACCACAAAAAAATCATGATAAAACACTAATAGATCTGGATAGTCCACCAATCAACAACTTATTGTAATCTTGTAGAATGTGTTCTTCAAGATCCCCCACACGTGTGATTTGGCCTCTAATTCAACCACACAGATAAGGGAGAATGTCATGCACCACCTTGGCCACCAAGTCAAACCAATACATGAGTTGTCAATGTGCTAGGCATCTCAAAACTCCCTTGATTCTCCTATTTTGGGCTTCAATCCTTAGGGTGGCTTCCTCTACAAGCGAGAGAACTTGGACAACCACATTTTTTGAAATGAGTTATCTCACCCTTTCGGTTGTGCCTTCTATATATAGGAAATTCATGTGATTTGATAAACCTAATTTCAATCCCTTTCCTTATCACAAGACCAAAAATAGTACAATGTTGAAAAACATGGACAAGATTGAGATCACTCAATCTACTTTCAGATAGCCTAATCTCAGTCCATGATTGCCCAACCATAGAATGAGATTGCCAATCATGAGAATTCAGATCTAGATCTAAAATCTAAAAATTTCCCTATAGAATTGAACTCGCCCAATCGTAGAAGCACATTTCCCAATCTAAAAAATCAAATGGACAACAATGCCTATCAATAGACCTATTGATTCAATCATCTGATTGCCTGATCAGACATTTTCCTCACTCAATCAGAGGGTTAGTCCTCTTGTCTATGATTTAATACCAATTTAATCAATTGCTTGATTGCAAACTTGATGTCCCTTATGCATCCTTATGTGTGTGACCTAGTAGATTCCTAATTGCATTGGTAGTGATCTTCAAAACCACACAAGAAAAGATTGGTGTCTAGCCACACATCATTGCCACCCAAGTAACATGAATGAGTTGGACAAAAAATATATGTAAAGTGAACAATTTTACCATGGATGTCTAATCCCTTTCTCACATAGTTCTAGATTCAAAATGAGGAATGGAATGTCAGCCTTTTAGCATTTAATCTAAGTTCCCAAACTAGAGCAATCTATTTAAGATATTGTGTGTCAATATCATATATTGACTCACATGTGCATGGCCATTCATTTCATAGTTTTGCTTATTCACTGGAAAAGGATATCACTCCAAAGAGAGGAAAATCCCATGTAGATCACTCACAGGAAGTCCCATGAGTCACATTGTACCCAATTACCACCTTTTTTGCAACTCTTATTTCAGAGAATGTTGGGCTAGTGTCAAAGTACACAAAAAAACATATGTTACTACAATGATTTCAAGTCGAAGGATCACAATCACCACTGTAATATTGAGATATGACTCTAACATGTCATTATACGACTTCCATGTCAATCTCATGGTGGATTTGTCAAGTACAACTTATTCTTTAACAAGTATCTATGCATTTAGGTTGATATCGAATAGGATGACTGAAGAGACGAAGGCATCATTCACCATATATGATAGGTATGAGTATTATTGTTGTCCGAAATTATCCACAATAATAACTAACTATGGACATAACAAGAATGATTATTATACATATGACCTCATGTTTAGGTCGTTCACCTAAACCATATGTCACCAAGTAAAACATTCTTAGGGCATTATTAAGTTTATTTGTTCTCTCAATACTGAAACAAACATAATAAGTGGAATTTTATTTTATAAATAGTCAAATAAAATACAAAATATCCCTTTTAAATCATCACATGATGAATCTTAGGGCATATAACCAACAATATCCCACTTGCACTATAGCCAATCACTCATGAACCTAAGTCCAATAGATCTAACATGACCAACATGTTTCTTCTATGAAAGTGTTTTAGTTAGAGGTTAAAAATTGTTGATTTTCTGTTGGTACTGTACATAGATTTATATCTCCTCGATGTACGATATCACATATGTGATGGTAACGCTTGAGTATGTTCATTAGCTTGTGTAATAGCTCCATTGTTGTCACGATAAATCGCTATTGTTTCTTCAATGGTTGGAACCGCACAAAGATAATTAGTGAACTTCGCAATCCATACTACTTCTTTTATTGAATTACAGGCAAAAATGTACTCGAACTCTATTGTAGAATCAACCAATGTCTCTTGTTTGGAACAATTACTTCTCATAGCTCCTTCGTTCAAGAAAAACACGGATATTGAATGTGATCGATAATCATCCTTGTTGGTTTGGAAGCTTGCATTTCTATAACCCTTTACCACCAACTCTTTCTCACACCCAAACCCTTTATCAACAACTCTTCCTCACCTCCATAAATTAGGAATTGATCCTTAGTTCTTCTCAAGTACTAAAGTATGTTGTTCACAGCAACCCAATGTCAGTTACCAAGATCTGACTGGTACATGCTCATCATGCTCAATGCATACAAAACATCTGGGCACGTAAATTACATACTTAATAGATCCAATTGTTGAACCATATGGAATATTAATCATGCAAGTCCACACTTATAAAAAGACAGGACATTGAGATTTAGTGAGACATATTCCTTGATACATGGGTAAGTTTTCTCTTTTAGACTTCTCCATGCTAAATCTCTTTAGAATTTTTTCAATGTTTGTACTTTACCTTATACTAAGAAGCCTTCCAGATATATCTCTATAGAGCTTGATTCCAAATATATAGTATGCTTCGCCTAAGTCCTTCATGGTAAAGATATTTCTCATCCAGTTCATAACCAATTGTAGAGTAGGTATGCCATTTACCATATATAGTATGTAATCCACATACAATATGAGATATAAAATCATGCTTCTTCTATCATTCTTGTATACACAAGGTTCATCTTTATTTGATTAAAGACTATCTGTCTGACTATCTCATTAGAATAAAGATTCCAACTCTAATATGCTTGCTTTAATCAGATTGACCTTTGTAGTTTACAAACTTATTGGCTTCATTTTGGATGAAAAACCTTTAGGTTGTTTCATTTACACATACTCAAGAATATTGATTTTATGGAATGAAGTTTTAACATCCATTTTCCAAATCTTATAGTCAAGATAAGTTTCAATCAGAAGCATGATCCTGGCAGATTTAACCATGAAAATTGGTGAAAAAGTTTTTTCATACTCAACACCTTGAACTTGTTTGAAACCTTTTGATACCAATCTACTGTTTCATTTTTGCATATCACCATACACGTCAATATTCTTCTTGAAGATCCATTTGCACCCTATGGGTTTTACCCCTTTAGGTGTATGTAGCAATGTCTATACGTTGTTGGTAGACATGGAGTCCAACTCATATCTCATGGCTTCAAGACATTTCTCAGAATTTTTTCTCTCAATAGCCTCACTATATATTTTTGTATCATCACCCTTGATGACAAACACTATTGGGAAATATAGGCACATGGTATAGTAGCAGGAACACAATTTTTTATCTATTTGTAATCCCATAACATCATGATCGCGTCAACTACTATGAAATAGGAAGGATGGTTTTCGTGAGTTATACCTGGTCCTAGAGAAAGTCCAACAACAAAACTCACTTCTTTGCAACTGGTGACAAGTTTCCCTTGGACAGTGGCTGTGCAACTCCTCATCTTCACCACAAATAGTGTCTATGCAACTCTGCACAAACTGTAGGTTAACTTTTCTCTCCGAGCAGTAGCCAAAGGACTCCTGCCTCTAGAGTAGTCCATACAGACCAACTAGAATTCATGTCATTCACCAAGAACAGACATGAAGGAGTTGTCCCTCCTATTGGTGTACTAGTCACCAACCTACTCTCCCACAACGACAACTATCAGTTGTACTCTCCCTTTGGCTAGCCCTTCCTGTTGCGTAGGACCTGCCTGGGCTCTCTTGGTTACTACAACCAGAGAGGAGAACAATTTTTACAGGAATCGATTCTCAGTTGTCTGTGTTTTGTCTTAGGAAGCTCCCAATACCCCTCCTTTTATATGCGAGGTTAGGGTCATGGGTCATAGTTTGTAAGGGATTGTGCGGGAATGGAAAGGACTGAAAGAACTTGAATTATTGCAACATGTGATAGCCAAAATGTCCATTCTGCACACCCAAACGGTCATCTGGCATGCAATACAGTCGTCTTGGACTACCAAACATCCATTTGGTAGTTTCCCAATTGCACACGAATTTGACAATTTTGATTCGAATTAATATACATATTAATTTCAGTTGCTCTCCAAGTATATGCAATTGAAATTATTTGGGAAACATCCCGAACCTTTGTTCGGCCCCAACCTATCCATCTCACATGGCGAGACACCCATCTCACTCACCTAGACAGTCGTCTAGTGAGTTGAGATGAGCCGGTCGGTCCAATCATATTGAACTGGTCAGTTCAAGGGCAAAACTAAGCCAATTCAAACTTCGATCAGCCTGACCCCCAAACGGCTGTCTCAACTACTTGATATGCCCATCTGGCTACATAAATGGACATCTCACTTAGTGATATGGTCATTTGGCAGACTTCATCAGCCAATCGAGCAGTCAATTGTGTGAGTTGAATGCCTAAACACTTTAATAATCCATGCAATTGTCATTTAAGAGCAAACTCCTCTTCTAGATGAGTTCCTATGTGTGTGACCATGTAGGTCCCATGTCACATTGGCAGTGAATGTCTATAACTAACTTATGACATCACAAGTAGAGAGTGATGTCTAGTCGCACATTAGTGCTACCCAAGTGAGTGGAAAGTTGGAAAAGAACTTCAACCTACAATATACATAAGGTGTTGTAGTGATTGTATAATTCCTTTGTCAATGATATCCAAGATGAACTGGAGGCATGGTTGGGCATCCTCTCAATGTTCAATCCATGTTTCTTGAACCAAGAGAAGATTGTTTGAGATAATGTGACCTCAATATCATATATTGATTTACATGTGAATGCACGTGTATTTCTCAGTATCGCTAATCAAGTGGCTAGGATATCATACTCTAATAGGAAGGAAAAATCTCATATCTATCACTCACAGTCTATCCCCATGTGTAAAAGTCACCCAATCATCATCTAACAATCCATGTTTCAGGACTACATTTGTCAAAGCGTACCCAACAACATGTGACAAGTGCATTGATTTTGGGTCTAGGAATTACAATCACCACCTTCACTATGAGAGATGACTATGATGACCAAAACCATGTGTCTATTTCAAGGCAGGTCAGTCTGATACACTATTGCCTAACATGTATTTGTGTGCTCGATTTGATATTGCCATAATATGACTTAGTGAGACTGAGTCATCAACCAACTCACACTCCAATCTTATGTGTTACTGGTGTCTATCTATCTTCCATAGTACAAAATGACTAGGGACATAATGAGAATATGTATATGTACTCTTAACATTTTTATGATCTCATTTCAACAAGGCTAATACTTGAAGACATACATCATTGAGTAATATCATTCTCTAGACATTCACTTTGTATCCTCATTATCTCATAATTGAGTGAAACAGATGAATTGGAAGCTTGCCTTTATATTTTTAGTATAAATAAAATCCTTTTAGGTACTTATGCCATGTCAATCATCATATGATTGGATATATTGTCATACCTTATAAACAGACTCCCACTTGCAGTTCTCATCCTTAGAGATCTAAACATGTCCAACTTGCTTTTGCTGCACTAGTTCTGATTTAGCGGGTTAGAAACACTTTGCTTATTATCGATATATTGCATGTTCATATTATCTTCATTGTGCAATTTCTCACATAAGACGGAACCGTCATAATATGGTATTTTATATTCCTTTCCTAACAATTAGATCCATTGTTGTTACAATGTCTCTACTCACTCGTCAATGGTCAGAACATATATAAATTCATCATACAAAATTTTATATCCATATAGTATCGCTCTGTGTTCATAACACAAGCATACTCAACTTCTATTGTAGATTAACATTAATGGCTATTAGTTTGAAACCCTTTCCAACTAATCAACACTTCTCTTTTAAATTAAACATATTTTAATTTGCGATCATTTTTGTCATTATGGAAGCTTGCATTGAATTAACCCTTTACATCCAACTCTTCCTTTTATTACTATCATCATTGACTAACAATGTAATCCTTAATTACTTCTCAAGTGTTAGTGGATATCATTGATGACTTTCCAATAACCCTTTTTGGATTTTAGTAACATCTGACGTGGTATTTTGAAAGCACTAACAAACTCACTCGGGGTTGAAATCCCCAAGCTTTTACCTAAACCAAAGTGCAATAATACCACCCGCAAGAGGACGAGTCTTATCGCAATATAGTTAAGGATCGAACCCAAAGGACAACATTTTAAAGAATCCTTGTCAGTCTAATCTAGCTCAAGCAAGAATAACGTTTAGATCGATTGGTTGAATTGCGGTTAACTAATTGCAGGAAAGTAAAAGCTGAATTAATGTTGGGTTTGAAACAGTGATACAGAATCGCTGGGATGGTTCCATGTTTCACCACCGCTACGCATGCAAACACATTCAATCGCAAATGATCCAGGCAAGACATATCAATCCAAATAGAGCTACTGCAAAAACCCCTATACGAGCGTTAGGTTCGCGTAAGCATCACCTTAGGCATCAGATGTCTCGTCACCATCCAGATCACTTACTTACGGCTCTGAAGATACAAAAATCCCACGAAGGTTGTGGCCCCCCTATACGGGCGTTAGATATACAGAAGCGTCACCGAAGGCTAGATGGCTCGTCCCTTCGCGGATCATACACTTACGACCTCGATGAAATCCCATCCTATTTCTAGTTTGGGAGTCAGCCGCATTAACCGATAAGCAAGCGGGCGGTTAATATACGAGCAAACATCGACGATTAACAAGAAGATACAAAATCCAACTAAGGCTGTGAACCCCCTATACATGCATTAGGCACACACAAGCGTCACCGAAGGCTAGATGGCTTGTCCCCTCACGGATCATACACTTACGACCTCAAGGAATCCCATTATATTTCTAGTTTGGGAGTCAACTTGTTAAACGACATTCAATCCTACATATAGATGTTCTCGCAACATAGGAAGAACAAAGATGAAAGCAAGCAATTAATCAAACTACGAACATAACGGTTAATGACGAAATGAAGAGTTATATACATTACCATGGAAAGTTTAACAATATAACATGTTTGCATGGGCAGCGGGGCTAGTCCCCGCACCGCAGTGAAATGGTACTACTCGCTCATGATGCGAGAAACAAGAAGAGTGAGAAAGAGAGAGAAATCCGCCATGAACTTGGTGCAGAAGGTAGTCGCAACTCGGTGAAGAAGATACAACCTCCTACGTTGTGTCGGAGCAGATTTGGACGCGAACGGGAGTTGCCAAGGAAGACCGAACAGTCTGCCTCGCTCCGTCTTCTTTCTCTCCTCAACCTCCTTTGTTGCAACACGGGCAGTAGGTGAAATGAAACTGGCGCAGACTGGACTGGTTTTGGATCGGACCTGTGTACAGGCAGCCTGTCGGCGTCCCAAAACCGATTTCCCAAAAGGGGACCCTTGGGGTCCTATTTATAGGCACTGGACTGGCCCTCATATTTTTGGTGTGATTCCAGTCCGAAAATAACTTATCCAAACGGTTTGGTTATAAGTTGACTTAAACGGTTTGCTTTCTACTTTATCATTCGGTTTTGCACACGGATAATCCAAACGGTTTCATGTATTGGTTTTCTGTAGTTGATTTACCAAACAGTTTGTATTCCCACACTTTAGCAAACAGTCTACGCATACTACTTTAGTAAACGTTTTGGCTAGTTGCTACTTTTTCATTCGGTCTTGGATTGGCATGAGAAAACGGTCTCACATAATGCTTACTCGATCTTCACGTGGGACCAAGGCAAATGGTTTGATAGTCCACCTTTATCAAATGGTCCTGGAATCATCCTTCAAACGATCTTGCATGCTTCTCGTACGGTTCTGCATGCGTGATATTTGCTCAAACGGCTTGCGATCAACATACGAGATGCTCATTCAGTTTGGCATGTATACAAAGGAAACAGTCTTCATGTAATTAAACCAAATGGTTTTCAAGCGCTGCTCCATGCGGTTTGCGTGCATTGGTCTTCACGTGAATAATGCTCACGATTTTCATGCAGCAGCAATTTCATGCGGTCTATGCATGTGCGTGATCATTTCAAATAGCTCATACGGTCTTGAATTCAGATGCCCATCCATACGGTCTTTATGCATTCAAACGTTGCTCATTCAGTTTGCATATTCCAATAAGCAAATGATCTTGTAGCAGCGTTTGGTCTTCATGCACTTTATCAAACAGTATCATAAATGAGCTTCCAAACGGTCTCCAGTCGTTGCTTGCTCGTTCTTCATGATCTCACAGACCGTTTGCCGATGAAATGATATTGGCGTGCGTTCGGTTTTTCTCAGCAAATGATCTTCTCAAACGGTTTTGAGACCGCATGAGCTCAAACTGTCTTGAGACCGCATGGGCTCAAACGGTCTTGAGACCGCATGGGCTCAAACGGTATTGAGACCGCATGGGCTCAAACGGTTTTGAGACCGCATGGGCTCAAACGGCTTTGGTTAGATTGATTGGTCATAACAAGGGGTGAAGGTAGATTCCAACTGATTGTTCAGCTTTATCAAGACCTAAATCAAATCAACCATAATTTCGGTTAAAATCATGATAATTGAATTAATTAAGTAATTTTGCACATTATGACTCACATTGATATTTAATGAGTGAAATAGTATATATATAGAGTTGAATTATTTCTAAAGTGATAATTGAATTCCATGATGAATATGCATTCATCAGAATACCCCGAACTTAAACGTTGCTTGTCCTCGAGTAACACAAAATTTGAAACATTCGCCAAATGAGTACTTTCAACTTGTGTGATTGCTTCATCTTCACATCATGAATATTTTCTTTTTTTTTTTCAATATGACACAGTATCTCAACCTCCTAAGGCCACTAAACACATCTTACCATATCTTCGTTCCTGAGTTCGTTTTCCAATATCACTTGCTCCTCACTTTTTTCCCAACAACAAGCATGTCAAAGAGTTTTGTAAGAATCCAGAGACACCCGCAGAATAACAAGTATGCATTTGATCTGACACTGGTATTTTTTTCATGATAGGGTAGGCAATCATTGTGCCATTGGGTAGAAAAGGGAGTGAATGATGGTATGGAAGGAAGAAATAAATCTCTCCTCTATTCGACTCGAGATTTTTATTTTATGATTTGCAATTTCATTTATTGCATTTTTTGTACGAATCTCTCCTCTATTCGACTCGAGATTGAATTTCTTTTTGTGTGCACTTTGGCATCTTTTTATTTACAAATCTCTCCTCTATTCGACTCGAGATTGCATTTTTGGTGGTACACCCCTATTTATTTGCGAGGGGTATGTAAGAAGCAGATATAGAGGGAAGTGGTGTGCCACCCCGAACTTAGGGTTTGGAACGAATTTGGCTATTTTTGTTTCTTTTTGATGAATGGAGGGGTATGAAGATGATAGAAGAAGTGTAGAAGAGAGTTCAAATCAGAATGCAACTTGATTTACAATTCAGTGCACCGAGTCATTCTCTTTATCATACTCTGCTCAAATAATGACTTGATGAGGATCTGGTGGAGATTCTATGTTATTGTTCCACTAGTCAGTTAGGAAGCATGACGTGTTTGATCCCTATCAGTTCGAGAGACACTTATCAATTTTGCAAAAGTATCATGATGTTAGGAGTCATAAGCTTCACAAGATGATTTCAATCAAAAGGCTTATTTCAAAAAATGGTCCTTTTGAGGATTTACTTTGAATAAGGAGGATATAATGATTAAAAATGCATAGCAGTTTAGTAAGTGATTTTTATTAAAACAGGAAGTGTAAAAAATTCATTAAGTATCTGTTCAATTTCTTTGAAAATTTTTAAAAAATTTGCAAATTTTGAAAATTTGAAAATTTTATCAAGAATGTGAAAGAGAAAACTTAAGAATGAAAAGGATGGGTGTAGGTGGAAAGTAAGATACATACCACCCACCCTCCACCCCGAACTTAGAGATTTTCTCGTCCCGAGCAAACCCTAAATCCAAGATAGAGGGGAAAATCATGCCAGAATGACCACCAGATGTGGTTGCGTTCCGATCAGTGCACATCCTCTTATCTGAAAATCTCAAAGGTAAAGAGCCATTAAATCTTCAAATAGCATCTTGCAATGCTAATTTTATTTAATAAAAAATAACTTTGGAATGAAAAGTAAGACAAAATTATTGATCGGGTTGCCTCCCGACAAGCGCCTTTGTTTTACGTCGATGGCTCGACTGAATTCTTCAGCTTCATGGTTGATCCTTTGGATTGGTGAGTTCCAGCATTGTTTCAGTGCCTATGTCAATCGAGGTGAAATATCTCTTCAAGCGGTGACCATTTGGAATAAATTCACCTGATTTTTCACTCCATAAAGAGAAAGCACCATGTGGGGAGATGCTTTTGACAATGTAGGGTCCAGACCAGCGAGAATAGAGTTTTTCTAGGAATAACTTCAACCTTGAGTTGAATAGCATAACTTGGTCTCCCACTTGTATGCCTTTCCTTTTCATATGTTCATCGTGCCAAAGTTTTGTGCGTTCTTTGTAGATTCGTGCATTCTCATAAGATGTCATCCTGAGTTCATCCAGCTCTTGGAGTTGCAGAATCCTGGTTTGGCCAGCTTCTTTCATATCAAAGTTCAGTTGTTTAATTGTCCACCCTGCCTTGTGTTCCAGTTCGACTGGCAGGTGGCAAGCCTTTCCATATATTAATCGAAAAGGGGTAGTCCCAATGGGAGTTTTATAAGCAGTATGATAGGCCCATAAGGCGTCGTTGATTTTTGTTGACCAATCCTTTCGATTGCGTCCTACAGTTTTTTCCAGAATAGCCTTTAGTTGATGGTTAGAGACCTCTACCTGTCCACTTGTTTGTGGATGGTAAGGCGAGGCTACCTTATGTGTTACACCATATTTTCTCAGTAAAGCTTCAAAGCTTCTTTCAAGGAAGTGAGACCCTCCGTCAGATATCACAGTTTGTGGCACTCCAAAATGTGAGAAGATAATATCTTTGAATAATTTGATGATGGGTTTGGAATCACTAGTGACAGTTGGTATAGCTTCAACCCATTTTGAGACGTAGTCTACCGCCACTAGGATGTATGAAAATCCATGAGAAGATGGGAATGGACCCATGTAGTCCACTCCTCAAACATCGAATATCTCTACTTCTTGCCATAGATTCAACGACATCTCGTCTCTTTTTGTTATATTGCTTGATCTTTGACATTTGTCATATGACAGGACAAAGTTGTAGGAATCTTTGGATATGGTTGGCCAGAAGAATCTACATTGCAAAACCTTCAAAGCAGTCTTTTTAGGGTTCATATGTCCTCCCACTGGTCCTGAGTGACATTGTTCCAAAATAAGTTGAGCCTCTTCTTCGGCGATACATCGTCTATACAAACCATCAGTACCTAGTTTAAAAATATATGGCTCATCCCAATGATATTGCTTCACATCATGCATGAACTTTTTTAGTGCATTCCCGGTGCATTGAGGATGGATAAAGCCAACAACAAGGTAGTTCACAAAATCCAAGTACCATTGTATAGCTTCTGAGGCCTTCATTAGTTGATCATCTGGCAGGGAATCATTGATCGGAGTGTTCTCAGTATCCAGAGTGTGGATGCGGCTGAGGTGGTCTGCTACAACATTCTCTGTACCCTTTTTATCTCTTATCTCTAAATTAAATTCTTGTAATAGGAGGATCCATGTAATCAGCCTAGGTTTTGCATCTTTTTTTTTGCCAGAAGGTAACGAATGGCAACATGGTCTGTGTAGACAATAACTTTCGAACCAATTAGGTAAGATCTGAGCTTTTCAAAGACATACACGACTGCTAGAAGTTCTTTCTCAGTAGTTGCATAATTCCTCTGGGCTTCATCGAGAGTTTTTGATGCATAATAGATCACATAGTGTTTCTTCTCTATATATTGCCCTAAAACAGCTCCCACAACATAATCACTGGCATCACACATGATTTCGAATGGGTGATCCCAATCAGGAGCTCTGATGATGGGAGTGGTTGTAAGGGCCTGTTTCAATGTGTTGAAGCTTTTGACACATTCTTCATTGAAATTGAAATCAGTATCCTTTAGTAATAGGTTCGTAATTGGCTTCGTTATCTTGGAAAAGTCCTTTATAAATCTTCTATAAAATCCTACACGACCTAGAAAAGCACGGACTTCTTTTACGTTTGTTGGAATAGCCAGTTTAGAAATCACTTCAATCTTGGCTTTATCTACTTCAATTCCTCTATTGCTGACTCTATGACTGAGGACAATGCCTTCTTTTACCATAAAATGGCACTTTTCCCAATTTAGCACAAGATGTGCTTCTTCACAACGTTTGAGGACAAGGTAGAGGTGCTTAAGACATGGATCAAATGAATCTCCATATACAGAAAAATCATCCATAAAAACCTCCATAATGGTTTCGGTGAGACCGACAAATATTGCAGCCATGCAACGTTGGAAAGTTGTAGGTGCATTGCAGAGGCCAAACGACATTCTTTTAAATGCGTATGTTCCAAATGGGCAGGTAAAGGTTGTTTTCTCTTGGTCATCTGGATGTATGGGTATTTGATAGAATCCAGAGTAACCGTCAAGATAAAAAAAATATTCTTGGTGAGCCAACCTTTCTAGGACTTGATCAAGGAAAGGCATTGGAAAATGATCTTTTTAAGTTGCCTTGTTTAATTTTCTATAATCTATGCACATACTCCACCTGGTGACTGTTCGAGTGGGGATGAGTTCATTGTTTTCATTCCGTATAACAGTTGTTCTTCCTTTCTTTGGGACTAAATGCATTGGGCTCACCCATGGCGAATCAGATATCTGATAGATTATTCCAGCTGTGAGCAATTTTATGACCTCGCTACGGACCACTTCCTTCATATTTGGGTTCAATTTCCATTGATGCTCAATAGTAGGTTTGTGATCTTCCATCATAGCGATCTTGTGCATACACAACTCTTGACTGACCCCAGTGAGGTCACTCATTTTATAACTGATGGCTTTCTTTCTTTCCCTCAATTCCTTCAGAAGTTTCTCTTCTTGTTCAGCTGTTAGATCAGAATTTATAATAATTGGACAAACCTTGATATCGTCTAAAAACACGTACTTCAGTCCTTTGGGTAGGGGTTTCATTTCGGGAGCTTCTGGGTTTTTGCTTGTTTCTTCTGTAGTTTCCATAGCCTTGAGTTCTTCACTGGTGGCTTCGACATCTTCTTTAGCAAAGTCAAGTGATTTGATGCAATCTTTTACTTGTTCGTCGATTGGTTCATCAACTGATGGGTTTATTAGAGCCATTTCCAAAGGATCGTTTGATTCTTGATGCTCTTGAGTCAAAAGTGACATTTTTTCTATACAGTCAATCAAATAGACTTCCTCTTGCATACTTGGTCTTCTCATACTTTCAAAAACTTTAAATTCGAGAGTTTCTTTGCCTAATCTGAGCGGTAAGGTACCAGCTTCAACATCAATCAGGGCTCTTGCAGTGGCGAGGAACGGGCGACAAAAAATCAGTGGATATGTGCATCTTCTTTTATATCCATAATGACGAAGTCACAGGGAACATATGTGTGCTTACCTACCTTGACCAGGACATCTTCAAGGATTCCTAATGGACATTTTATCGAATTGTCTGCAAGTTGTATAGGCATGCCAGTGGGAAGCAATTCTGCAAACCCTAATCTTTTGCATAGGCTAAGCGACATAATAGAGATGCTTGCACCTAGATCTTCCAATCCTTTCTTGCATGACGAATCATCAATATGACATGAGATTCCAAAGGATCCTGGGGTCTTTTTGTTTCTTGGGCATCTTGCTCAATATGATATCCGATGTAGTTGTTGCTAGTTTTACTATCTCATATTCCTCAGTTATATACTTTGTGGTTAGGAGTGACTTTAGGTACTTAGTCCAGGCTGGTATCTCATCCAGAGCATCTAAGAAGGGTATATCAAAATGAAGTTTCTTCATAGCCTCTTTAAACTTATTGAATCTAGTATCGAGCTTGGTTTGCCTTAGACGGGCTGGGAAGGGTATACAAGGCTTATATATAGGAATATCAGGTTCTGCTGTTTCAGTTTCCTCATTAGTAGATTTCTTAGGACTTCCCTTATCTGTCTTATCATCTTTTGATTGAGACTCTAGTGTTGTTGAGTTTTAGACAATCACAGGTTCATCTTTGTCTGTAATAACCACATGTGTCTTCACTGGGGGATCCAAATAGTCTTTTCTTGACCTGGTGGTGACTGCCTTCAACTGTTTAGGATGCTTGGGATTGTTCTTGGGTTGGCCAACAAAGACTCCAGCAGGTGGCTTTATGCTAGCTGCAAGTTGAGCTAGTTGAGATTCAATAGACTTCAGCTGAGCTTGTTGGTTGGCTATCATAGTTTGCTGAGTTTGCAACATTTTTTCAATGGATGATAGCTTGTCATCAGAAGAGATGGGTCCTGCTTGCTATCCTTACTGTTGATTAAGATTCTGATACTGAGAGTTGTTTTGATAATTATTGTAGTTCCTATTCTGAAAGTTCCCCTTGAAATTTCCTTGATTCCCAAAATTCTATTGTTGATTATACTGGAATCCTGGTGGGCCTCTTAGTTGATTGTTTGAACCAAATTGATGCGAGTTTACTGCTCCTGAGGGGTTTCCATATTGAAAACTTGGGTGATTCCTATTCTGATTTGGATTGTAATAACTTTACCCATGAATAGTGTTGATAGCATTAAGATTTTCCATCTGACCATTATCTCCTTGTCCATATACATTGCTCAGTACAACGTCATTGAGAACATTGCATGATAAAGTGGAATGATCGATGCTCTTACATGCTTCACAGAATAGGGAAGTGGACTTGACCTGTTCCGGTTGCCGAGTGGGTGAACGTCCTCTTCCAATAGCAGCTAGAGATGATTCAATATGGTCTTGATTGGCAACTAAGACCTTCAAGGTTTCAACGATAGACTTGTACTCGGGAGTAGCTTCGGCCATAGATACTTTTAAGACTCCTTTACCTACAGATCTACCCCAATTGGCTTGATTTTCTGCTCCCAGGGTGACGACTCTCCATGCGCTGTCATAACTTTGACGCATGAAGTTTCCTCTAGATGAGGAATCTAGAAACCTCTTAATATCATCATCCACACCCCTATAGAAAATTTCGATGAGTTGATTCTTAGGAATTCCGTGGTGTGGACATTTGTGTAGAAGCTCTTTGTACCTATCCCATGCTTCAGAGAGAGTTTCTCGAGGGACTTGAGTGAAATTTGTTATCCGGCCCCTAATTTCATATGTGAGAGATGGAGGATAGAATTTTTCCAGAAACACATTTTGGAGTTGTTACCAGGTGGTGATGGGTATTTCACTTTGTAATGAATTGTACCAACTTATGGGTCTATCAGCAAGGGAATACTTGAAGAGACAAAGTCGAATGGCATCATGTGTGACTCCATTTTGATTTGTCATAGCACATAGATCGATGAATCTCAGAAGATGTTCTTGGTTGTCCTCTACTTGTTTGCCATAGAAAGGGTTGTTTTGAAGCAATGTAATCCAATGTGCCCTAATCTCAAAATTGGCAGCATTGATGGGAGGAGGCTGTACTGGATGGTGAACATACACATCTTTCGGGATTGAGAACTCTCTAAGATCCTTTTGTAGTTTAGCTGCTTGCGCTGCTGCTTGTGCTGCTGCTTGTGCTGCTAGGATTTCCTGCTGAACCGCAGCCCTGACTTCTTGCATGAGCCTCTCTCTTTGTGCATTGATGGCTTGGGCCACCCTTCGGGCTACCTCTTCTTCTTGAGCCATCCTTTCTTGATTCTCTCTGATCTGACAATGGAAAGTTCTGTCTATCTCGGGATCAAAGCTCACTGTGAGTCCAAGGTTGTCCGAGCGGTGCATACACTATGCCTTGGGTTGTACATGAAAATAGAAAGATTTTGAAAATGAGATCCATAAAGTAGAGTCAAATTTAAGTAGATGATTGATTGTTTCAAAAGAAAAAGCAAAATCCTAGATTAGTCTTAAAAGAACTAGATATGACTAACTGA
Organism: Alisma plantago-aquatica; assembly: GCA_963693085.1. Taxonomy (NCBI): domain Eukaryota; kingdom Viridiplantae; phylum Streptophyta; class Magnoliopsida; order Alismatales; family Alismataceae; genus Alisma; species Alisma plantago-aquatica. Next base: position 912,981,463 of record OY856411.1, on the reverse strand, counting down.
TTTCGTTGTCCCCAGCAACGACGCCAAAATTTGACGTGGTATTTTGAACACACTAACAAACTCACTTGGGGTTGAAATCCCTGAGCTTTTACCTAAACCAAAGTGCAATAATACCACCCGCAAGCGGACGAGTCTCATCACAGTATAGTTAAGGATCGAACCCAAATGACAATGTTTTTAAGAATTCTTGTCAGTCTAATCTAGCTCAAGCAAGACTAACATTTAGAACAATTGGTTGATTTGAGGTTAACTAATTGCAGGAAAGTAAAAGCTGAATTAAAGTTGGGTTTGAAACAGTGATATGGAATCGCTGGGATGGTACCAGGTTTAACCACCGCTACGCATACAAACACATTCAATCGCAAACGATCCAGGCAAGACATATCAATCCAAATAAAGCTGCTGCAAAATCCCCCATACGGGCGTTAGGTTTGCATAAGCATCACCTTAGGCATCAGATGTCTCGTCACCATCCGAATCACTTACTTACGAATCTAAAGATACAGAAATCCAACGAAGGTTGTGGGCCCCCTATACGGGCGTTAGGCACACAGAAGCGTCACCGAAGGCTAGATGGCTCGTCCCCTCACAGATCATACATTTACGACCTCGATGAAATCCCATTCTATTTCTAGTTTGGGAGTCAGCCACATTAACTGATCAGTAAGCAGGCGGTTGATATATGAGCAAACATCGACGATTAATAAGAAGATACAAAATCCAACTAAGGTTGTGAACCCCCTATATAAGCATTAGGCACACAGAAGCGTCACCGAAGGCTAGATGGATCGTCCCCTCACGGATCATACACTTACGACCTCAAAGAATCCCATTCTATTTCTAGTTTGAGAGTCAACTTGTTAAATGACATTCAATCCTACATATAGATGTTGTCACAACATAGGAAGAACAAAGATGAAAGCAAGCAATTAATCAAACTACGAACATAACAGTTAACGACGAAATGAAGAGTTATATACATTGCCATGGAAAGTATAAGAATATAACATGTTTGCATGGGCAGCGGGGCTAGTCCCCACACCCCAATGAAATGGTACTACTTGCTCATGATGCGAGAAATAAGAAGAGTGAGAAAGAGAGAGAAATATGCCATGAACTCAGTGCAGAAGGTAGTCGCAGCTCGGTGAAGAAGATACGACCTCCTACGTTGTGTCGGAGCAGATCTGGATGCAAACGGGAGTTGCCAAGATAGACCAGACAGTCTCCCTCGCTCCGTCTTCTTTCTCTTCTAAACCTCCTTGGTTGCAACACGGGCAGTAGGTGAAATGAAACTGGCGCGGACTGGACTAGTTTTGGATCGGACCTGTGTACAGGCAGCCTGTCGGCGTCTCAGAACCGATTTCCCAAAAGGGGACCCTTAGGGTCCTATTTATAGGCACTGGACTGGCCCTCATATTTTTGGCGTGATTCCAGTGTGAAAATATCTTATCCAAACGGTTTGGTTATAGGTTGACTTAAACAGTTTGCTTTCTACTTTATCATTCGGTTTTGCACACGGCTAATCCAAACGGTTTCATGTATTGGTTTGATGTAATTGCTTTACCAAATGATTTGCATTCCCACACTTTAGCAAATGGTCTACACATACTACTTTAGCAAATAGTTTGGCAGGTTGCTACTTTTGCATTCGGTCTTGGATTGGCATGAGCAAACCGTCTCACATAATGCTTACTCGATCTTCACGTGGGACCAAGGCAAATGGTTTTATAGTCCACCTTTATCAAACGGTCCTGGAATCATCCTTCAAACGGTCTTGCATGCTTCCCGTACAGTTCTGCATGTGTGATATTAGCTCAAACGGCTTGCGATTAGCATATGAGATGCTCATTCGGTTTGGCATGTATACAAAGCAAATGATCTTCATGTAATTAAACCAAACAGTTTTCAAGTGCTGCTCCATGCGGTTTGCGTGTGCATTGGTCTTCATGTGAATAATGCTCACGGTTTTCATTCAGCAGCAATTTCATGTGGTCTATGCATGTGCGTGATCATTTCAAATAGCTCATACGGTCTTGAATTCAGATGCCCATCCATACGGTCTTTATGCATTCAAACGTTGCTCATTCAGTTTGCATATTCCAATAAGCAAACGATCTTGTAGCAGCGTTCGGTCTTCGTGCACTTTATCAAACGGTTTCGTAAATGAGCTTCCAAACGGTCTCCGGTGGTGGCTGTAAACAGTCGTCACTTTCTCGTTCTTCATGATCTGACCGACCGTTTGCCGATGAAACGGTCTTGGCGTGCGTTCGGTTTTTCTCAACAAACGGTCTTCTCAAACAGTTTTGAGACCGCATGGGCTTAAACAGTCTTGAGACCGCATGGGCTCAAACGGTCTTGAGATCGCATGGGCTCAAACGATCTTGAGACCGTACGGGCTCAAATGGTTTTGAAACTGCATGGACTCAAACGGTCTTGAGACTGCATGAGCTCGAATAGTTTTGAGACCGCATGGGCTCAAACAGTTTTGGTTAGATTGATTGGTCAGAACAAGGGGTGAGGGAAGGTAGATTCTAGCTGGTTGTTCAGCTTTATCAAGACCTGCATTGTTACGACCCCGCCTCCCAATAACCCCCAATTAAGGGAGACCGAAAGGAGAGAGCCGTTAACCAATAACCCGGATCAAAGGTTCGACAATTAACCAAGAACAATTATTAAATTTTAACAGACTAAACTGAAAAGTTGTAAGAAAATAAACTTTTGCATACCTTTTTTTTGAAACCTTGGATCTCTAAACTTCTATCCACTTAAGGATTCTACTCTAACTAATCATCCTTGTATTTTACTTCATGCATTTTGCAATATGATGATTTACTGTTTGTCCTTTTGGCTTGAACCTAAAACGTCGATAAACAAAATGTCGGTAAGCCGAAGCTGGTATGTGGGGGAAACAATAAATGTGCAACTATGATAATAACGTAATCATTCAATTAATCATTTAACAACCAATATTATGTTTTAAGCCATACTATTCATACCTATCCCCAACTCTGAGCTGTCCCTGTAGTGGACTTATATGATACCTCTATAAAGGTAGATCTTTTCCCCCATGGTCCTACCTTACATGTAGCCAATACATAGGGTAATAGAGTCGCATGGCACTACCCAAAGATAGCCCAATATCTAACTCATTATGACTTGATGGTCCTACCCTCTAGGTAGCCATATACTAAGTCATTCAATGACCTAATGGACCTACCCTCTAGGTAGCCATATACTAGGTCAACTATTAAGCCACAGAGGGGACCAAGATCTGAGCTAGTAGGCACATATATTAGGTGATAGTCATATCCACATTATAGTTTGCATGAACTAAATTCAACCAACAGTTAATTCATGTCATCGATGGAAACTTCGGAAAACCTCAGAAAACTAACTCGAGACATTCATAAGCGTAACCACATACCTGTATTGTAGATTCAAATACAGAATTAATCAAAACATAGAAATCCCAATCAAGCAACCAATCATGCACAGAATCCTGAAATAAATATACCAATTTCCTTTTATTAATATTTATCCAATATCATCATCATCCTTAGGATTTCTATTCCAATTTTAGGGTTTCATTAATCTTCATTAGGGTTTCTTAGATCCATTCCTCAAACTTTATCTCTTTTAGGTCAACAAATCCTAAAATACTCTTTTCTACTCATATAAACCCTAATTGCTCAAATTATCCATTTTAATAGTCTTTTATACCCATATTGACTTAGGATCAACATATCCCTATTTATTTATGGATTTGAACAATTAAAATAATTAAAAGACATATTCACCTAAATTAGGGTTTTCAAGCTCATTAATGCATATTCATGCACAAAACCCTAAATTAAGTCAATTATATAAAAGATCATCTTTTTAGATCCTATTTTCACTTTTATTAACTACAGGTTAATATCAGCTTGAATTATCCAAATAATGTCATTAAGTCCATCTATCATCAAATCTAAGGGCTTTTCCTTAATTAAATCATTAAAGATGATAACTTTATGTACTTTTCAAATTTCAAGCATATTTATGCACATAAACTCTAAATTAGACTAATCACGTGCAAAATTCTTCCTTTTTGAACATAATGTATCTTTTTACATTTAACAGGTTAACATTAACTCTAATGATCCATTAAACCCTATTAAACACTTTATTCATTTCAAAATAGGGTTTCTTAATCTTTAATTCATTAAAGATGATAATTTACACTACTTTTCGAATAGCAAGAGGAATTAGCTTCTAACTATATTTTTATTGGATTCCTTGCATTCTCTTGATCAATATTCATATATTACTTGTCCTAATCAGAGTTACCAATCATTAGATATGATTTTTACAATAAATCACTTACCACATCCAATGAGAGGGCGCCACGTCGCCTCTATCTTCATCCAACGTTGTCTGATTAGGAATTATAACAAATGTCGATTTTTCCCCTGATAAGTTAAGTGGGTCTTCAGCCCGTAGAGGGGCAGGACCGTCCAGCGAATAGTTGATCGTCTTCCTCCTTGGATCAGCCGCGATGCGGCTGCCCTAGCTGCCCATGGCACGGCTCCTGCTCCCGCCTTGGACTCTTTCAGCGACCAGCGGCGGTCCCTTTCGATCAGCTACCCTCCACCGGACCCACTGGTGTCTTGAACCACCGCCATGGTGGTGGAAAACAGGCCGGACAGACCTGCCACACGACCGCCCTAAGCAGCCGTGCTACTGCTACCATGGCCATCTAGAGCGAGGGAACACTCACCCAAGTGTCTTGTGAAAGTGGCATGCCTTCCTCGCTACCCCTCCCCAACCTCATATAGCTCTAGGTTAGGGCTACGTTCCAGGTTTAGGGTTTAGGGATGAAAGTAAGGAAGAAGAAGATAGGGAAGAGAGAGGAAGACGTGGGTTTTCTTCTTTGAACTCGACCAGGGGGTCTACCCCTTTTATAGGGGAGTATATCCTCACCCTAAGATACCCACCTAAGAGGAAACAAGTCCTCTCCTTATTAGGAAACCACCTTCCTTCATTAGAAAGCAAACTTTCTCCTTCTTCTTTATCCTTTGGATATTCCTTATTATATGGATATTAGGAAATTCGAAATTCCCCTTCTCTTATTCACTTTATGTTTGCTTTTTAATTCCTTGGCACGAATTTCTATCCTCTTTTAATAGAAATCACTTCCTTTTTCATAATGCCACCAAAATCATTAATAATGTATCATATTATCTTTTATTTTGCAAATTATGATATTTTTCTCTTTCTTTCCTCTTTATTGGGACTCCTTGGATCCCAAGACACTCCATTATTTCAAAATTCCCTTTTCAAGGATAATTATTATCCCTTTAGATGCATCTATATGCATTATTTCTCCATTATCATGTTTATTTCTCATTAAAATATCTCTTTTTGAGGATTTCTCTTTATTTCTCTTTTATTTTCCTCATTGGCATTCCTTTTATCATTAAAAATCCTTGGGATACGAAATTCCACCAAGGATAACTCAATTATACCTCTTTTCACTTATATTCCACATTTTCTCATTGTTTTCAATTTCTTTCTTAATAAAGAAATACATAATTAATCTTTTTTTTCTTATTGCTCTCTTTTTTGCGACTTTGGACTCCTTGGAACCCAAGGAACCCAAGAGGCACGAAATCCATCCTTGGATTACATCTCTTTGCCTTCTATAGGTTTCTACATCTTCCTTTTCTCAAATATTCAATTATTCAATTACTAATTGAATTTTCTTTGTTATTTGGGCCCAATAGCCAATAAAGCCCACAATACAGACATCAAGGCTATTGTAAACAAAATCCATGTATTCAAAACAAATTATACCATTCTTTGTTCAATTATCTTTAATATGAGAAATTACATTTCTCACCAGATGAACCCAAAAAATTGGGGTTGTAACATGCATCAAATCAACCATAATTTCGGTTAAAATCATGATAATTGGATTAATTAAGTAATTTTGCACATTATGACTCACATTGATATTTAATGAGTGAAATAGTATATATATAGAGTTGAATTATTTCCAAAGTGATAATTGAATTCCATGATGAATATGCATTCATCAACATCCTGTCATGTCCAATACATACTAGATTATATGGGATAAGCGTGTTTAATAGATTACATGATAGATCCACTGTTGGGCTGGCCCATGGAATCTTATTCATGATATTTCCATTCTTCACAAGAATAGGAATATAGGGTTCATGAGAGACTAATCTGAATTCTCTCTCATTGAATCCTATTAAATGAACTCTTTCAACATATTGCTATTGTATTTGCTTAAATTTCTATTGTGAAACATTCAAGAACTATCTCATAGGTCTTGTCTCACCAAATCCTTAATTATTGAAGGTGTTTTCATGCCAATTCTCGATACTCACAATATTGAGATGCCATTCCTCATCACATGTGGAATATTCATATATTCTCCCACTAAATCTTTTCTAGTCACAAATTTCATCTTTTGTCTTGACTCAAGTCAAACTCCTTGACTATCTTGTCAAAATCAAAAGATCCCATTTTTGAGGTGCTTGTTTCAATTCCAGATTGAACTTTGTAGTTTATAGACTTTGTTTACATTCTTGAATTATAAACCCTTTAGGTTGTGTCACATACACATCCTATGATGTATTCCCTTTATGGAATCCAGTTTCAATATTCATTTGCTAAAATTTTTAATCGATTTTAACTACAATAACAAGCCTAAAAACTGGTAAAGAAATTTTTATTAATTTCAACAACTTGAACTAATTTGAAAAATCTTATCCTACCAATTTATTCTTTTATTTTATCCATGTAGGTCTTGATCATAAGACCCTATTGCATCCTTTAGGTGTTACCCCTTTAGGTGGTGCAATCAAGGTCTTACCTTGTTAGCTTACATGGATCCCATTTAGCTCAGAAATAGTTTCTTGTTGACTAGTTGGCTCATCATGTATGACCAACCCATCAAAATTGTTGGATTCACAATCCACCAATCTCAAATGTGTTTGACTAGAAATATTTTGTTCTGTGTTATATGATGAACTTGAGATTCCACAACAACTTGTGATTCTCATTGTACCTCTTTGTTGGCCTCAAACACATTGAGTATTAATTTTACTCCCACTGATTCTTTAGGAACTTAGTTATCCTGTCGACAAAACACTTTTGTTATTGTATTGGGATCAATAGTAATCTTCAACAATCATGGTTTATGGATAAACCTTCTTCAAGAAACTACTTTCTTAATGTCAGTTTCAATCTTTTTTTTGGAAATGGGTAAATATATTTCCAAAAAGGGGGGTATAGACAGGCTATAATATACAAGTTCTAGTCATAACAAAAGTATACATGGGTTATCTATACAAAAAACCCCAGTATAAACTAGCTATAGGGATTAGCCCTCTGACGAGGCTCTTCTTAGCCTTCATCACAGTAGTTAGATTGTGTTCCACCTCATGAAAAACATCCTGGTTCTCTGTTCTTTTATGAATTAGCATGTTTATGACCTTCCAAATGTTAAAGCGTGCATTTGTAAGGTAGAGACCACCAAAAGCTAACTCATACTGATTAGAACTTCTTGCTATGATCTGTACCATAGTCACTTGCAGGCTGCTAGATGTGTGTATTCCCCAGCCGTTCTTTAGCCAGATCAACGCCCAAGTATGTCTCACTTTGCTGCATTCGTGGAACAGATGGTTGTGGTTCTCTTCTTCTTTGCAAAAGCAGTAGACCGGATTGACATTGAGTCCCCATCTCCTCATGCAGTCTTTAGTTGGTAGCCTGCCAAGAAAGATTCTATAACAGGTTGTGCTCCATTTGGGTACAAAGCCTTTACCCTACAAGATCTTAGCCCAAGGGACAGGGGGACCTATGTCAATGTGGATCCACGGTTTCCACTGACTGGAGAGTTTGTAGAGACCGTTCGAGTTCACACTGTACAGGTGACCAACCTGCCGCCAAGAGTTGCACAAAGCATCCCAAATTCTAGAGGACAAAGAATAAGGTTGGGGTATAGACCCATATCTCAATATTTTAAAATTGTTGGGACACTTCCAAATCATATCATATATGATGTCATTATAATCCATTCATTTGGTACATGATTTAGTGTTAGGTATATAATTATGAGGATATAAGAAGATAAGATTAATTGATATTTATATCATGACCTATCATGGTATAGCTCCTTCATTCTGACACATCATTATGTTCAGATGAACTTAACTTGTGATACCTTATCACATTTCATTTATGAAGGTTCTCAAAGTATTGATGTAAGGTATTCCAATATTTGATCTCATCAAAGTCCTTTAATACTTTCATCAAATTTATACTTCATTTATAATCTCTTTGATCATCTTAAGAGATTTTCATTTTACTGAGTACATATCATCATATTACCAGTAAATGAATATGTAGTATAAGTAACTATCTATATCATTCATTCTATAAGATCTTCATGCATCATATGTATGATGTCTTAATGGAAAGGTTATCCTCCCACTACATCTAATAAAGGATGTCATGTCACATTGTGTGTGAATAAGACTTGCATGTTTCCTTAGGTTTAATAACTAAGGGAATCTAGATCAGCATTAATATGTATTCTAGGCATGCAATTCTCTTATTCACACAAGATGACTAATGCTAATGATAGTTCTTGTGTTATCAATTATGATCCTTTGGTTTAGACATTATAAACATTCATATTTGGATCATTTTGTATAAATATTGCAAGATGTTTTTGGGCCAATGCCATACAAGATCATATATTTTGAAATTGAAGCGCTAACAAATCTTTATTGATAATCATCCTTGTCCATATAGGTGCATAAAGAAAACATTTCTATTCTAATGGCGTAATGAAATAACAATTCTTATAACTCTATTACATGCCCATTGGGCTAAGATAAATTTAAATGTAGACTATGGATTCTACAACGCTTGATCTGTCTTGTCCAACTTTGTCCTTCTATGAGGGATTTTACTACTTGTAAGATCATGCACATCAGTATGTCATATCTCTTATCTAGTATCATGTACCAAAATTTAATAAGTAATTTATCTTATGTTGTTTATACATGAAGTGGATGCCTCAGTGTCATCCTTCTTCTTCTTTAGTTCCTCTAACCAGAATGGACAATTTCTCTTCCAATGTCCAGGCTGGTGACAATGGTGACTATCACCTCTTTGTTTATTTACTTCACCTTTTTCCTTAAGATCTGAAGACTTGGGCTTCTGGCTAGCTTTAGAACTCTTCTTAGCTTTGCCTTTGCCTTTGGACTTCCCCTTTGTCTTGCCGATCACCATCACATAATTTGGTTTGTATTTCTTCATATGCGTATCAATTGTTCTCAACATGTCCAACAACTTTGTCAACTGTTCTTCAAAGTCATTCATGTTATAGTTCATGAAAAAAATGATTGTATGACTTTGGAAGAGATTGCAGAGTCACATCAATGGCCAATTGTTGGTCCTAGGAGAATCCCAATATAGCTAGGTTCTCAAAATACCCAATGTTCTTGAGTACATGAGGACCTAATGGATCTCCTTCTGTCATGCTGCACTTGGACAACGCCTTGGACACATTGTATCTCTCCTATCTTGCTTGATCTTGGTACATGTTCTTAAGATGTGTGACCATGTCAATCACCCCATGTTCTCATGTTGCCTTTGTAACTCATTGTTCATGCAGCATAGCATCAAACACTTGACATCCACGACTTCTTCAGTATGCTTCTTATAAGCATCCTTGTCAGCCGTTGGTGCATTTTGAGGTGGTTCATCTGGTTCTGGAGTTTCTAGGAC